>OZ012741.1:595083213-595565713 GCA_963859935.3 Lathyrus sativus | reverse complement strand
CCTTTAATATTTTGACAGTTCTATCTTCGTGCAGCACAAGTTTACATAAGCACCTATAATTTTCTGTAATGTTGCACTTTCTACAAAAATCTTCCATATTACGCCTCACTTTTATATATGTTTTGTGTTGATTTGTGGCAAGATATGAACATCTCTTTTCAAATTCTCAACACAACACAGTCAGTTAAAGTGAACATCTCTTCAGAACTACGAAAAACAGAAGGAACAAATTAGAGTTATTATACCTTGTAATGACAACATTGACATATGAGTTTAAGTTTGTCGACAAAAGAGTGACATTGGCAGAAAAACATATTACCTTATATGGTCAAGATGGATATCAACCATACCATGTCTAAAGTCAAAAGTCTCCTTAGTCAAAGCTAAAATATCCTTATAGACAATGTTAGATTTGATAATCCATGTTAGAGTGTATATGAGGGTGTTTTCAATTCTAAAGCAAAAGAGCTAAAATGGATAAGAATGGTGTGTTTGAATTTTTAGAGATTAAATTTGCTAGAGATTAGCTCTGACTTTTGCTATAGATTAGGTACAAATTTGTATAGGTTCAAGCATGTTCTTGACCTTAGCCATGCGGCATGTCATGTTAGCATATTTGTCATGCTAGCACTGTCACATATACGTCTAGACACGAAAAAACTTTCACATGACGTACCACATCAGCATCTATTAGCAGACGTTAACAAAAGGGACCAAAAGTGTAGACGGAAAGTATTAGGAGGTTCATTCTTTGGAGAAAATTTTTTGAGGGATTAAAAATGAAAATTTAAATATTTAGAGGGACCACAAATATATTTAACCCAAAAAATCTAGAATCTAGAAAAGAATCTCAAGAAGTGAATGGCTAGCAAAGAACAATGTTGACATCAGATAATGCCAAAATTACCCTAAAACCCATCGTAAACGACTTCGTTGATTGGTAGGAATAAACAACTAGTTTCTTCATAGACATTGTTGTTGAAGCGGCAAGCAAAAATTAATTAAGTACTCGGTTTTTTGTCGTCTCCACAGGGATCGGTTCGAGGAAAATAATGTCGTTCGACAATCTCTACATATCTAAGCTTGATTTTAAATGGTTTGTGATTAAAGATCCAAAAGAAAAACATATGAACAAGAAAATAAATACATTCTTTAGAGAGGAGAAAACTCGACACGAGTTGTATTTCCTTTTACCCATCAAATACATAATCTACCAATTAGTTGTACGTACCCTAAAACACTCATCAATATCTTCACGTATTTTCTCAATACTGTCTATGTATAAAGCGGTGTCATGAGAAATACCATATCCCTCACTCTATGATTTCTCCATATAATACCACCAATATGATAACCTTTAAGTTCAACACAAAGCAAATATCAACCACAAATTGATTTCTCTAATTTGTGCATCGATATATGAATATCCTAGATCTGGATTCGAAGAGGATATGTCTACCGCAACTCAAATCCAAACATAAAGCGAGTAAAACAAGGATAACACTGATAAAGATTTGTAAAATAGCTCATATACAACGCCATGATCAATACATATACATAAAATTAGAGTAAACTTACATACAAACCCCACAAATGAAACATACTAAGGGAAGAAAGGAGAAGAATTAAGATCTTTCACGGTGTCAAGTGATGTTTCTGCTTGATATTCTTCTCCCCATTTGACAACATCAAAAAGAAAGAAGATAGATGTCAATGTATTGGATATTATAAAAGAGATTAGAAAATTTAAGCCATTTGTAACAGGTTAAACATCAACACACATTCACATATAGTGCAGTTAATGAAAACATATAAATGAATAAATAGAACGACACTCAAAAGAATAACAATAATCACTATTTCATAACCAACAATAAGCATGTCTTCATAAAATAAGTACCTGAAGAATTCTACAATAGATGTTAATGAACACATGATAAAATAAGATGCATAATAAAATGTTCAAGACATCCTCAAGGTCTCCTCCCCCTAAATTGATGGCCTCGTCCTCGAAAGGGATATTCTGAAAGTGAAGGCAGTTGCGCATCAGCCCGTTCCGTATACTCCAAAACGGCTCGATTGAGAGTGTTGAAGCTGTTGTTGAGAGCCCAAAATTAACTTGTTGTAGTTTCAACTATCCCATCTATCCTATCCATCACAGCTAATGTAAAGGAATTGAAGTTTTCTGCGTGATCTTGAAATTGGTTCTGCAATTGCAAGAACTGCTCATCATGGGCATTCATGAAGGTACGTTGTTCAAGCTGTATGTTCCTCAACATATCGAGGAGTTCATTGGTGTTTTGTTGGGGACGCAGAGGAGATGGAAGCATATAACTTCAGTATGGGGTGTCTTGATGATCCCAATTTGATGTTTGTGGCATGTAATTGGCACCTAACGATGTTCAGCTAGTATGTTGCCAAGCACCCCACCCTTGATCATCATCATGCACCAAGTGAGATGATTGGTTTAGCCACCCACTATCATATCGATCATGAGTCTCCATGGGATGTCCACCTACTTCTTCTTCTTCTTCTTCCTCTATGTGTTAATCACTCTTATCAGATTCTTCCAACCGAGAGCTAGTAGCCTTAAAAATGAATCGATAACGAATTTCTCTTGGATCCCAGATATAGCTGTTAGATCCCATTTAGATTAGATATTTGGTTTCTTTTTGGTAGTATTTTCACTCAATTTTATCTAATAATGTTCGATTTCGTAGTCGAATTGGTTTAGTTTCATTTTATGCGATCCAAGCGAAGAATGTTTGTAATATTGCTGTTAGTGTGCAGGATTGACACTAATAAGAGCACTTGGGATCAAGGCAAAGCAGTTGGGAGATGTTGCAAATCAAGACATTCGCCTGGCGAGCCACAGCGAGTGCCAGCGAATGTTCGCCAGGCGAGTGCCGGCGAACTGGGGCGAATAAATCAGATTTAACTCCCAGACCCAAAGGATAGGAAGTTCGCCAGGCGAAGGTTCCAGCGAAGCTTCGCTACCATTCGCCTGGCGAAGGTGCTGGCGAAGAAGTGGTAGCTTTCCTCATGCAGATTCCAGTAGCAAAACCACCCAAAGTTCGCCTGGCGAGTGAAGCCAGCGAATGTTCGCCCGACGAGTGTTTATTCGCCTGGCGAATGCACGATTCCTAAGGGCGGTTTGCTGATCAGAGGCACTTTGAAGTGCCATGTTAAGTTGGTTCGCCGGGCGAATGAATGCCTTCGCCAGGCGAATGTGCGCAGACAGCACATCATTTTTACTTTATTTGTTGCTCTATTTAGCCCATACTTGGTACTTCAAAAAGGTTCATCTTGAAAAATCTAAAGAAAGACATTATTGGATAGCTCTAGAACCCTAAATACTTGAGTTCTTCTTCATCTTTACTATTTTTGTAATCAAGAGAAGTGGAAGCACATCCTTCATTGTTTCTTCAAAGTGGATGTTCTTCATCTTCTCCTTTCTTCTTGTTAAAGCTACCATGAAAATGTGTAGCTAAACTCATCTTTTGTCAAGGTTAGATGTAGGTGATTATTAAACTTTGTATGTGTATGGATGATCCTCATTTGTAAACTCTTGGATGATTAATATATGGTGAAAACTTTGTTTCATTTACAATCTTTTGTGTTGGTTGATGATTGAGAAATATTTTCCAACTCTAGACCTAGGTTTTCATCCTTCTCTTTTCTTGAGCTAGAGATAGTCTTGAAATGTTTTGTTCACTTATAATGTTGAACTTTAAAGTTGTCATTTGATAGATTGTGTGAGAGATCAACAATGGATCAAAATGGTAAATCTCACAATATGAGTTAGAGATAATCATATTGAGAGGATGTTGTGGATGTATTGATCATTAAAAGGAGTTTGTTAAATGTTGATTGGAAATATGCATGCAAAGTGATTACCGAACCCTAACTTTGGCAATATTTATTAAAACCGTTCAAATCATTATTTTACCGCATTTATTACTCACATGCAAAAGTTACCATTGTTTTAAAACCAAACACTTTGTTACTACAAAGTTACGAATTTAACAACTGTAGAAAGGCTGCAAAATTTCATATTCCCTGTGTAGACGATAACAAAAACCCGACACTTAACCACTGTTTTAACAAAATGGCGCCGTTGCCGGGGAGTATAAATTGATATTGCAAGCATCGCAATAGTTGTTGAATTTTTAGCTTTGAATTTTTGAATTGTGCTTGTAATTTGTTTGGTTTAGTGTGCAGCCCTTGTTTATGCGAGGACAAATTGCTGAGGACCAACTCCTTTTTGATCCCGAAATCGAGAGGACCGCGAGAAGATTGAATAGCAAAACAAGACGAAGGAGGTAACTTGTGAAGCAAAGCCGAGAACAAGGAGAAAGTTCTTCTACTACAACACCACCAATACATTTCACACCAGTTATGGCAGAACCACCACCACCTCCAGTTTCAACTCCATGTACAAATAGTCCGAGACACACGGCTCAGTTCGCACGAAATCTCCAAAATGGAAGACAAGCGGAGATGAAGACGGGGATCCTTGCTCTAGTCTATCAAAATCCTTTCACAGGATTAGACCACGAGGACCCATTCACACATCTTACCAAGTTCTATGAGATTGCGGGCGCAACTGGAGCTACTGAGGCTGATGAAGAGTCATTATTTAGGAGACTATTCCCTCATTCCCTAATTGGGAAAGCGAAAGAGTGGTATCTTGATCAATCAACGACAATTATGACGGACTGGAATTTATTGGAGGAGAAGTTCCTTGAACGGTTTTTCCCACATAACCGGTTCATGGAAGCTAAGACGGCAATCGCGGTATTTTCCCAAGGAGCGAATGAATCGCTAAACGAAGCCTGGGAGCGCTACAAGTCCATGTTAAGGAAGTGCAAGGGCCATGGTTTCGATGAGCTTACTCAAGTTCATATTTTCCGCAACAGACTCCTTTCGGTTCACAAGACCTTATTGGATGCTACGGCGGGGGGATCTTTGATGTCAAAGAGTGTCGATGATGCAACATCTATTATAGAAAAGATGGCACTTAATGATCATCAAGGGAACCATAACCGAGGGGTAACTCAAAGAAAATCGGAAGTGCTCGAGTTGGGGACGAATGATGCAATTCTTGCCCAAAACAAGCTCATTTCACAACAAGTGGAACTTTTAACTCAACAAATCAAGGAGTTGAAAGAACCATCAAAAGCTAAACAAATAGCTTGTTGTGAACTTTGTAAAGGCGAACACGATACCGGATATTGTCCACCTCCCGGATTTGAAGAAGTTAACTACATGGCAAACCAAAGAGATTATCAACAAAGGCAACCTCAACAACAACAACCATATCAACATCCTCAACAACAACACCAACAAAACTATCAAGGTAACCAAGGATACCAATCTAGAGGTAACTACCAAAATAACCAAGGTTATGGAGGTGGTAACTCTAACCGTCAAAATTCGTATGCACCTCAACAACCGTCGGTCGCAACTTCTAAGCTAGAAGATACATTGACGCAATTCATGCAAATGTCTATAGCAAATCAAAAAAGTAATGATGCGGCGATAAAAAATCTTGAAACTCAAGTTGGGCAACTCGCTAAGCAATTGGCGGAACAACAAGCCGGACCATCTTTCTCGGCAAATACGCAAACAAATCCGAAGGAGCATTGTAAGGCTATAAGGACGAGAAGTGGGAGGGAGTTGATTGACGAGAGTAAAAAAAGAGAGGTAGAGAAAAAAATTGATGAGAAACTTGATGGTGAGGTTGGTGAATGGAGTGAGGAGGAAATGGAAAATAATGAAAAAAATGGTGAAGTTGAAAAAGAAAAAAAGGTTGAAGTTGAAAACAAAACAAATGAAGTAGTCGAAAATAACGAAAGTGAGAAAGTGAAAGTGGATGAAGTGAAAAAGCAAAGAGAAAGAAACGCAAGAGCGTCTAGAGGGAAGGAGGTAGTGAGCACTACTCCGATTCAAAATTTACCGTATCCTCATTCCCCATCTAAGAGAGAAAATGAACGGCATTACGCCCGGTTCATGGATATTTTCAAACAATTGCAAATCAACATTCCGTTCGCCGAAGCTTTGGAACAAATGCCAAAGTATGCCAAATTCATGAAGGACATACTTACGAAAAAGCGGAGGTACACGGAGCCGGAAACAATAGTACTAGATGCAAGTTGTAGCGCCATCATCCAACGTACTCTACCAAGAAAGGAAGTTGATCCGGGGAGAGTCACATTGCCGGTTACCATTGGTGACTTTTATGTGGGAAAAGGATTAATTAATTTGGGGTCAAGCATCAATCTTATTCCTTTGTCTATTGTGAAAAAGCTTGGCAACATTGAGATTAAAGCCATCCGAATGACGTTACAACTAGCCGATAAGTCTACTACTCATCCTCATGGAGTAGCTCAAGACGTGTTGGTAAAAGTGGACAAGTTCTTTTTTCCGGTGGATTTTATTGTGATCGATATGGAGGAAGATGATGATGCGCCTTTGATTCTTGGAAGGCCTTTCATGAAAACCGCTCGGATGATGATTGATGTAGATGACGGTTTGATGAAAGTGAGAGTACAAAACGAAGAGGTCACTTTTGACCTTTTTGAAGCAATGAAGCATTCAAAGGACAAGCATGATAGTTTCCGAGTTGACGTAATTGAGGAAGCAACCGATGAAGTTGCAAAGCATGTTCACAACATCACTCCCATTGAGCTAGCCCTTAATGACTCCTTTCAAGTGTTCACTCTTAAAGAAGAGGAAGCTCTAGATGAATGTTTGAGAGAGCTTGATAGTCTTAAGGATTTGCACCCATGGGAAGTGGAGGAAGAAGTCTTAAAAAAAGAGGACAAGGATGAAAAGCCAATCATTGAATTGAAGGACCTACCAAGTAATTTGAAATATGCATTTTTAGATGAAACCAAGGAGAAGCCGGTTATCATTAGCAACCTCTTGTCAAAACATGAAGAAACTCTTTTAATTGATGTGTTGAAGAAAAATCAAGAAGCAATGGGATGGACTCTTTCCGATCTAAAAGGAATTAGTCCTTCTTATTGTATGCACAAAATTTTAATGGAGGAGGATTTCAAGTCGGTAGCTCAACCGCAACGCCGTTTGAATCCTAGAATGAAGGAGGTTGTTAGGAAAGAAGTTGTAAAGCTTTTGGATGCGGGAATGATCTACCCGATCTCGGATAGTCCTTGGGTGAGTCCGGTGCATGTGGTTCCTAAGAAGGGAGGCATTACCGTAATCCGCAACGAGAAAAATGAGTTGATTCCCACAAAGATAGCAACGGGGTGGAGGATGTGCATAGACTATAGGCGGTTAAATACCGCAACTAGAAAAGACCACTTCCCACTTCCGTTCATGGACCAAATGCTAGAGAGACTCTCGGGACAAGAATTCTATTGTTTTCTAGATGGCTATTCCGGATACAACCAAATTGCGGTTGACCCGGCCGATCACGAGAAGACCGCATTCACATGTCCATTTGGAATCTTCGCCTACCGCAAAATGCCATTTGGATTGTGTAATGCGCCGGCAACTTTCCAAAGATGCATGCAAGCCATTTTTGCCGATCTTATAGAGAAGACAATGGAAGTTTTTATGAATGACTTTTCGGTGTTTGGGGGATCATTCGGTTTATGCTTGGAAAATTTGAAAACTGTCCTTGAAAGGTGTGTGAAGACCAATCTAGTGCTAAATTGGGAGAAGTGCCACTTTATGGTTACGGAGGGGATTGTTCTCGGCCACAAAGTCTCGTCAAAAGGACTAGAAGTGGATCGTGAAAAGGTAGATGTGATAGAGAAATTTCCTCCTCCATCTAACTTAAAGGGAATCAGAAGCTTTCTTGGGCATGTCGGTTTCTACCGGCGATTCATCAAAGACTTTTCAAAGGTGGCTAGACCTTTGAGCAATTTGCTCGCCAAAGACCAGGTATTTCTCCTTACTGATGAATGTTTAGAAGCCTTTGAGATATTAAAAAAAAAGTTAGTCACCGCTCCAATCATAGTCGCTCCAAATTGGAATTTCAATTTTGAACTGATGTGTGACGCTAGCGACTATGCTATCGGAGCGGTGCTTGGCCAACGGAAAGAAAAAAAATTTCATACCATACACTATGCGAGCAAAGTTCTTAATGAGGCTCAAGTTAATTACGCCACAACAGAAAAAGAATTGCTCGCAATAGTGTATGCTCACGAAAAATTTCGGTCATATCTCATTGGCTCGAAAGTTATTGTTTACACTGATCATGCGGCGATCAAATTTCTGCTAACCAAGCCGGATTCTAAGCAAAGGCTTATCCGGTGGATCCTTTTATTGCAAGAATTCGATGTTGAGATTAAAGACAAAAAAGGATCCGAAAATGTGGTAGCAGACCATTTGTCTCGCCTTGTCAACACTGAGGTGACTACCTTAGAACAGGACATCCGAGAAGAGTTTCCCGATGAAAAACTTTTTAAAGTGCAAGTGAGACCGTGGTTTGCGGATTTCGCAAACCACAAGGCGAGTGGTTTCGTGCCGCTCGACCTAACTCCCAACCAAAAAAGGAAATTCTTATCGGATGCCAAGTACTATGTGTGGGATGATTCATACCTGTTTAAGCTGGGAGGTGATAATTTGTTGAGGCGATGTGTTACGGGTGATGAGGCCCAAAGTATCCTATGGTACTGTCACAATTCGCCTTATGGCGGGCATTTTAATGGGGCAAGAACGGCGAATAAAGTCCTTCAATCGGGATTCTATTGGCCTTCTATTTTTAAAGACGCAAATGCACATGCGCAAAATTGTGATAGTTGCCAAAGGATAGGTGGGATTGGAAAGAGAGATGAGATGCCTCTTCAAAATATTCAAGAGGTGGAGTTGTTTGATTGCTGGGGCATTGACTTTGTCGGACCATTCCCACCATCTTTCGGAAATGAATACTTATTGGTGGCTGTTGATTATGTGTCTAAGTGGGTTGAGGCGATTGCCTCACCGAGAGCGGATGCTAAGACGGTAATAAGTTTCTTAAAAAGAAATATTTTTTCCCGTTTTGGTACCCCTCGAGTGTTGATAAGTGACGCAGGATCACACTTTTGCAATGCACCGTTAGAAAAAGTCTTACAACATTACGGTGTAACGCATAAGGTGACAACTCCGTATCACCCACAGGCTAATGGTCAATCCGAGGTTTCGAATAGAGAGATAAAAAAAATTCTGGAAAAAACTGTGTCTAACTCTAGGAAGGATTGGTCACAAAAATTGGATGAAGCTTTGTGGGCGTACCGCACGGCCTATAAAGCTCCAATTGGGCTAACTCCATTTCAATTGGTTTTTGGTAAAACCTGCCATTTACCGGTTGAAATGGAGCACAAGGCCTTGTGGGCTTTAAAATTTTTAAATTTTGATCAAAAGCTGGCCGGTGATAAAAGGAAAGTGCAACTTCTTGAGCTGGAAGAGATGCGCAATGTCGCATACCACTCAAGTTGGTTGTACAAAGAAAAGGTGAAAGAGTACCACGACAAAAAGCTCCGCAAGAAAGAATTCGCATCCGGGCAGCTTGTGCTGTTGTTTAATTCCAGGTTGAGGCTTTTCCCTGGAAAATTAAAATCTAAGTGGTCCGGACCTTTCCGAGTCAAAGAAGTCAAATCTTTCGGAGCGGTGGTAATTGAGGATTTGGAAAAGAAAGACAGCTGGACTGTAAATGGTCAGCGCCTCAAGATATATCTCGGCGGTCAGGTGAACCGAGACAGCTGTGCGTATCTTCTTGATGTCCGTTGTGAGCATCATGGACCGTCGAGCTTATCCGACGTTAAACAAGCGCTTGTTGAGAGGCACCTCAACATTGTAAGTATTTACCTGTTTTTATGTCATTTTATGCATTTTTGGAAAGTGTTGGAAGTGGACTAGTGAAGTGGGCAATGCAGTAGAACTAAGAAAAACTTGTCATGTTCGCTAGCGTTCGCTTGGCGAATGAAGGCGAGTATTCGCCTGGCGAGACTTGGCGAGCTTTCGCTGGCATTCGCCTGGCGAATATGCGGTATCAGGAAAAAAATATATATAAAGGGCCACCTGGGCCCAGAAACCGTTTCACCCTTTCATTGCATCAGAAACCCTAACGGTTCTATTCTGCCTCACTCTCACAATCCCTTCCAACCTTCTTTCAACCCTTTGCTGCAAATTCATCACTAACAATCCAAAAGGTAAGTGTTCTTGTTTCCCCTTTTCAATTTGTAATTTGTTATGTCTTGTTCTTGTACTTCTAGGCAAATAAATTTTTGTTCCAAATTTGTTTAGGTTTCGAACTTCTGCATTGGGAAATTAGTGATTGCATGTTAAACCCTTTTCGATTTTCTGTGGAAATTTGCCATTGCATGTCAAAAATTACATCTGGTAATGAGATGGTGGTAGAACATCTTTGTTTTAAAGAATAAAACCATTGCAGAAGTTCTGGTTGTGTGTGCATTTTCGCACCTTCGCTGGCATTCGCCTGGCGAAGGGAAGCGAAGCTTCGCCAGGATTTGCCCGGCGAACCTAGGCGAACGCTGCAGTATGTTTTCTTTTCTTACTGTGATGTGTTTTATTTCGTTTAACATGTTTGTTTGCTGTGTTGTTGGCTGTTTTGTTGTGTTGTGTTTGCAGAATGGGACCAAGAATGACCAACCCTCTAAAAAGGAAGGCCACCACCTCTCGCACGGTTCCGATCCGTTTCGATCAGGACCGTTTCAGAGGAGCCACGCACGCTGCCCGTTACGAAGCTCTTGAGAAGCGGAACATTGTCCCTGAAAAAAGGTTTAATCTGAGTGACACCGGCGACTACCGCACCATTGAGGCTCTCTTCGCGGCAAAGAGGTGGCACCGGGTGATGACTCCACTTGACGGCTACAACGCCGAGATAGTGCGGGAGTTTTATGCAAATGCCCTCCCGGATGATGGTGAAGTTTTCAGTTGGACCTCAATGGTCCGAGGCGTTATGGTAAGATTCGATCGACGATCGATTAATGCTGTTTTGGGTGATCCTCTGACATTGACAGGTAGTCAGATTGATGACTACCATCGGGACCTTAACAAGCATCGTGATCAAGAGGCCATGACCAGAGACCTATTAGTGGAAGGCCGCGAGCCAGTGTGCAATTCATCTGGGGTTGTTGTCAGATATCTGAGAGCTGACATGAAACCATTGGTACAGCTTATCTTATTGTTTGTGCTGACAAATGTTGTACCAAGGTCCCACCATAGCTCGGTGCCCGTGCCTATTGCACACCTTATCCATTCCATTCTGCTGAACGTTCAGATCGACATTGCCCGCATCATTGCGGATGAATTACGGGCTGTTGTGCTTAGTGGACGGGGCGGGATAGCGGCTCGCAAAAATGCCCCGCTAGCTTTTCCTTGTCTGATCATGTCTTTATGTGCTGAGGCTAGGGTAGACATTCCTCAGAGAAGACAGGTTACTATCCCAGCCGCGATCGACGACAAATATGTGGATAAGTTCTGTAGAGTCAAGCCCGTAGCTGGTGCGAGTTCTGGTGCCGATACTACTGCTGGTGGACAGGCCAGTGGTCCTGCCGCTTCTGATCAGGCATATTCTTCTTTTAGCCCTTTCCATCAGGAAGTCTGCAACTATAACTGGGATTGGATGGCCGCTCAGCAGCGAGCCATGTGTGATATTCATGATTCGATGCAGATGTTGCAGCTTCAGATTCGCGAACCCGCCGGCACCCACTCTATGATGACAAGGGAGCAATTCCTTGCACACGCTGGATGGCCTGTGGACAGGCCTAGTTTTGGTGGGGGGGATGATGCTGATGATGATGCTGATGATGATGATGATGTTGAGGATGATGATGATGCTGAGGATGATGATGATGATGCTGAGGATGATGATGATGATGCTGAGAATGATGATGATGACGGTGGAGATGAGTATGATTTGTCTGAGGAGGATTGATTGCTCGTTTGTTTCGTTGATTCACTTTGAGCTACAAAGTGAAGTTTCCCTTTTTATGTTATAGTTCATTCGGTTATTTTATGATGTACTTTGTTTGTTGTGAAGTTGTTGTACTTGTACCTTTCATGGTACTTCCGACAGTATTGGTGTTCAGCATTTTTTTTTATGGTTATGCATTTTATTTTTATTTAATTGGTTTCAGTTTTTAATTATTTAATCTTTGATATTAAGTTTTCAGTTTTAGTTTAATATTGTGCATGAATTCTCTCAAGTGGGACGGCGATGATAGTATCGTTACCACAAAGGTGTTAACAAGGCATTTAGTGACTTTATTCTAGAAAATGTTGAGGAACTTGTTAGTTTAGGAACAACTCTTGAAACTTTGTTTCGTTTTGCAACTTTATTAATTGACATGTCATTTAGGTCCTTTACCACAAATGTAAGAAGCTTCTTGTTCTATGTACAAATGCTATGGATGAATGGTGAATTTTGTGTATACTTGTAATTCATACTTTGTCTTTTGTTTCGTATAATTTTGTGGAAGTTCTTGAGAGGATCAAGGCACTTGTTTCTGTTGAGCACAACCAGTTCTAAATTCAAATATGCCTGTGAGTTGTGAGCATTCTTAAACCATTTTGAGCCTAAACAGTTGAATCCTTGCTTGAAAAAAAAAAAGCAAGAGTTCAAAAATCTTGTTCTTAATACCTTGGAGATTTTGATTCATTGTTCTTTTGCTGAAAAAAGTAAGAGCATTCACTTAGGGGACGAGAACAGACAAGTTGGGGAGAATGAAAGTAAGGTGGTCAAGTTTTCACAACTATTGAGAAACCAAGCAAGCATTGAAAAGAAAATATAAAAAAAAACACTCGTTTTTGCGATTACAGTGTAGAAAAAAATAAATATATATATATATATATATATATATATATATATGAAAATATTTGCTTGTTTGGTAGAAAAATATTGAAAAACAAAGTTAGTTGTGAAATATGAGTTGTGAAGGGTTTCAAATGAGGAACTTGTTAAACAAGTTGAAGATGTGTAAATAAGTGTAGAGTGAATGTCTCTCCTACATCGGAAATTTCGTTCAATGGCTTTAGATATGTCCCTTGTTTGTTAACCCGGCCAAGCTACAACCTTTGAAGACCTTTGTGATCTTGAACTTCCATAATTTTGTGGTGAATATGTAGATATTTTATGAATTATGTAGTATTGCATTGTTCATCATTGGAGTGAATTTTTGTCCCACGCTTGTACGCGTGTTTTTGCTTCAATCCTTTTTCGAAGTGGAGTGTTAGAATGACTTGTCATGAGATTTAGTTGTTGCTTGAAGCATTGTTTAAAATTTGTTCTTAGAATTTAGTTCTTAAACATTATCTATTGTGGAATTATGTAATATTTTGTGACCTTGTTGCACATATTGTGTATTTGAGCCATATAGTTTCACTTGAATTGAATTGGTCTTGAGCAAATCCTCATTTTGTTTTGAGAGGCATACTTTGCTTGAGGGCACGCAAATAGGTAGTTGGGGAGAGTTGTTAGATCCCATTTATATTAGATATTTGGTTTCTTTTTGGTAGTATTTTCACTCAATTTTATCTAATAATGTTCGATTTCGTAGTCGAATTGGTTTAGTTTCATTTTATGCGATCCAAGCGAAGAATGTTTGTAATATTGCTGTTAGTGTGCAGGATTGACACTAATAAGAGCACTTGGGATCAAGGCAAAGCAGTTGGGAGATGTTGCAAATCAAGACATTCGCCTGGCGAGCCACAGCGAGTGCCAGCGAATGTTCGCCAGGCGAGTGCCGGCGAACTGGGGCGAATAAATCAGATTTAACTCCCAGACCCAAAGGATAGGAAGTTCGCCAGGCGAAGGTTCCAGCGAAGCTTCGCTACCATTCGCCTGGCGAAGGTGCTGGCGAAGAAGTGGTAGCTTTCCTCATGCAGATTCCAGTAGCAAAACCACCCAAAGTTCGCCTGGCGAGTGAAGCCAGCGAATGTTCGCCCGACGAGTGTTTATTCGCCTGGCGAATGCACGATTCCTAAGGGCGATTTGCTGATCAGAGGCACTTTGAAGTGCCATGTTAAGTTGGTTCGCCGGGCGAATGAATGCCTTCGCCAGGCGAATGTGCGCAGACAGCACATCATTTTTACTTTATTTGTTGCTCTATTTAGCCCATACTTGGTACTTCAAAAAGGTTCATCTTGAAAAATCTAAAGAAAGACATTATTGGATAGCTCTAGAACCCTAAATACTTGAGTTCTTCTTCATCTTTACTATTTTTGTAATCAAGAGAAGTGGAAGCACATCCTTCATTGTTTCTTCAAAGTGGATGTTCTTCATCTTCTCCTTTCTTCTTGTTAAAGCTACCATGAAAATGTGTAGCTAAACTCATCTTTTGTCAAGGTTAGATGTAGGTGATTATTAAACTTTGTATGTGTATGGATGATCCTCATTTGTAAACTCTTGGATGATTAATATATGGTGAAAACTTTGTTTCATTTACAATCTTTTGTGTTGGTTGATGATTGAGAAATATTTTCCAACTCTAGACCTAGGTTTTCATCCTTCTCTTTTCTTGAGCTAGAGATAGTCTTGAAATGTTTTGTTCACTTATAATGTTGAACTTTAAAGTTGTCATTTGATAGATTGTGTGAGAGATCAACAATGGATCAAAATGGTAAATCTCACAATATGAGTTAGAGATAATCATATTGAGAGGATGTTGTGGATGTATTGATCATTAAAAGGAGTTTGTTAAATGTTGATTGGAAATATGCATGCAAAGTGATTACCGTACCCTAACTTTGGCAATATTTATTAAAACCGTTCAAATCATTATTTTACCGCATTTATTACTCACATGCAAAAGTTACCATTGTTTTAAAACCAAACACTTTGTTACTACAAAGTTACGAATTTAACAACTGTAGAAAGGCTGCAAAATTTCATATTCCCTGTGGAGAAGATAACAAAAACCCGACACTTAACCAATGTTTTAACAATAGCCCATCATAGTAAGAGTCTTTTGACAGAAATTTTAATCAAAGGTCAAGGATGTGTAGGGAATACCTTGAACAATGATGTTTGCATTATTGAGAATCGATTGGATAAAAGACCCATATGACAGAGTTGTTCCTCTACCAGAATTCTTTAGCGAATATATTTGACTGGCAATGTAATGAGGCCAACTGATCTTGATCTTTTTCTTAAGTATGTAAAACAAGTGTACCTCGGCTTGATCCACTCGTGAGTAGCCACTTTTCTTTGGATGCAGAATGTGTGACATAATCCATTGCAGGATTCTATCAACCGGTTTCAGTTTGCTAGTCGTGACCATTTTCGAAAAGAGGTCGCTTGCTACGATGTCATCACCATAGGGTTTCTTCAGCATAGAGTTTAAGGCTTCTTTGAAGTCATAACCTGCCACAGTATGAGCATCTGTGGCCTTAATGATTGGCTCAGCGGACACATGTGACATATCAAACAAGTTTTTCCATACCAAGTCATTTACACAAACCTTGGTATTTCCCAGCTTTATAGTAAACTCAAACCCTTGAAATTTACCCTGAATTCCTGTGTAGAAGACTCTCACTAAGTCTTCGTTGTATTTGATGTCACACTCCAAAAAATTGTTAAAATCTTGTGCATCCAAAAGATTAATTACTTCTGGAATATGCATTTGCTCAACAACGTTTCTATAATAAACATGTTGTTTGACTATAAATCGTTTTCTTAAGTTCTTCTCATAATTTTCTAAATATTCAAGAGGTAACAAAGAGACATCACTCACCGGTAAAATTGCTCTAGACGGACCGACTTGAGTAGATGGAGCTCTAGTGGTTCTCTTTCTGGTAGTTCTTTTTGTAGACATTTTGATTTTCTGTATGGAGATGAAGAATTTGTAGATATAGAATTTTACTCTTGGAGATAGAAAGAAGAAAGTAACTTTACCCTTTTTATGGAGAAATTAGGTTTTGAAGATAGCTTTGGGAAGAGGAGAGGTACAGAGATAGCCTTGAATAGGTGCAATGAACAATGCAAGTGCTAATGATGATGTAGTTTGAATATACAACATGAGATTAAATGCATTAAAAGATGAAAGAATTTGAACAGTTCATCAACAAATTATCAGCATCATCGCGCGACGCGTCGACCTAAACATGTTGTGCATCGATGCATACTGTGTTAAAACATATAATGAGAAATTCTTAGGGTTTGTGTCGACCTGAGCATACCTGCTTTACAAACATGAAAAATTGTAGTTTTATGAGTCCACCGGAATCCTATGTAGGTCGACTCATACAGTTAAAAATAGCAAAAATCATTAATTTTGTTCAAAAAGCATCCAAAGAGACATAAATAAACAACATATCCATATTTCAAACATGCAAAGGGATTAAATACGCTTAATCATGAAATAAACATCAATAATAACACACAACTTGATACATTACTTTACACGAACGAGGTGAGTGCGAGAGTTTGCAAATAAGAAAAGATAGTACCTCACCTCCAATTGATAGCTAATGCCCTCACATATGGCTTTATACTTCTTCATTTGTTAGATAAAAGATGAACAAAGCACACACACACGCGCGCGCACACACACACACACACACACATACCACACACACACACATACACACACACACACAAACACACACAAACACACACACACACACACACACACACACACACACACACACACACACACACACACACACACACACACACACACACATATATATATATATAAAGCATGCGATATTGACTTCCTAAACACGATCCGAGATGTCGAGAACACCGAGTTCCCTACGGATGTGAAAGAAAGGCTCTATAGCGAGTGGTTTTGTAAAGATATCCGCAAGTTGATTTTTAGTATCAACATGCTCAAATACCACATCGTCCTTCTCCACATGATCCCTAAGGAAGTGATGACGTATTTCGATATGCTTGGTGCGTGAGTGTAGAATGGGGTTCTTAGTTAGGTTAATGGCACTAGTTTTATCATAAAAGATCGGAACATGATCAAGTTTTAGGTTAAAGTCGAGAAATTGTTGCTTAAGCCATAAGACTTGAGCGCAACAACTACCGACCGTAACGTATTCTGCTTCGACTGTTGATAAAGCAACAAAAACCTGATTTTTGCTATGCCTACTCACCGAAGAATTTGAAAACAGATGACACATGTCACTCGTGCTTTTCCTATCTAACTTGCAACCAGCAAAGTCAGAATCAGAAAAGCCAACTAAGGAGCAATCATTACCCTTAGAATACCAAAGCCCATACTTTGGAGTACCAGAGAGGTATCTAAGTATGCGTTTTACCACTTTTAAGTGAGATTCTTTGGGACATGATTAATACCTTGCACACATGAAAACACTAAACATAATGTCGGGTCTAGAAGTGGTAAGTTAGAGAAGAGATCCAATCATACCTTGATACTTTTTCACCTCTACATCCTTACCATTTTCGTCTCGGTTAAGATTCGCACACGCAGGCATTGGAGTGTTAATAGCCTTGGAGTTTGCCATGTCAAAACGCTTGAGAAGCTCAAGGCAGTATTTTGTCTGGCTCACAAATTTACCCTCTTTCAGTTGTTTGATTTGCAATTCGAGGAAACAGTTGAGCTCCCCCATCATGCTCATCTCAAACTCTCTCTGCATTAATCTAGAAAACTCCCTTACCAGATTCATGTTAGTTAATCTAAAAATAATATCATCAACATATATTTGTACCAATATTAAGTGTTTTCCTTGACGTTTAATGAAAAGAATTGTGTCAACCTTTCCTCTTGAGTAACTGTTGAAGCGGTAAAGCAGCAAGCAAAAATATTATTTTCGGAAGAATTTCCTCCGGGATTTATCGTCTCCACAGGGATCAGTGTGAGGGAAAGAATGCCGTTCGACAATCTCTACGTCTCTAAGCTTGGGTTTGAATGGTTTGGGATAAAAATTCAAAAGGAAAAACAAACATAAAACAAGAAAATAAGTACATTCTTAAGAAATGAGAAAACTCTTCAGGAGTTGTATTTCGTTCTACCCATCATGTACTAAAAAATATATGGATCAAATGCACGCAACCTAATTCACTCGTCAATATCATCACGTATCCCTCACAACAGAGTTTATCTCTAACACAAAGTCGAGAGATCAACCGTATCGTCTCATTGTTGATCTCTCACACAAATCGACAACACGGAGCATTAAGAATCGATACCCACGTGAATATTAGTCCTAAATCTATCTCTAGCATTTAGAATCTAATAGATGTTCATCTAAGATCGAGTTCGAACAGTATATGTCTATCACAATCCAAACCCATTAAGTAAAAAATCAAGATAACCATCGATAAAGAGTTGTAAAAGAGATTTTATACAAAGATCCATAAATATACATACAATCAAGATAAACTTACATACAAAACCCCAACAAATGAAAAATACATAGAGAGGAAGGAAAAAGAACACAAATCTCACGGTCTGTCAACTCCGATTGAAGTGGATTCGACTCCGGATCGTCAAGATGCACCCTCCAATGTTGTTTCTAAGCTAAATCTACTCAAGAATGTGTTTGATGAAGTTGGGGTAAAAAGATCCCAAACAACATAACCTAAAAAATGCTGAAAAATCACTTAAATAGACAAAAATGGGTCCCAGTATTCGCCTGGCGAAGTCCCATTCGCCTGGCGAACATATACAACTTTTGCTTCTGTAAAAACAGTGTTTTTCACGCGTTTTTGAACTTTCGGTTCGCCTGGCGAACTTTTGTTCGCCTGGCGAACATTCGCCGGGCGAACTTTGGCGAACATGACAGCAAACCAACTTGTTTCGACCATAACTTTTTAACCGTAACTCCGTTTTTTGCCCGGTTCGAAGCGTTGGAAAGCTTATTCAATGCTCTATCTAACAATGATCCAATATCAATGCTTTATTACCTACAAAAATGAATGAAATTCAATTAAACTCAATGATATTTACAGGAAAACATAATATATACACTATAACGTAAAGTAAGCGCATTTATAAACAAAGCGGGGTTTATTCGAACGATTTTAACATAAAGTAACGTTAAGTGCAACAAAACTTATATACAAAAATAGGTAAAATTTTCACTTAACAACTCTCCCCAACTTACCTAATTGTTTGTCCTCAAACAAAGTCGACAACTAAATGAACAAAAGCGAAATCCAAGAAATCACGTAACAACAAGTTTTGACAAACGGAAAACAAATGCAATGGTTCAATCAAAAATTGATACACGCAAAGTGAATACTTACCACTAAACTTCAACGATAACATAATCACGAAACAAATGCTAAATACAAAAGTCATGCCAAACATTCTAAAACAACACAAGCTCAAATGTGAATCACACCTAGCAAAAACAATCATCGGTAGATGAAAAACACAAAATGAGGGCTTTTTTCACTCACACAATAATCTTGCAAACAAAAGATTAAATTATGCAATCATCCAAAAATCATGTTGAAAACACAAAAGCAAGAATCAAAAGGACTTTCAGGGTTGTAATGTGGTCGGGTGAACAAACAAGGGATAATTCCTAAAGCTAATCGAAACAAAAACTTGCCTAAACTTAAGGGAGTGATAAACTCACAAAGTTTCAAACACCAAAATTCCAATCAAACTTCTTCCAGAATCCCAAGTGTTATACCAAACACATAGAACTTATTAGCACAACATTATTCTACTCTTTTTGTTTATCTTTTTCTAAGCTTTTTCAATTTTTCTTTTCTTTTCTTTTCTTTTCTTTTTCATATTTTTCTCATTTTTATTTTCTTTTCTATTTTTCAACCTCATAGCAATCAACAACACAAGTGAACGATCATCATCTCCCCAACTTGAATTCAACCACATCATCATGTGAATACTTCCTACTTTCTAAGGCAAGGTAAAAATTCATACAACAACACAAAGTTGAGGGCTCAAGAAAAAAACAACAATCAAGATCCACACAAAAAATGAATTTGATACTCATAGACAAGAATAAAACTCAAACAACATGGATAATGACCAAAGGCTCAAAGGGGTTACAAATGATCACACACTCACAAGGTGAATTGACTATTTGGCTAAGTAGTTGTGCTCAAAATGAAACAAGTGCCTTAATCCTTTTCATGCTTTCATATAATCAACACAAACAAAAGATTAAGCATAATAAAATCCAGTTAAAACAAGAATATTGGTACTCCGAGCATATATGAACAACGAAAGGCTTCCTCACAAAAAGGTGGGAACTAAAGTGATTCACAAAATGAACAAGTATACAAAAGAATGAATGGCATGGAAATTGTAAAAAGTCTAAGTATCATGAATATGCTAAAGCCTAGAAAGCGATAAACACATACCTTGAACGTGTACAAAACTTTAAACACTATCATTACCACGCATTCGCAAGTTGAAACACTCAAACTTGGAAAATCACCTCAAATACCTCAAGCTACCAAACAAAAATTTGAGTCCAAACAACAATAAAATACCGGGTGAAAATGGATTAAACAAGTTGTAAAGTGAAGATTTGAGAATTTTACGAATAATCCGAGAACAACTTGTTTAATGAATGTTCACCACACTACCTAAGCTAGAAGGAAAAAGTAATAACGAAACAAAAATGGAAAAAACATGCTTGTTTTACGTCGTAAGCTCGACGCCTTTATTGTGCTTAGCTAGTAACTTCCTTCCTTCATGCCATGTGATGTCTCACCGCGCAAACCAAAAGCAAGTGTCCTAACCAACCACTTGAACAAATGTTACGAGAATAAAATATATACAACACTTAAACAAACATAATAGAAGACAAAAGCAAAACAAGTATCTATACAAGCATATATATATATATACAATTATGTGCAAAGCTTAGAAATATAGAAACTATCGCAATGCAACTCAATATCAAAACCAATCCCCGGCAACGGCGCCATTTTGTTGAAGCGGTAAAGCAGCAAGCAAAAATATTATTTTCGGAAGAATTTCCTCCGGGATTTATCGTCTCCACAGGGATCAGTGTGAGGGAAAGAATGCCGTTCGACAATCTCTACGTCTCTAAGCTTGGGTTTGAATGGTTTGGGATAAAAATTCAAAAGGAAAAACAAACATAAAACAAGAAAATAAGTACATTCTTAAGAAATGAGAAAACTCTTCAGGAGTTGTATTTCGTTCTACCCATCATGTACTAAAAAATATATGGATCAAATGCACGCAACCTAATTCACTCGTCAATATCATCACGTATCCCTCACAACAGAGTTTATCTCTAACACAAAGTCGAGAGATCAACCGTATCGTCTCATTGTTGATCTCTCACACAAATCGACAACACGGAGCATTAAGAATCGATACCCACGTGAATATTAGTCCTAAATCTATCTCTAGCATTTAGAATCTAATAGATGTTCATCTAAGATCGAGTTCGAACAGTATATGTCTATCACAATCCAAACCCATTAAGTAAAAAATCAAGATAACCATCGATAAAGAGTTGTAAAAGAGATTTTATACAAAGATCCATAAATATACATACAATCAAGATAAACTTACATACAAAACCCCAACAAATGAAAAATACATAGAGAGGAAGGAAAAAGAACACAAATCTCACGGTCTGTCAACTCCGATTGAAGTGGATTCGACTCCGGATCGTCAAGATGCACCCTCCAATGTTGTTTCTAAGCTAAATCTACTCAAGAATGTGTTTGATGAAGTTGGGGTAAAAAGATCCCAAACAACATAACCTAAAAAATGCTGAAAAATCACTTAAATAGACAAAAATGGGTCCCAGTATTCGCCTGGCGAAGTCCCATTCGCCTGGCGAACATATACAACTTTTGCTTCTGTAAAAACAGTGTTTTTCACGCGTTTTTGAACTTTCGGTTCACCTGGCGAACTTTTGTTCGCCTGGCGAACATTCGCCGGGCGAACTTTGGCGAACATGACAGCAAACCAACTTGTTTCGACCATAACTTTTTAACCGTAACTCCGTTTTTTGCCCGGTTCGAAGCGTTGGAAAGCTTATTCAATGCTCTATCTAACAATGATCCAATATCAATGCTTTATTACCTACAAAAATGAATGAAATTCAATTAAACTCAATGATATTTACAGGAAAACATAATATATACACTATAACGTAAAGTAAGCGCATTTATAAACAAAGCGGGGTTTATTCGAACGATTTTAACATAAAGTAACGTTAAGTGCAACAAAACTTATATACAAAAATAGGTAAAATTTTCACTTAACAGTAACCTTGATCAAGAAGAAATTTGCTGAGATGGTCATACCAAGCCCTAGGGGCTTGTTTGAGTCCATACAAAGCACGTCTTAATTTGTATACATGATCAGGATACTCATGGGATTCAAACCTGAGAGGTTAGACAACATAAACCTCTTCATTTATATATCCATTGAGGAACACACTTTTTACATTCATTTGAAATAATTTGAAATCTTTCGCACAAGCGAAGAAAAACAGAAGGCGTATAGCCTCGAGTCGAGAAACCGCTGTATAAGTTTCCTCATAGTCGATTCCTTCCTCTTAGTTATACCCCTGCGTGACCAAATGCGCCTTATTGCGAGTTATTACTCCGTTTTCATCTAGTTTATTCCTAAACACCCATCGAGTGCCAATTACTCGATGGTCTCGCGGAGGAGGGACAAGATCCCAAACCTCATTTCTTTTAAACTGATATAGTTCCTCTTACATTGATAGGAACCAATGTTCATCGAGTAATTCCTCTTTTGGGTTTTTAAGTTCTACTTGAGAAACGAAAGTGAAGTGATAATAGAAATTACTTAGTTTTGATCGAGTTGTCACTCCCTTTGAGATAACACCGAGAATGTTGTCGATGGGATAGTCTTTAGAAGACTTTCATGCTGGAGGAAGACCATCGATATTGGACAGATGAACTTCCTCAATCCTCTCATGGTGGTGATCTTTTTCCTCCTTAACTTTGACTGGGTCAGGTTGATCAATTCCTGTCTCAGCATCTTCGAGTATGTCTTCAGAAGATACACATGCACCATGAAATGAACTACCTTTTCTGATACTTTATGGATAAGACTCACCAAATGTGACATGAACAAACTCTTCAATTGTAAGTAATCTCTTATTGTATATTTTATAAGCTTTACTTGATTGAGAGTATCCGAGAAAGATACCTTCATCTGCCTTGGAGTCAAATTTTCCTAGACTCTTTTTTCCATTGTTTAACACGAAACACTTACAACTGAAGACATGAAGGTGAGACGCATTTGGCTTCTGCCCTTTTAAAAGTTCATACGGAGTCTTGTTGAGAATAGGGAGGATGAACACCCCATTCAAAACATAACAATTCGTACTAATGGCGTCAGCCCAAAAATATTTAGGAAGCCCACTTTCATTGATCATAGTTCTCCCTAGCTCTTCCAAAATTCGATTTTTACGTTCCACGATCCCGTTTTGTTGAGGGGTGCGTGGAGAGAAAAAATTATGATCAATTCCGTGTCTACCACAATATTATTCAAAAGGATGATTTTCAAACTCACCTCCATGATCACTTCTAATTGATATAATGTTCGTGTTTAACTTATTTTGAGAAAGTTTAGCAAAATTTTCAAAGGCGGAGAATGTATCACTCTTGCTAGCCAAGAAGATAGTCCAACAAAACCTAGAAAATTCATTGACTATAAAAAAACCATAGTAGTTACCACCTAGACTCTTAATTCTAGATGGCCCAAAGAGGTCCATATGAAGAAGTTCAAGAGGTCTCGTAGTTGACTCAATGTTTTTAGATTTAAACGAGATCCTTGTTTTCTTCCCCATTTGGCACGCATCACATAATTGATCCTTGGTAAACTTGATTTTGAGTAAGCCAATAACTAGGTCTTTAGAAACTATCTTGTTTAGCAAGTCAAAATTGACATGTGATAAACGTCTATGCCACAACCATGAGTCCTCACTCATATTCATGAGACATTTGTCGCTGCTCAATGATACTTTACTCAAATCTAGTATATAGATATTATTTACCCTCAAGCCATTAAACACATTCTTCTTTTTATCATTATGTTCAATTATGCAACAATATTTTGAAAAAGATACTTTGTATCCCTTTTCACATAATTGACTAATGCTAATGAGATTGTGTTTAAGGCCTTCGACTAACAATACATCAGAGATAGTAGTAGATGAGGGATTACCCACACTATCTTTTCCAAGTATGTCTCCGTTGTTGTTGTCTCCGTAGGTTACAAATCTCTTATTCTTTTCCATAAAGTCAACGAAGACAGATATGCCTCTTGTCATATGTCTTGAGCATCCACTATCAAGAACCCATTTTCTCTCAAGAGTCTCAAGACTTTGTACCTATAAAATTAATCAACGAAAATAGGTACCCAATTGTTTATTGGGTCCTTGGTTGTGAGTGAAATCTTGGTTGCATTTAGGCAACCATTAATAAACCCCTTTAGGAACTCAAAATCTCCTAAAGCAACATTTAGAAATGGTGTGACCCCTCTTGCAACAATACAAGCAAGTAAGGTTAACTCTTGTATCACTTTTGTTATCTTGATTTCTGACCACATATGTATATTTTTGATAAGGATTAACCATACTTTTTCTAAAATGTGCTCTATCATTAGCAAATGTGATTTTAGGTTTTAGAGCCTTGTTAAGTTTGGCCTTGAGAGTTTTAACCTCATTTTGCCAAATATAACAAGTATCACACCCGAAGTTAACCCATCTATTTTTTTCTTCCTCACAATCCATCTTTGTTCCTTCCAATATAGATGCCTTTAGAGCCTCCAATTTCCTTTCATAATCGAGGATCTTTTGCACCAAATGAGAAAAAATTTGTTTGTTTGAGGCCAGCCGTTTAAAGGCTTCTTTGGCTTCATGGTGTAAGGTATCAAAGGCCGTTTGAAATTTGGAATGAGACAATCTAGTAGAGTTTTCGTATTTTGCATGTAGTACCTTTTTATTTTTCTTCTTTTGATGAGTGGAGAGACAAAGGTTGACAGATTCTTCTTCCTCACTTGAACTATCATCCTCGGATGACTCGCTATCGCTTTCCCATGCGATGTAAGCTCTTCTAGGCTTACTTGCTTCTTATATGACTGGCTGCTCTCCTTTCCTTTGTCCTTTTTCATTAAAGGAAAATCCGGCTTGTAGTGTCCGGTTTTTCCGCAATTAAAGCACGACCCTCTAACTCTAATTCTTTTATTGTCTTTATTCTTAGTAGCCCTTGATTATTTTCTGAAATTGACTAGATTCTTTTCGGAATGTTGGATACCATTCTTATTTACATAGAGATTGTATCGCTTCACAAACATCCTCATATCCTCATTCTTTTCGTCATCTTCATCATCACTCGAGTCGCAATCACTAAGCTCTTTTGCATAGGACTTTGAACAAGAAGCCTTTGGAGCTATAGACTTCTTTTCCGTAGTTTTGGTCTTCTCATTCTTTTCCCTTTTCTCAAATTTCTCGAGACTAAGAAGCACTTTCTCATGTTCTTGAAGCTTTCCAAAGAGTGTTGTAAGGTCCAAAGTCATAAGATCATTTGTTTCCTTTATGACGGTGACTTTTGGTTGTCATTCCCTGGTAAGACATCTTAAGACTTTGTTAGTAGCAACATCATTAGAAATTGGTCTACCAAGTGAATTCAGTCAATTGATTAGGTGAGAAAATCTCTTTTGTATGTCAACAATGGTTTTCCCTTGCTCCATGTGAAAGAGATCAAACTCTTGTGTCAAAGTATTGATTCTAGCTAGTTTGACATCATTTTTTCCCTCATGGGCAACTTGTAATGAGTCCCACATAGCTTTAGCAGTCATACAATGGGAAAATCTATAGTATTCATCAACTTCCAAGAAGGAGATCATAATAGTTGTAGCCTTCCAATTGTAATTGTACTTTTTCTCGTCTTCATCATTCCATTCTGCTTCAGACTTATGCACAATCATGTTATTTTCATCAGTCATGGTTATTTCCATAGGACCGTTCAATATAACATTCCATACCTTCCTGTCAATGAAATTTATATGCACGCGCATACAGTCTTTCCAGTAACTATAGTTTTCACAGTTGAAAACAGGTGCTCTATTATAAGCCCTTTTTGGTTCGTTAGCTATTTTCTAAGAAGTTATATATGAAGCACGAAATGAACTGGTGCTCTTGATACCACTTGTTAGACGATGACGCAGATCTAAAAGGGGGGGGGTTAAATAGATCACTTATTAAAAACAGATTCGGCGCTACCAATATTTGGTTTTAAAAAGTTTTTAGGCGGAAGCGGCCGATGAACTATATTCGTCTAAAACGAACCTTTACCAAAAAAACCGGATATACGAAAAGCCTATGGAATCAGATAAAACCGAGATTAAGAATCACTAATTTGAACATACATCAACCAGAATTTATTCACTATGAGGTTGGACTATTTCTAATGCTTGAAAAATATAACTCAATTGAAAGACAACACAAACGTTTGTTGTTCACACAATTAGTCAAACACTTGGTATCCAAGGCACCATAAGTGAATTCCAATATGTGACTGAAGTGCTTAAGTATTCAATTACAATTAAGGATTGTAATAAGCTTCTAAAAATGGTTCAGCACTACACACATCATAATTTTGATTAACTAAATTATTTGCATACAAACTCAGAAGTTAAGCAATTGAAAAATAAAGAGAAAACACCAATTTGTTGAGGCAGTTCCCCCGTCGTCCTCGCTCGGGGTACGTTTGCCCTTAATTTTAAAAATAGAATTGAGACCTGTATATACAACATGTTGATAAATGTTTACAAGAGAAGCAATAGAATTCAAACGATCAAACCCAATTGTTGATGCAGAGCCTATTCCTTCTCTTCCCTTGATTCAAGCTGAATCAAGTCCTTCGAACACGATGAATAAACCTCCGATTACGATACACCCTTTGAACAACACCACTGTCTTCAAATCTTACTTGGTTGATTTCAATCACCAATGCTTCAAACCCGAATCATCCTCTCACAATCCTCCAGTTACTGCTACTAAACCGACAGAACCACCCGTTCTTCGATTACCCTCGCTCGGATAAATCTGTGATGGACCAATTCGTGCAAAAAACCCCCAAAATCTAAGATTCTTGGAGGACAAAACCCTAACAATTTTATTCAAGAAAAACCCATTGATTTCTCAATCCAAACTCGATTACACCAATCCTATGTTTGGACGTTATCACCTCTAAATTGTCGAATGCACAACAAAAATGATTATGTGTAGTTGTTGAGAAAATGTAAGAAAGAGGATGAAGATGATGAGAACAAAATCAGTGTCTATTTTCACTTTTCTTGTTGTTCTTTGAAGAATAAGCTAACTCACTATATATACAAGTCAAAAACAATTAACCAACATAACAAACATCTAGACAGTTTCTCATAACATAAATTTGACCAAAAACACATGAACGGTCGACCTATACATAGGGAAGGGTCGACCTGAGCTCACCCGAATTTTAGATTATGCAGAAAATAGCACCTTGCATCGGCTGGAACATGTCATGCGTTGATGCAAAGCATACAGAATTAGACAGACAAAAATGGACACAATATGAGTCGACCAGAGGGTCGACGCGAGCACTCCTGAGAGTAGACCGTGCAAAATACTTTTTGTATGAGTCGATCAAAACAAAGTTTGAGTCGACTCAAAGACACAAAATATGCAAAAATGCATATTTTCATGTATTATGCTACTTTTGAGATACTCCACCATATAGCAAGCTAGACAAACATGACTAAACCTATATGGAGCATATATTAAACAATTTCTATATGTATCAAACAATGTTTTTGACCGATGTTTGACTCAATAGGAATAAGGCATGCATATGTGACACAATAATACCATCCAAAGTACATTTTTCTACCTATCTAAATTTTGACATCATTAAAACAAATATAGCTAACTATAAAAAAATTTGCCCTCACAAGAGAATGTGTCACTAATACTTGCGCATGCATTAGAAAATACACGTAGGCGTTATATCCTTGCGCCATTACCTCTGACACATGAATTGTTAGTCTAAGGGGACACGATACTCCCTTTGGCGCCATAGTGCAAGTTATACCTTTTAATTTTAAAATTTTAATAGTATCAAGCCATACCTTTTTAATAACTATAAGTAAGGATAAGTAATAAAACAATTGTGATTAATTCAAACGTTTAGATCTTTTCCACGTCAGTCATGATTTGAATTGTAATTTATACTATTTATCGAATTCTATCTAGTCGTATTTCTTCTTTAGTTAAATTGTTATATATAAAAAATATAAAGTTATTGTTTTCTTTTTTCATAAACCAAAAAAAATCCAAATATCATAAATTATATTTTACTTAAGAAAACAAACGATCAAGTTAGTTCCACAATTTTTCTCAATTCTAATCGATTTTTACTAGTTTAATAGTTTATCAAATTCAACAATCATATCAAATTGGTGATATCTTTAATTCCCAATTCAATCAATTCGATCCGATTTTTAAAATAATGATTCAAACATATATTTTGGAGACCTCAAACTTGTTTATTACTTGATCAACTATTTAAATTTTAGATAAATATTTTTAGAAAAAACATTTCAAACTCTTTTAGGGGAAAAATAGTTAATAATAAAATTATATAATTGTCCATGTACATTGTATGTAACGACATTTAATAAAGATATAATTTATGTTTTTTGAATTTTTTTTATTTTATGAAAAAAATTGTGAAGGTAATAATTTTAGATTTTTTATATAATAATTTTAATTAAAGAAGAAATATGATTAGATAGAATTAAATAAATAATGATATAAATTGCAACTCAAATCATGACTGAGGTGGAAAAATATAGACATTTGAATTAATCACAAGCTTTCTTACTTATCCTCAATTATAATTAATAAAAAGGTATGATTTGATATTATTAAAAACTTAAAATCACAAGCTATTATGCCGTCAGAGAAGTGGTGCGTCCCGCTAGGGTCTCTCTATTCTTTATTATAAGGAAACTTTACTTTTTTAAATTCATTTAACAATTTATTTAGTTTATATAGTTTAAATATCATATATTAAATAAATTTAAAATATTAAAATTTATCTATAAAAGAAAATGGTAAAAATAATTTATATATATATATATATATATATATATATATATATATATATATATATATATATATATATATATATATATATATATATATATATATAATAATTTTATAATGATTAATCAACGAGGTCTATTCTATTATATCACACTTTAATTTTAAAATTACATTGATAACGTGGTAAATTAATAAACTTTTATTAGATTATCTTAGACATTTAAAGTACTATCTTTAATCTCTAATTTAAAATATGTAAAAAAATATTATATATATATATATATATATATATATATATATATATATATATATATATATATATATATATATATATATATATATATATATATATATAAAATAAAAAAACATTTGACTCATTTATTTCAACCTCTTAAAAATAGGTAGAAGGTCAATCACCCAAAAAAAATTATTGTCAAAAAAAAATCTGGAGAAAAGAAAAGCTAGCAAAGAACAAGGTTGACATCAAAAAAATAATAAAATTACCCTAAAATTTAGGATAAACAACACCGTTGATTAAAATCAAGATTGAAAATAGGTTTAGCTGAACTACGCTTTGTCAAACTTGAATTTGATCTGCTAAAAAATTCAAAGCCTAAGTCTAACCTGTAGTCTATTATAAGCTTAAGTCTGACCTTTTCGAATATTTGATTGATTTACTAGCCTATTTAAAAACCTACTTCATTTGAACATTTATAAATAAGAAAATTAACTAATGTTAAATAGACTAACCAATTAAAATATCATGAGACTAAATATTTGACTTTATTGTCCCATTCAAGTTTATCTATTAACATAAGTTTGATAATACTATTTGTTGGAGAGAACTTATGGAAAAAAAACTTATGACTTTATTTATAATATTTTTTAAACTTATTTTCATAAGTTATTCAAAATCACTAAGCTTTTTTTCGTATTTTAATTTAAAATACGAAATAGAATATAATAATAATAAATTTATTAAATATTTTATAAATAGATCAATCTCATAAATTTAAAAGATTTTTCTTCAGATTTATGGTCAAGACTCTTTAATTAAATAGAATTATAAAAAAACCTAAGTCTTTTCTATTAAAAAAAAACTGACCTGAATTTACCTAGACTAAAAGACCCCTCTTACTTGGTCTCACTATTCACACCATTAGTTGGAAGAAACAACTAGTTTCTTCCCAGGCTCCCCAAGGGTATTTCAGAAATTTAAATAAAAAATGAATACAGTTTAATATTGTTTCTCTTTGAATTCAATGAACATAAAATGTTCGCTCCGTAAAACACAAACACAAAACTCGAACTGAAACTGCTTTTTCTCTCTGAGACACTCACAAAATAATTCACAAGAATTCGTCATTGTTTTTGCGTTTTGCTTATCCTCACCAACATTCTTCCTTGCTTCTCTTATGTAAGTAAACTTCTTCAATTCTTCAATTTTAATTACGTACTCTTATATGCCGCAATTAATTGAGGTTTTTTTTTTTATTTTTTTTAATTGTTGTTTATCTGTTGACGAGCTTAATGATGATGAGATGAGACTGTTTTTTGGTTGCAGAATTCTGATATACTCAAGATGAACTAATATGAATATTAATGTTGAATTTCAATCGTAGTTTTCGTGATTGATTATCAATTTTGTACTAACCGAATTTAATTGTGACTGTATGCTGCAGCGTTCCGTTCCATACTCGTCGACGATCATGGCATGGTATTTTATTTACACTCTCTAACTCAATTTTATTTTTCGCCTTAAATTATTATACTTTTTCCAAATACTATGCTCATTTGCTTCTTCTTCATAAAATCATGGCCTTGTCTGATCATCTCTATCATAACAGGATCCGAACAATTTATGGGAGAAGAAGAGTCACTGGGGATGAGGACAAAGACAGACTGAGTGACTTACCAGAATGTATTATCCTTCACATTTTGTCATTTTTGAGCGCACAACATGCGGTTCAAACTTGTGTTTTGTCCACCAGATGGAAACATCTCTGGAAACGTATTCCAACTATTAGGTTGAGTTCTTATGAATTTAGGACTTTGAAGAAATTTTCCGTATACCTGTCTAAGATTTTATCTCTCCGTGATACCTCAACTGCGCTACATGCATTTGATCTTTTCCGTCATCGTGATATTGAGCATCAACTCCTTAAAAAGTTTTTAAAGTTTGTTTTTTCACATAACTCCCATCTCCAACAATTAGGAATCTCTCTGTGTGCTGATAGTGGTCTTATTTTGAGTTGTGTTTCTTCATGTCGGGCTCTTACATCTCTTAAGCTTTCACTTCACCCTAGAGGGAGGGAACTTAAAGAAACATTATTTCCAAAATCTTTGAATTTGCCTTTACTGGCCAGCTTGGATCTAACAAACTTTGCCTTTTGCGGTGATGATAGCGGTTGTGCCGAACCCTTTTTGCAGTTTACCAAGTTGAATAGTTTGGTCATTTGTCGTTGTAAGGTAATTGATGCACAAATCCTCAGCATATCAAGTGAGACACTTGCCAATTTAGCTATGCATAATAATTCATCTCTCCTTGCCAAAATCAAGCTATATGCTCCAACTCTTTGTCACTTTAATTATATTGGTAGCCACCATATTCACGAAATATGTGGGAGTGGACTTTCTTCGGTTAAAAAAGTAAATATCAAATCACTACGATTTTCAGCTTCGAAGGAGGATGCTTTGGCTCTATTTAGCTGGCTGCTAAACTTTGCTAATATAGAGTCATTGACGGTTACTTCAACTGTTCTACAGGTACCTATCATGTTTTCCGACTTTATTTATACTTTCTTAGGATGGTTTTTTTGTGTTTCTTAAATTGTGTTAAAATTCAAATGACTTAACTGATCTTAATTCACCCTCATTTCTTAGATTCTCTCCTTAGTTCCCGATGTATTGGAGGTTAAGCTCCGTTCTTTGCATAACTTGAAGTCATTGAAAGTAGAACTGATACAAATTAAGGAAGGATCTTTATTACTGTTAATGAAAGATGACATGTTAAAGAAAGCTGCTGCCAAGTCACCTAAAGAAGCTGCAAAGTTAAGAAAGGCATTTGAAACATGTTTGGAACCACCTGCCATACCTGATGGAATAGTTGACTTCTTGCGACAAAACTCGCCGTTGGCTGAAGTTAACATCACAACAGAGTATCCGAGTTCTTTTAATCTGAAGCAGGTAGTTATTTTAAAACTATGAGTGAGCCGAGTGTGATAATTTCTTCTGAGAATCTAAGATTAGATAGTTTTAAATGAAACAACCATAAGAAAAGTTTGTGATTGGTTGTTACTGAACAGATTGAAGAATCTATAAAGGGTGCGAAGATTAACAATTATCGTTCGCGATTCTCTATGCGCTCCTCCTCTCTTCCGCGACTCTCTGTGCGTTCCTCCTCCTCTCTTCCGCGACTCTCTGTGCGTTCCTCCTCCTCTGTCGCACCTGCTTTGGCTGCCAAGTCTGCTTCTGATGCTGCTCCTGCTTCTGCCACCGAGCCTGCCACTGCTGCATCTCCCAATCTTCATCTCTGTCTCGGCGAAAAGGTAACATTCTTTACATGCATTTGATAGATCTCTTTTGAATTTCTATTACTTAATTTTAGGGGCCATTTGTTGTTTTCATGTTGATTTTGCAATGCCAACCGATAATGTTACTTTTTCTACTCCTAGGATGTTAAGTCATCCAATAAAGAAGAGGAGGAGAAGCACCAACATAACACCGACTCTCGACTTCAAGATAATGGGCAGTGAAGAGTTCTCATATTGCCTTCTCGGTGAACCTTTGTTGTAAGATGTTAAACTTTTAATTTTTCTCTGTGAAAGTGTTGTTTGATTTGACAAGCATTTGGTGGAGACCTACAAATTAATAATGTCTTCTGTGTGTTTGGTTTGGTACTTTCTCTGTGAACTCTTCATTTTGAAGCCGTATTGTATTGTATGAAAATCATATTATCTGCCTTTAACATGTGTGTTTTCACTCTATGAATCATTTAGTTGCCACCGGATCTTGTTTATGGACAACTTTTAATTTTTTCTATAAATTTGTTCAAAATCATTGATACTTTTCTATCATGCAGATAAATGAGAATCAACAGTAAACCTCCCCATATTGACCGCTTATTATCTTATAACCCATACTTTCTAACTAGATCCAAAATCTTCAATAATGATAGATTGAGAAACACTTGTTGCATTAATTTTTAAATTTACTACACTTATGATCAACATTGTTCAAGTACTATTAATTTGTTTCTTAAGATGTCACATATTGTAGATATTAGTCCAATCTATGATGACATTCATTTCTAACTTTTAACCACTTAACTGTTTACTATTCTTAGTAAGATTATATTAAACCTAATTAGCTTTAAATATTATATACTTTGTATAGATTATTTAATGTTGATCTCACATTGTATTGTATTAACTTTGTAATCTTGTAAACAAAATAATATATAGTGCTTCGTGCGGAATCAATATTCATCAATAATAAGCAAGTGGTTGATTCATTCAAGTTTATCTTATTCTCTATTTTGTTCTCTAACTCTTTATTATTAAAGTTTTATTTGTCTCAATCTAAAAGTATTTGATCAATTGTGCTCTGATCAAAGATTCATTACAAGTTGGTGTTATAGAACCATACTTGAGAGAGTTATATGCATGCTCTCAAGTGCATGTGTCCCAAAGATATTTTGGGTATAAGTTGTGAAAACATCTTATTTTCTGATAAACAAATGTCCATCTACAACCTTAAGCATGAAAATACTAGAAGTGTGGTTTGGTTATCTCCTACGTATGACACACTTAGAGTGTTTGGTTGTGTTTCCTAATATTATTAAGCTCGTCTCATTCTTATTTCTGCCTCACAGTATGTTGTTTTGTGAAAATGTTGTTGGATTTGAAACTTCTAACAAGCATGCAAATTAGTCAAAATTTTGGAAAAAACGAGATATGTTTTTTATCACGCAAAAGTACATTTTGACTTACATATTAATCATTACATGAGTTATATGGAAATAAATGAGTTTTGTAGCACTAGTTGGTTTAATCTCCAAAACCATTAGATAATTTATCACTAGAGAATATACATAATTTGTTGTAGTCATGTAAGTGAGTGGGTCCTTGAATCTTCGGATCCTTCGAACCTATTAATTATTAAGTTGTTCTTCTCTTTAGTGTTTAGACTCTGGTGTTTGTCTCGTTTATTATCTTTTATCATTTATCACTTTAATAATGGGGTCTCTTTTAAATTATATCTTTGCAAATATCTTAGAATTAAGTGTTATGCTTTTTAAATGATATTTTGGATTAAATTGTGTTTTTGCATGCATAAATCAGACCATTAGGTAAAATTCAATGCAATATGGTTCAAGTCAAATTATTCAATTATTTGAGTTAAGAAACGCATAAATGAATGATTCATATCATACTAAATTCAAATTTAATATTACACTTTAATTTAGTTTAAAAATCAATTTTTATAAGTGTGAATCAAATCAAGGTTAGGAATGATTCGAATCAAACATGATTGTGAAAATTTAGATTTTGCTTTTTTCTTGTATGATTACAAATTATACTTGATTTGTATCATGGCACAATTTGATTTGATTAATAGGTTATAATTGATTAGAATCATGACTCTATTGTTTAATTCAAATCACCTAAAGCTTGATTCGTCTCATGCTTGGGTTATCTTTTGATTCTTTTTAGGTTGATTTGAATCATGGGTTTCCTTAATCAAATCCAAGGTGTCGAATTTGAGTTTAACGTTTTTGACTCAAACTAGTTCTCTCATTTTGAATCAAATCATACCCAACTTTAGACTCGAATAAAAAGGTATTTTACTCATTTTTATGCATAATCTCTCTCTCTCTCTCTCTCTCTCTCTCTCTCTCTCTCTCTCTCTCTCTCTCTCTCTCTCTCTCTCTCTCTCTCTCTCTCTCTCTCTCTCTCTCTCTCTCTCTCACTCAATATTTAATGCTTATCATGATAATAATGATAAATTTGAAAGCGTTTCTTAAAAAAAACATGGAAACCCCACTTTCAAAGAACATCTTTTCACATTTATCATTTGCATCTGAGCTCATCTTCAACCTTTATCAAGATTAACATATTTTAGTTGCTTATCAAGTCTTATAGAATGTGAGATATGTTGCAAAGGTGGTTCATTCTTTATTTATGTTTGTGAGTTCATTAGTTGCAGGTCAAGATTCATATTATATGGTGTAGTTAGAATTTGGCAATCTAGCATGAAAAAGAAGAAATATTTTCTCCATGTTGCTTTGGTAGTGATGTGTGGAATCGAATATAAAGAGTCAGAGATTTTATGTTCTTTAGAAAAATTAAGGTTCAAAAGACTGGTAAGACTATGTAAAGGTTGTTGCATAATGGATGCTTGATGGAATACTTGACTCTAGAAGAGTTATGTCGGAATCAGGTGGATCTTGCAAGATTGGAAAAACAGACATCGTATATAACAAGATAGAAGACTAACTATTTTCAGAAGTACCTTGTATCAAGTGGTTGTGTAATTTATGTTAAAGATTCTCATATTTTTATATTTAAAGATAATTTTTTTAATAGGAAACCATTGAAGAGCGGATTAAGCTCCTACGAGGATGATTAAGATGAAGCACTATAAATCTGGTGTACCTCTCTCTCTCTCACACACGCGCGCGCGCGCGCGCACACACACACACACACACACACACACACACACACACACACACACACACACACACACACACACACACACACACACACACACACACACACACACACACACACACACACACACACACACACACACACACACACACACACACACACACACACACACACACACACACACACACACACACACACACACACACACACACACACACACACACACACACACACACACACACACACACACACACACACACACACACACACACACACACACACACACACACACACACACACACACACACACACACACACACACACACACACACACACACACACACACACACACACACACACACACACACACACACACACACACACACACACACACACACACACACACACACACACACACACACACACACACACACACACACACACACACACACACACACACACACACACACACACACACACACACACACACACACACACACACACACACACACACACACACACACACACACACACACACACACACACACACACACACACACACACACACACACACACACACACACACACACACACACACACACACACACACACACACACACACACACACACACACACACACACACACACACACACACACACACACACACACACACACACACACACACACACACACACACACACACACACACCACACACACACACACACACACACACACACTTTTGTATCATGATTAGGTTTGTATTGCTTTCATAGAATAACATATTGTTATGGTTTATCTGCTAATAGAGATTTTGTGATTAAAGTTTAGGTTTGTGATAGATATAATCATTTGAATATTCTCTCTTGCGATTATTACTGTATGAACTCTTGTTTTTAGATTGATCATTCGATTAATCAAATTCAATTTGAACTGTGTGTGAAAATTGAAGATAATTATTGAATTGCTTATTTAAGAAACTTCATCTTTTTCAATTGTTATGATTAATGATAATATGAGTTAACTGTAATATCCATTTAATCTTATATTTTTATGAACAACCACAATCTTTTGCTTTCGTTTGTAATCTTCACATCTGTTTGTGAAACTCTGATTTTGTATAAAAAAAAGTTTTTGAAAATGGCTTTAGTAGAACGGTTTATTGACCTCCCCCCCCCCCCCTCCTCTAGACCATTTGATTACCATATCCTCCACCAATAGTTTCCAGCAGAAGTTCTAAAGCTTCACAATTTCTCTTGGCGTAAATTAAAAAAAAATATTAAAGTTCAGTCGAAAAGTGTCATTAAGAACCAACATTTTATTTTATTTTTAATACTCCAAGTGAAGTATGAGACATTTTTTTAGTGGTGGCAAAACGCGTTGTGGTCCGTCAGACCGGCCCGCACACCCGTCAAAAATGGCGGGTTTGATTGGGATTTTGGACCCGCCTCCTACCAAAGCCCGTCCCGCTAAATACCGCCACCCGCCAAAGCCCACCCCGCCATAACCCGCCTCCCACGAAAGTCCTTCGCACTTATTCGCTCAACTTGTCTCACCTTAAACCCACCATTTTTTAGTTAATTCTAGTAATTCCAATTCTTGATGGTTTTATTTAGTACATTTATTTGAGAATATATGCAATATTTTTGAAGTAAAATTTGTTAAAAAGATGCTTTATAAAAATTATTCTAAAAAATAAGTGGAAAATCTAACAGAAATGTAAAAACAAGTCTATTAATGTATTAAAAAATAAATAAATAAAAAAGTAGACGGTCAAGTCTGCCGCCCGCCAACCTGCCACCTTGGCGAAGCGAGTGATCCGTTGTCACACACGGATCAAAACGAGTAGTTTGAAAATGGTAGTTAAGCGACAATAAATCGAGTGGTATCACAAGGATTCTTGTACTATTATTAACTAACAATTGGAACAGTGGGGGCTTTTCAAGTTCGATTAAGAAAATAGAGGAAAATAAGTGAGTATAAAAAAAAGTGATTATGAAATAAATTGATCTACTGTTTCGGTCTCCTAACTTATCATTGATCCAAATAATTTTCAATCCCCAAGCAGACTTTATTCCCTACTCGATTACAATATCAAGCAACAAGCGCAATTGATACTATAAGATATATATTCCTAATTTCTGAATTAAGCAAATGGATAAACACAATCGCGAATTAAGCATGCAAGATATAGAAACGCGATTTAACGATAAAGCGACGTAAATAGCGATTAAAAGTAATAGGAAAATACAATAATCGAAATAAATCAATCAACTATAAGAAAAGTATAATTAAGAAAACAAGAAATCAAAAAGAAGAATTGAAAGGAAAATATATTTAATTGAGAAACATAAGAACCTCAAACTATGATGGAGGCGCGATTACAGTAGATCAACCTTAAGGATTAGTTCTCCATAGGTTTTTGTACAAAAGCAAAAAGTATTTTTTTTCTCGTGAATAGTGAAAAGAATGTAAAGATGAACAGTGTGCGGCTACTAGGTGTAGGAAAACATCACAAACTCTGGTTCTAACCCAACTGGATCGAAAAACATAAAAAAAACTCGACCCAAAACTAAAAATTACTTAAGGCAGAATTTGGGTGCTGACTTCAACGAATTATTCGAGCCTACTACACTATGAACTAGCTTCTACCTACAACATGAAAGTTGTATCCCTTTGTCTCAGTTTTTCAACACCTATTAGAATGCATAAATTCGATTCTCGTAACTCCAATTATGATCCGAACTGTGGAAACGTATTAAATAACCGCTAATGGTGAAAATAAGCTGCAAAAATAGATTAAAGGCAAACAAAGACTTAATTCTAAAAACAAAATAAAACAGTAAAATAAACAAAACAAAGTAGGGAAATGCCTAAGTATAAATGTAAGAGAATATGCATTAAAATATACTGATCAAATTCCCCCACACTTGAACTTTTGCACTCCGGGCAAAATGATAACTTCAAAAATTTAAAACATAACAAAACAGAGCATACATTTCCAAAAGTATTCAAGATACAAGGTATAAGTAGAGTTCTAAGTCTAAGTTTCAAGAATATGATGTTAGTGAGTAACTCTTTGTGACACTCAGAGCAAATAGAAAAAACAGATTACCAAAAAATGCATCAAAAACAGCAAGATCTTCCTTGGATAAAATTCACTCAACTCTCAAGTGTTTAGGTTAACTATTTACACTCAAAGCACAACATAAAATTTAGTACTACTATAAGCTTAAAAAGACTCTTGCATCTACAATTTAAATACATGAAAGCACATATCAAAATAACTTTTATTCAGTTGTAACTTGGCCAAGGTAAAGGTGAGATAAATTCTAAGAGGGTACTAGGCTAAAAATCAAAGAGTTAAAATAAAATTGAAAGGATTGCAGGAGTTAAACTATAAGATACATCAATTTCTTTCAAACAACAACCTCACAATTTATTTCTATTCTCTTTTCTTAATTATTCTTCTCTTTTTTCGGAAGGACTATGTAATGAAATTCTTCTCTATTTTTTCACTTTTAAATTTTTTTCCTTTTCTTTTTCTAATTTTTTTTCTGCCAACATTTGGAACATCACGAAAATGAAGTTCAACTCCACATAACTCCACACAAGACTCTTTCAACCTTTGATTAGGGTGATAATTTTGTTTTTCACTTTTTACCTTGTAATGAGTTAATAAAAAAAAGATAAATAGACTCAAAGGGATTTTCAAACAAAGGGATGATATTGATTACAATTGGCTTTTTTTTGTTAAGTGGATAAAGTTAAAATAAAAACAAGTTTCCTTGATCATATAATGTGCACAAGTAAACAAAAAGCATAAAAAGAGTCAATTCAAGTTCTAGAGACAAACAGACATGAGTGAATCACACAAGAAAGAAAGAGATGAATTTTTGTATGTTATTCATATAAGGCTCAAAACTCATAAGGTTAATGATCTACTACTAATGATGTACAATTCAGAGTTTAGTCTTACTTATCATACTAAGAATGCACAACAAATTTTTCACATCACATAACAAAGATCTATTCAAGAGAACTATGAACAAAACTCATACTTGAAACTTAAAAACCAAAGAAAAAAACATGCAAATTTTTTTTAAAAAAATTTATTTAAGAGTAAAAGCAAAACAGAGAAAATTGAAAACAAAATAAAGAAATTGTTCCCTCCTCCACACTTAAAACATGCATTATCCTCGATGAAAGAACATAACTATCGAATAAGAGTGAGAGAAAGGAAAGAACACGCCCGAGTAGTCAAGGTGAATAGGTGATCGCATAAACAACCTTTCCCAAAGAGAGATCTTATACATTATCCTCTTCCAATGTGAGGATCTCATATAATAACTTTGGGTAGCATCCATTGACCTTGAAATATTTATAAGTGTCTTCGCCTTTTATTTCAGGATCAAAGAAGAATCTTCGATAAGTGAAACTATCGAATGGGCACGTGAACGTGATCTCTTTTTCCACAACATCAAAGATCAAAGAATTAAGGGGCTGCCTCACTGCTTTTCTTTCATCTTCCATTGAGGTCCATCCAATTCCCTTCTTATGTTTCTTCAAAACCTACAAAAATTTATTTTCTTGATCAAAATCAAGGTTAGAAAAAATTATAACTGGATATTTTTCATTCATCTCTAAATAAGCATATTTCAGATTATTATGAAGTGGTTTAAGCTCTAAGGGAGGACATTGTTCAATGGATGGTGAGGTTGGGGCAGCCGTGATGTCAAGAACTTTAGCTGCATAAACAACTTCATCTATAACTTCATATACATGAAAAACATCACTCTACAAGGCATCATTAATCTCAGCACAAACAATTCAAATGTTAGTGTCGGTACATGAATCACAAGAGTAAGTATCATCAAAATCTGCTAATGATGAAAAATCAGAATACAATTCAGAATACGTATAATCGACTAAATCAGAAAGCAACTCTTTTGGATTCACTACTGTTTGGGCAGGTAGTTGGTTTGATTCTTGAGCTTGCAACATGGCATTCATTGAGGTAGCAAGTTGTCCAATCTGAGTCTGCAAAGTTTGAATACTAGAATATGTCTGTTGCTGAAATTCAAGATCATTTATAGCCATTTGCTTGACAAGATCCTCTAGTAAAGGCCCAGAAGGTGTAGAGCACAGAATTTGGAATTCCTTCAAATGCTTATTCGGATCCTCACCTACAAGACTATTAAACCTTGACAACAAGTGTATTAAACCAAATTCCAATTTGAAAGGTACAGTAACAGCAGAATATTCAATACATAAAGCATTATGATTCATATCATGGGCATCAGATTTTGTAAGAGTTCTTTGGTTTTTCATATTAAATTTAATAGGAAAAAAAATCAATAAAGAAAAAGAAAACACAGAACTACTACAACAATGCAACAACAATTAGGAAAATACCAACAATGTCCATATTAAGAAAAAGAATGGAAAAATAGAAAAGTGAATAAAATCAAATCTAAAAATTATGAAAATATAACTAAAAATCTAATAAAATTAGAATAAATCTCTACAAGAAAATTTGGATTTTTTTGAAAATACGAAAATAGAAAATAAATCAAATAAAATAGAAAAATAAGAAATTTGCAATTTTCAAGGTCAAAATCTTTTAGAATGCTATTTTAAAAGAGTATTGTTCCTCGATTTTTTTCTTCTGATTTTCTGGAAAAAAATTTGAAGCAAATTAAAACAGTAGCTTTCAAATTTACCTGATAGGCTGAAACGCTTACCACTGCACTGCAACCCTGAAAATCAACAAGTAAAAACGAAAAAAACAAAACAAAAAACAAAAAATTCTAAGAAAACTCCAAAATTAAAATTCTAAAATTGGCTAAAATCAACAAAAATCCCCGGCAACGGCACCAATTTGATCCGTTGTCACGCACGGATCAAAGCGAATAGGGGAAATAAGTGATTATGAAATAAGTTGATCTACTGTTTCGGTCTCCTAACTTATCATTGGTCCAAATAATTCTCAATCCCCAAGTGGACTCTAGTCCCTCTTCGATTACAATGTCAATCAACAAGTGCAATTGATACTACAAGATATATATTCCTAATTTCTAAATTAAGCTAACAGATAAACACAATAACAAATTAAGCAAACACGATATAGAAATGCGATTAACGACAAAGCGACGTAAACAGCGATTAAAAGTTATAGGAAAATACAATCATCGAAATAAATCAATCAACTGTAAGAAAAAATCGAACTAGAAAATACAATCATCGAAATAAATCAATCAACTGTAAGAAAAAATCGAACTAAGCAAACAACAAATCAAAAAGAAGAATTGAAAGGAAAATATATTTAATTGAGAAGCATAAGAACCTCAAAGTATGATGGAGGCGCGATTACAATATATCAACCTTAAGGATTAGTTCTCCATAGGTTTTCGTACAAAAGTAAAAATTATTTTTTTTTCGTGAATAGTGAAAAGAACGTAAAGATGAACAGTGCGCACCTGCTAGGTATAGGAAAGCATAACAAATTCTGGTTCTAACCCAACTGGGTCGAAAAACATAAAAAACTCAGCCCAAAACTAAATATTCCTTAAGGCAGAATTCGGCTCCTGACTTCAATGAATTATTAGAGCATGTTACACTTCGAATTAGCTTATGCTTACAACATGAAAGTCGTAGCTCTTTGTCTCAGGTTTTCAACGCCTATTAGAATGCTAAATTTGATTCTCGTAGCTTCAGTTATGATCTAAATAGTTGTAGGTATCAAATAACTGCTAATGCTAAAAATAAGATGCAAAAATAGATTAAAGGCAAACAAAGACTTAATTCTAAAAACACAATAAAATAGTAAAATAAACAAAACAAAGTAGGGAAATGCCTAAGTACAAAAATAAAAGAATGTGCATTAAAATGCACTGATCAGTGAGTTAGATTTTTATGCCCATTTCTACTTGAAGGGCTTGCCCGCCCCGCCTTTTTTTTTGCGGGCTTAAGGTGGGGTGGGGCGGGCGGCCTGTTTCGCCACCCTTATATTTTTTTAATACTCATTTCAATGAGATTTATTATTATTATTATTATTATTTACTTCTTATCATTGCAATGGACTAGTCTAGCTACTTGTCTATATTGTAGTCTATTGCCAAATGATTCTAAAGACGACCATTTTTATTTTATAATTTAAAGAAGTAGTTTCATACACTACCTCCTAACCTAAATCTTGGCATAATATACCTACTTAGGATAAAGTTATCAAAGGTACTACTAGTATGGCAATCTCGATCTATAATTTTAATAAATATTACACGATAACAAATCTATAATATAAGAAAATTGATATCTTTGGAATTTACCATTTGAACCTTTCATTTTCCTGTGCCACGTCATGCTTTTAGGGGGAAAACGTGTCCAACTTTTTCAAAATCCAACTACCATATTGTTCTTGTCACATTGAAACCAGTTGCTTCTGATTTCAAAAATTCACACTGCAAATTTATTGTTAAATCAACATCCCATCTATTTTCACCAACTCACATTTATTTCTTCTCCCTCTTTTATCTCTCTCTTCTTCTCCCTCTTTCATCTCTTATTTCATCTCTGTTTCTTTATCAAAATATTTTGTATGGTTTACTTCACAATAATTTTAGTGTTTCATTATCGTTGTTTAACAACTTTAGATTTGATTAATTTTTTAGATACGGTTTCATTACTCGACAGATTTTCGTTCCAATCAACTTCAGGTATTTCTACATGCTTCTTCAATAAAATTTTGTCCCATTTTAAAAAATTTTGTTTTTATTTCATTATGTACTATATTTTTATTTATCTTTGACTAATCATTTTAGATCCAGATCTACAAAATCAATTTAGGTGAACCTTGCAACTTTAAAGTTGGAAATGGATACAAAGAGAGAGTTGGTGAAAAACAAATTTATGTAATTGTTTTTCCTCTTTCAGCAAGTCTCACCAATTTGTAGGATTTAGGGTTCCAATTTTTTTCTAGGTATAAAAATTGTGATGCTGAAACAGTTTTTCAATGTCAAGTATGACAATCACTTATAGCAATCGATGGGTCACACTAACCTTACATCATACTACTTTTTAGATTTTGTCAAATGATATGCAAGTATTATGTTGATAGATTATTTGGTTATTGGTTGAAGTTAATATAAAACTTAAAACTTATTACAATTATTTATTATTTATTTTTTGAGTTCTTTATAATTGATAACTTTTGTTATTGGAAGGCACACTATTATTTGTATATACTCTGCAAGAAATTTTGACTAAATTGCCTCATCTACACTTCTTACTTTTGCCTTCAAGAGTTGTTGGAAATTTAGTGTTTGATTTTTTGGTACATTTGGACGAGTCTTAACGTTCAAAATTGTGTATAATTTTTGTTTTTTTGAATATGCAGATTTTGACAAGACGAGGGTGGAGCTTTATTAGGGTTGTCTTAGTTTCGAATTTCCCAGAGCCGAAGAAGATGACCCAAGGTGCTTACTCTCTAGAATTTAAGTTGTGCAATCTTGTGTCTAATGGTTTTGCAAGTGATATATTTTACATTGTTGTTTTAATTTGTAAATGATTTTTGAGGTTTAGTTTAATGATTTTTATGGGTTTGATTTGATGAATTTCATTTACACTCATTGTGTATTGTTGCATCCATGTTACTGATTTTTACCAAGACTTGATGTGTTTGTTGTATCTCATGAACAAGTATACTTATTGTGTATGGTTGCAACAATGTTAATGAAATAAATTTAGCTTTTCAGTGGTTTTCACTTTTATCAGTTGTTTTAAGAGAGATATAATAAGAATGTTTGTTTTTTGCTAATTGCATAGACATTTAGTACGTACTATTGAAGTGAGAAAAAAAAAAGCGATCGAATGGATTTTGAGTAAATGAGATGGTCATTATATTTCTGCCTCAATTGTTGTCACAAATGCTCATGGTGATGTTGCATAAATATCTCAAGAAAGTAAGGTTCATGGTATTACATTTTTTCCGTATTAACCACAAAGAAATGTTGCTTGGTGTGAGTAACTCAATCAAAATCAATGAATTATTCTTCTAATTTGATTATCCTATGTGGGACTTTATTCAAATTTTGGTAAAGGCTATAAGACGATTTCTTCCGTGTCTAAACCTATGACTAGGTTCTATGCAATGACACATAACAATTCATTTTATTGAAATCTGTCAGGAAACTATTTAGTGTAAATGGCAATATAAGTGTTGTTGTAAGATCCATTTAGCTTTTAAGAAAGACACAATTTGTTTCAGCTTCTGTAGTGCCGCACGTTTCATGGATTCATCAGAAATTGCCATTGCAGGGAGCAACTAGAGGCAAGATCTCTTAATATGCGGATCCAATGATTAATCTTGACAATGTTAATCATTGTAGTTAGTGTAATTATCAATCAATGGTTGTCAGTATTATTTGTTGCCTTATTTTCTTGTAGTATCTTAATGCTAGCCTTAAGCATAAGATCATGTATTACTAGCAGTTGCTATATATGTATATTGTATTCATCAGATCAAATATATCATTCTTTATCTCTCATTAAATTTTCTAACTTGGTATCAGAGCTCTTAAGCCCTGAAGGCTCTTGATCTAATCCAAATCATGGCATCCGCTGTAGATTCAAAGTCCAAAAATGATCTCTCATCCACTGTCTCTATCAAGTTGGACAGAGACAATTGTCCACTATGGTAATTCTTGGTGATCTCTATAGTCAAAGGTTGCAGGCTCGGTGGGCACATTTAGGGATAATGAAGTGTCTTAAAGAATTCATAGCTTCTGCAGATTCAAGCAAAAAGCCAAATCCTACTTTTGAAGATTGGCAGGCTCATGATTCACAACTCCTTGGATGGTTGATGAATTCAATGACTATTGAAAGGGCAACACAGTTGTTGCACTGTGAAACCTCAACAAAACTTTGGGATGAAGCTCAAAGCCTAACAGGTACACACACAAGGTCTCGAGTCACTTACCTTAAATCTGAGTTTCATAGCATCAGAAAACGAGAGATGAAGATGGAGGAGTATCTAGTCAAAATGAAGAATCTCGCTGACAAGCTTAAACTTGCAGGTAATCCTATTTCTAAATCAGATCTAATCATTCAAACTCTGAATGGTCCAAATTCTGATTACAACCATATGGTGGTCAAGCTATATGATCAAACTAGACTCATTTGGGTTGATCTGCGGGCTCAATTGCTGACCTTTGAGAGTAGACTTGATCAACTGAATAACCTCATCAATCTAACCCTTCACGGTTCAGCAAATGTTGCCAACAAAATTGATTACAAAGGGAATAAATTCAACATAAACAATAACTGGAGAGGTTCTACTAGCAACTAGAAAGGCTCTAACTTCAGAGGTTGGAGAGGAGGCAGAGGAAGAGGAAGAATGTCTAAGCCAACATGTCAAGTTTTCTACAAGGTCGGGCACACAACAATAAATTGCTACTACAGGTTTGATAAGTCTTATTCAAACTCAAACTATTCAGTAGACAGTGACAGACAAGGAGCACACAATGCCTTTATAACCTCACGAAGCTCTTTTCAAGATTAATGATTGGTACTTTGACAGTGGTGCAAGAAATCATGTGACACACCAAACAGACAAATTTGAGGATCTATCAGAACATCATGGTAAGAACTTATTAATAGTTGGAAGTGGTGAAAAATTGAAAATTGTTGCCACAGGTTCCTCAAAAATAAACTTGCTTAACTTATATGATGTCTTATATGGGCCCAACATTACCAAAAATCTATTAAGTGTGTTGAAACTAACTGCTGACAATAACATTCTAGTTGAGTCTGATGCAAATTATTGCTTTGTGAAGGACAAGTTGACAGGGAAGGAAATTCTAAGAGGGACACTTAAAGATGGCTTGTATCGGCTCTCAAGGACTGAAAAGAACCTGTGTGCTTATGTATCTGTCAAAGAGAGCTGGCATAGAAGGCTTGGTCATCCATATAATAAATTCCTAGATAGAGTCTTGAAAAATTGTAATGTCAAACTATCACCTAGTGATCATTTTTAACTTTGGCGAGGCTTGTCAATATGGAAAAATGCATTTTTTTTTTACCCTTTAAAAACTCTTATTCTCATGCTAAGGAAATTCTTGAATTAGTTCATACTGATGTCTAAGGACCTGCACCAGTAACATCTCCTTCGGGTTTCAAATATTATGTTCACTTCCTTAATGACTTTAGTAGATTTACCCAGTTTAAAAACATGGCAGAAAATCTGTTTAACAAGAGAATTAAGACAATCTAATGTGAAGGTGGTGGTGAATACAAGGTTGTGTAAAACCATGCAATAAAAGTAGTGATATAATTCAGAATGTCATGCCCTTACACATCACAACAAAATGGTAGGGCTAAGAGAAAACACAAGCATATTATTGAATTTGGCTTGACATTACTAGCACAAGCCAAAATGCCCTTACACTATTGGTGGGAAGCTTTCTCCACGACAATTTATCTCATAAACATACAACCCTCTCTAGTCACTCAAAATGAAAGTCCTTACTCACTGCTCTTTAGAAAGGAACTTGACTACAGCTCCCTAAAACCCTTTAGGTGTGCTTGTTATCCCTATCTCAAGCCCTATAATCAGCATAAACTGCAATTCCACACAACCAGATGTGTGTTTTTGGGCTATAGTAACTCCCACAAAGGATACAAATGCATAAACTCCAATGGAAGAATCTTCACTTTAAGACATGTTGTCTTCAATCAAGAACATTTTGTCGCATTTTGTCATATCGAAAATATATGTTTTTGTGACAAACTTGTCATTCTTGTTGGCCTCGATGAAAGTCCCACCTGAGAGGTCTAACGTCATGCCTGAGGGACTTATAGTCTCATTAGCAGGGCTACATCTAATTCCGCCCGAGGGACTTAGACTCCCTAGGCTATCTTAACTCTTGCATAAGGGACTTAGTGTATCATCAAGCATGGTAAGACTTTAGAATCACGCCTGAGAAGAGCGACGGATATTCAACCCAAAAGACTTGATCACAAGTCTTAGGGCTCGATGGAAGCCCCGCTCGAGAGATTCCTTGCTTTAAGGACATACAGTCTTATTAGCCAGGCTACATCTAATTCCATTTGAGGGACTTAGTATCTCTTCGGGCAGGATAAGACACAAGAATCACACATGAGAGGTGAATAGATATCTAGCATAAGTGACTTAATCAAAACCCTTAGGGCTCGATGTAAATCCCACCAGAGAGGTCAAATGCCTCGCCTGAGGGACTTACAGTCTCATCAGCAGGGCTACATCTAATTTTTCCCGAGGGACTTAGTCTCCATAGGCTATCAAAACTCTCACCTGAAGGACTCATTGCAGCCTTGGGCGGGGAAAAACTCAAGAATCACGCCTAAGAGGCTCGACAAATATCCAACCTAAGAGACTTGATCACAAGTCTTAGGGCTCATTGGAAGTCTCGTCCGAGAAGTCAAACACCTCGCCAGAGAGACTTATAGTCTCTTCAGCCTGGCCACATCTAATTCTTCTGGAGGGACTCCTTGGGTGGGATAACACAAAAGAATCATGCCTGAGAGGTGTGACAGATATCCAGCCTAAGAGACTTGATTACAAGTCTTAGGCTCGATGTAACTCTCGCCCAAGAGGTTAAACGACTTGCTTGAGAGACTTACAGTCTCTCATTCGGGCTATGTCTAGTTCCGCATAAGGGACTTAGACTCCCAAAGCCATCTAAACTATCGTCTGAAGGACTTAATGTCTCCTCGGGCAAGGAAAAACTCAAAAATCATTCATGAGAGGCGCGCCAAATATCCAACCTAATATACTTGATCACAAGTCTTAGGGTTTGATGGAAGTTCTGCCCAAGAAGTCTAACGCCTCGCCTGAAGGACTTACAATCTCATTAGTCGGGCTGCATCTAATTTCTTCTAAGGAACTTAGACTCCCTAGGCTATCTAAACTCTCGCTCGTGGGACTTAATGTCTTCTCGAACGAGGTAAAACTTAAGAATCACACATGAGAGGCGCAATAGATATCCGACATAAGGGACTTGATCAAAAGTCTTAGGGTTCTATGTCCCGTCCAAGAGGATAATCACCTCGCCTAAGGGACTTATTGTCTCGTCAATTGGGCTACATGTAATTTCGTTTGAAGGACTTAAATCTCCCAATGCTGATAAAAGTTTCATCTAAGGAACTTGTCCTCAAATAGCCTAAGTTCTTGGGATACTCCCCTGTGTCTCAATCTATAAAACACTTCGTCCTATATCAAAATTCCTCATGCTTGAGGAATTATTTAGTGTTATATTCGTAGGGCTACTATCCTAGGCGACGCCCAAGAAAAGACAACGATGACATGCCACCCAAAGGGAGGTATCGCCTTGCTCCAAATTCTTACTATCCTATAGTCATTAACTAACCCACATTTTTTTCAGATATAAGGATTCAACGGTCTACCATTAATTGAGTGGACAATGACCATTCCCAAAAAAACCTAGACCCTAAAAACCAATTTGAAACATAAAGATATCAAGCACTTTTATCATATCTTATGTTGGTCACGTTATCTATAAATGAAGAAAAATAATATTCTTACATCACTTTCCTACACCTACATCGTATTTCAATGTCCACTAATATGGTGAAGAGTAAAATATTATAATAATATATTTTAAAAAAATATATATAAAAAATTATTATTTTTATTATTTGAATTAAACGATATTAGTATAAAATGATGTGATTAACGAACTTAATAATTTCATTAACCAATCTTTTACATTTTATTAACCAACTTTATTTATTGTTAAAAATTATTTTTAATATCTATGCGTTTATTAAACAACTTCGTATCTTCATTAACCAATTTTTTACTTTCCACTAACCAACTTTAGTTCACTACTAAAAATAATTTTTAATATTCTAGTGTTTATTAATCAACTTCATCACTTTATTAACTAACTTTTTATATTTCACTAATTAATTTTGTTTCACTATTTTAAAATAATTATTCATGCATATTATATTTATGTCTTGTTCATAATTTTTTTTAATTATAAAAATATTGTTCTCCGTATAATTTCGCAGAAAATAGTATATACAATATATGTAGGGATAACAATACTGATAAATGAAATCCAATGACATGTCATTATGAACCTACTGAGCCATTACATATTCCACACTTGTCGTAAATCATATACCACAAATTCTTGTCTTTTAGCACACGATAAACAAAGTCCCTACCAAATTCAACAATAACACTTATTATTAAGTAATTAAATTAATAATTTTATGAAAAATACAAAATTTATATCTCAATTTTTTTAAGTAACATTTTTTTATTTTTTACTATATCAAAAAAGCTAATTAATATTATTACTTTTTATACAATAATGTTTTTTACTTATATATTTTTAATTATTTATTATTTATTTTAGTTTTTTTTCTCTATAATTATTATTTAATAACAATTTTAACAAAATAGTATTTAATATTATCTTAAATTTTACAAATAACAATTAAAAAAATAAAAATTATTAAAAAAGTGACGGGAGTACCATTCGAATCAATTCTATATAAATTATATATAATTATAAGCTTATTAATTATAATTTTTCTATCATGTTTTACTCAAAAAATATTTTTAAATATTTCTTATAAGCAAAACAATCTTATACTCCTTCCATCTCAAATTACAAATACTTTTATAAAAGATTTTGTTTTAAATTATAAGTGGTTTTATAATTTGTCTTTGCATACAAAATGAAGTATTTGTAGCGGAGGAAATATACTATTTTTTATAAAATTTTACAAATGTGAAAAGTATTTTATTAAAATAATTAAACTCAATTTTATGACAATTAAACTCAAACAATAATGACAAATAAAACGTCCTCCTCGGCAATGCAATAGGTCCCCACCAATTTTTCGTTGCAGAAAATGAAAATAGCGAACCTCAAACCCTAAAAAGCATTTATTTACTCCATTTTTTGTGACTGCGTACTGCGGCGTTCCAATTCATCGGAGAAATCCCAACTCGACGGCAGCGGCGAGGTATTTTATTTACATTCTCTAAATTGTTATTCTGTTGAGACTTAAAAATGCTTTCCCCCAAATTGTTTCCCTTTGCAATCGTTCACAAATTTGCTCATTTACTTCTTGTTCAGAAAACGAGGCACTTGTCTGATCGTCTCTAAGAAAGTGGGATTCGAGAAAGGATGAAGAAAAGAAGACTCTCTGTAAATGAAGACAGGCTAAGTGACTTACCTGACTCTGTTATCCTTCACATTTTGTCATTTTTGAACACAAATCATGCTATTCGAACTTGTCTTTTGTCCACTAGATGGAAACATCTCTGGAAATGTATTCCAACTCTTATACTGCATTTTTCAAGAGCTACCACTGACGAGCATTTTTCCGTTTTTGTGTCTAAGATTTTGTCTCTCCGTGATAAATCAACTGCACTACATGCACTTGATCTTTATCGTCAATGTGATATTGAGCCTCAACTTCTTCAAAAGATTTTAAACTGTGTTTGCTCCCATAACACTCATCTTCAAAAATTAGGAATCTCTGTCTGTGGTGATAGTGATCTCATTCTGAGCTGTGTTTCTTCATGCCGGGCTCTTACATCTCTTAAGCTTTCAGTTTACCCTAGAGGGAGTAATAATAGACAAACATTATTTCCAAATTCTTTAAATTTGCCAGCACTGACTAGTTTAGATCTAGCAAATTTTGTCTTTTGTGGTGGTGAAAACGGTTGTGTTGAGCCCTTTTTGGCTTTTACCAAGTTGAATAGTTTGGTCATTCGTGGTTGTAAGGTAATGGATGCACATATCTTCACCATATCAAGCGAGACACTTGTCAATTTAACTATGAATAGCAATTCATCTCTCCTTGCCAAAATCAAGCTAAATACTCCAAGTCTTTGTACCTTTAATTATACCGGTGACATGCTTATTCACAAAATATGTGGGAGCGGACTTTCTTCTATTAAACAAGTAAATATCCAATCACGACTATCTTTAGCTTTGAAGGAGGATGCTTTGGCTCTATTTAGCTGGCTGCTAGACTTTGCCAATATAGAATCATTGACCGTCACTTCAACTGTTCTTCAGGTCCTTATCATGTTTTTAGACTTTATATTTACTTTCTTAGGATGATTTTTTGTTTCTTAAATTTTGTTAAAATTCAAATGATTTGCATATAACTGATCTTAATCCACCCTCATTTCTTAGATTCTCTCCTTAGTTCCTGATTTATTGGAGGTTAAGCTTCCTTCTTTGTGTAACTTGAAGTCAATGGAAATAGAACTGATACCAATTCGCGATGGATCTTTATTACTATTAATGAAAGACGCCATGTTAAAGAAAGCTGCTGCCAAGTCACGTAAAGAAGTTGCAAAGTTAAGAAAGGCATTTAAAGCATGTTTGGAACCACCTGCCATACCTGATGGAATAGTTGACTTCTTGCGACAAAACTCGCCGTCTGCAAAAGTTAACATCACAACAGATTACTCGAGTTCTTTTAATCTCAAGCAGGTAGTTATTTTAAAACCATAAATGAGCCAAGTCTAGTAGGTTTTGTTGTGAATCTGAGCTTAGATCATTCTAAATGAAACAACCATAAGAGTTTGTGATTGGTTGTTACTAAACAGGTTGAAAAATCTATAAAGGGCGCGAAGATTATCAAATATTGTTCGTGATTCTCTTAGCCTTTCTCCTCCTCTGCCACACCTGCTTTGGCTGCCGAGTCTGCATCTGATGCTGCTCCTGCTTCTGCCGCTGAGCCTGTCACTCCTGCATCTCCCAATCTTGATATCTGTCTAGCTGAAAAGGTAACATTCTAATCACAAATTTGGGGGCCATTTGTTGTTTTCACGTGGACATCAATCTTCATAATGAGATAGCGTGTTAGATAATTAGAAACCATTGTCTACAGTTTACTATAGTAGTAATCATCCAAGAATGAAGACAGGGGCATCTATATTTTAATCAGTTTTGAATCTTTTCTATTCAGTTGTTGGTCGTTTGTTTTGTTGTAAGTGTTGTAAACTTTTTTGTGGTGACAATTAACGGTGTTACTTTTTCTGCCTTTAGGAAGAGTTCTCATATTGCCTACAGGTTATAATGCCATCTCTATGAAAGTGTTGTTAGATTTGGTACATGTGCTTTCTCTGTGAACTCTTCATATTTGAAGCCATATTGTTTAGTACAAATCATATTATCTGCCTTTAATATGTGTGCTTTTCACTTTATGAATCATTTAGTTGCCATTAAATCTTGTTTATTGACAACTTTTATATTTTTGCTATAAATTTGTCTTCTGATCCACACAATCCAAGGTTTATCTTCTCTCTTCTTGTACGTCTACAAATTTCTCAAAAAAAAAGAAGAAAATGTTAGCTCTACATACTCATTGAAATTTCATAACTTTTGTAAATTTTTTGCCTTTTGTTGCATGTGGTATTGTTATGCCTTTTTGAAACAGTAATATGATTGAGTGTGTTGCTTAAAATGCAAATCACTATGGCAAACCAAAACCAATATTTGATTTGCATTGTTAAAACTCATATAACAGTCACTAATATAATCATGTAGTATGAAAATATATGGAAGGTCGTGATGTCATTCCTCAATGACAAGAAAGGTACAAGAAAATTATAATATTCACATTTTATAATTGGTGAAAACAGAACAGATATTGGGGACATGTATTCAATCGATGCTTGCTTAAATAATCAGTTAAAAGCTAAGAAGAAACTGATCGGGAAGATCTACATTAATTCGCACATTTAAATTAAAGGAAAGAAATCAATAAACACCACAAATATTTTTTAAAACAAGTCAACATCGTTGAGAAAATTGATTTAAATTAATTGAGAACTAAAATGTCGCATAATAACAATATTTGGTCCGACCTCGTACCTCTCGTGTCAAACTCTGAGTTACTAGAACTTCTTTTTCGTTGCACGTTCCATTGTGGTGAGAACAGGTTACCTAATCAGCCAATTACTCTTCAAATAAAACTTAGTAAAGGAGAATGACGACAATGGGTAGTGATGTTGGACTTGGGTGGATAATATTTGTAGACGGCTCCTCCAACACATTGGTTAGTCCATTGTAGAACGATATTCATGGTCTCGAGTTTAAGGCCATAATAAGATTTTAATTCCCTGCTCTCAATAATCAAGATGAGTATGAATGGCTATTTGGCCAGTTTGCTCATAACATTTGAAAATGAGCAATATAGTTAATAGTCAAGTCCCACAATTGGGCAAATCACAGGTACAATGTGTATACTAGACCAGAGAAACAATTATGCAACAATATTTGACAATGGTGAAATCGTTATGGTAAATTTCGTAAAGCATAAATCACTCACATTCCAAGAGAACAAAACTTAAAACTGATCTTATCCAAACTAGACAATTTCAAAGTACAAGACTATAATAAAACTATGATATACAAGACATTGTTAGCCCAAATGTAAATCTAGGGTGAATGATGTAGAGGGAGAAGTCGAAAGAGAACTACCATACAGTTGGATGATCATGATACCCATCATAGAGTACATAACGACGTGAACATTGCTACAAGATAAGAATGAGGCATCAAAAATCTGGAGGAAATATTGTTTATATTCACTCATTGAAGGTGACCTCAACCAAAAAGACTTCATCATTTCTCTTTTGAAATGTTTCACAAAAGAATATGGAAAGGAAGTCATAGAAGAGATCCATGAAGGTTGTGCAGTCCAACACTTAGAAGGAAAAGTGTTAGCCAATGAAAATCTCAGAGCTAGTTATTATTGTCCGACAATAAATGATGTTATGACATGTGTTCAAAAATGATATAAATGGGCACTTATCCTCTCCTTGGTCGTTCACCTAGCAAGGTATGAATATCATAGGTTATTTCTCCATCGCACTTGGACAATTAAAGTTTTTAATTACCAGTGTCGATTATTTTACAAAGTGAATCAAAATGCAACCATTGGCAAAGATTACGAGGCATAAAATCCTGCTTTTCTTCAAAAGAAACATTATCACAAGATTCAGAATTCCCTAAGTCGTGGTTAATGAAAAAGAGACACAATTTATAGATAAGAGATTTAGAGAGAGGTAGTGGAGAAGTTACACGTAACCCAACATTTCACCTATGTGGTACATCCTCAGACTAACAACCAAGACAAATAAATAAACAGAGTCTTGTTACGAGACCTAAGGTGAAGGCTAGACAACACCAAAGAAAATTTGGTGAAATAGATTCCACGCGTCATTTGGGCATACATACCACTCCTAATTCTTCCAAGAAATAGACCCATTTTCAAGTCACTTACGTGATCGAAACAATGATTCTTTTTTAAATAGGGGAGTACCTCGAAAAATGAGTGCACGGCCTCGCGAAGCGCAATCGCACGCTTGTGTGATGGACTTAACAGAGTCTCCATCGATCTTTATATATTCTCATAGAGGCAAAGAGAAAATATCAAATAAAACCCCTAAAAGAAGGACAATGATATGATCATCCCAACCAATATCAGGGTTCGAGAGTCAGTTACGCAATGGGGAGGAATTAGCACCCCTCATGTATGTTGTACTCAATGGAAATTGTTTGATTAGTTGTGTGTATTAGCGTTTCTTAAAATGATAGGTTTCTCAAGTTATTATGGTAAAAAAAATATGACAAATAGTTAATTATTGGAGGGAAAAAAAGAAAGGGACCTAAAAAAGTTTTTATTACTAAGGGGCATGACAAGATTTCGCAATCTTGCTCCTACGTATCTCAAAAGAGAAATTAAGGCACACATAATCCTGGGTAGAAAATATTTGTTTGTTGGTCGATTTTAGTGAAAGTTATCTAGTATTAATCGACAAAAAACATTGTTTTACCCAAAACAGGTGAGAAGCGGACGTTTGCACCACTTTGAATGGATTCACAAATCACATTCACGTCACTTATATCAACTCAACGGTTGTATATGAAGCATTACTCTGCGTCACTTTAAGACAAATTATCTTTTGTTTTTGAAAAGATTTTTAGGGTTATGCCAAAAGACAAAAAGGTTTGAATTGATTTGATGTGTTTTTGGTGATGGCGAGAGCTTGGATTAACGAGATATCCATCTCGCATCCTAGTCTCAAGAGCCCGTGATATTCACCCCGTTCCGTTTCCATCTTTATTAAGAAAGTGTTTTGATATTATTAGATGTTTTAAATTTTTATTGGGAAAACACATTTGATGTTGATTGAGGTTTATTCATGATTATGAAAAGGTTTGAAAATGGTTTGAATATGAAGTGAATTGGATGGAAATTGTTGATGGTTTATTTTGAGAAAAGTGGCTCGGCGTTAGATCAAGTGCATATTACTTTTTGCTCTTTTTGAAAAGGGTTGATTTTAGATTTTTTTTTTTGTTGTAATTTTTGGTTAATGATTTATCTAAAAGAAATAAAAGAAAGAAAAGCGAATAGAAATTACAAACAAGAGATGGGGTATACTTGACAATTGGGGAATATAATGAAAAGATTAAAGTACAAGCTGAAGGATTTAAGATTTGACTAAATTTTGGTAAAACATGATGTTGAACAAGATGTTCTAATATGAAGAAATTTGTAAAGAACAACATGTCAGACAAGATGTCCTATCTTGAGGACTCGACATCTTGGTCTGATACAGCAGGTTTGTCGCAGATCTGTTCCAAGAATTAAGGCACAATCATAACATGGATCAAGTAATGATTGGACAGAGATTTTGAAGCCCATGAACAGCTGAAGATTATAAAAGGAAGACCAAGACCTATGGTAAATCACTAGTCCTTGTTAAGACTTTTGTAAAGCAAAAATAAGGGTTTAGGGTTTTGAGAGTCGTGTGTTTTTTTTGTATTGTAAGTCACCTTTTGTATCGGTTTGATACATTGTGGTAGACATAGTTTTTCATATTTAAAAACCTGCAGGTAATGAATTATACATTGTTCTTGGATGAAGCTTTTAAGCAAATTCAAGTATTAGTGTTAGTCAAGAGTATTGATTGAATATTGTGTTGAAAGAGTTGTCTTTCAATTGAACAGTTTGATACAGTCACCAGAGGTTGTGACTGTTAGATATCACTGAGGTGATTTAGGAATTGATATGAGTTTCTCTTATCTAGATGAGTTTCTAGGTAGAAGTTGCACTGGATAGGGAATTAAGTGATAAGTATACCGGAGGTTGTATACTTAAAATTAATACTACTGATAGTGAATTCATTCCTGGCTTGGTAGCCTCCAGATGTAGATGTTGTTGTACACCGAACTGGGTCATCATATCTTGGTATTATTTATCATTATGCTATGTATAATTCACTCTATTCTTATGCTCTAAAATATATGTCTTAACAGATGTTGAAACATCTGTCATGACACTGTTATTACTTTGAGATATCATAATGTTCTTGTTTTGTCCTTGTTTAGTTAAGCAGAGATCAATGTCTCAACATTTCTTGGGACATCTAAGATCTGCATACCAGAATTTCAATTGGTATCAGAGCAGGCTTCCTGTTCTATTTTTGGATGAGTTCTAGGGAAAATACTTTCTGGTATTTTAAATAATGAAGGAGATTGTATGATCAGATCATCCATTACTATTGTGTTCAAGGGGATTGGAAGCTAGGATGATAGATATTTGAATCCACCCTGACAACTACTGATAATTCTGTGAAGACTCTACCGCTGCTGCTGATAATGATGTTATTGTTATGCATGATGCCTTATAAGATGTTCTGACATCTTACCTGGTGCTTGTTGAAGATGGTATCAGTCTCTATATATGTTCAAGCTATCACTAGCTAGGAGTAATATAAAGGAGAGAGCATTGTGATATGGATTCCATTGAAGGATCTTCATATGTTGCTTGGGAGATAGTTTCAACCAGGTACCATGAAGGGCAATAGAAGGAAAAAGGTTGAGTTGAGGTCTTGTTTATCAAATTCATGATCTATGGATTTGGTAAACAGTCTATGTCACGTTTAAAGTAGCCCAAGATACTTGAGTTTTCTCTCAAGTACCCTCTTAAAGGCACTTATTTAAGAAGTGTGACATGAGAATGTCATACCATTGAAGAAAGACAGGAGCAATTTATTTTTTCTCCCAACCCTATAAGAGATTGTGTGTGTTTGAGGATTCCCTATCAGAATTTTTAGAACGCAGTCTATTCTGGAATAGAAAAGAAAGAACTATATGGTTGTTCAAATATCAGCACAATTGTACTGACATTCAACTAGGCAGGAACTGGAGTAAAAGCTTATCAATGTCAAAGCATTGTTATGAGTGTGAAGATATTGGATCTTTGTGGATAAATTTTCCCTACTGATCTCAAGAGCAACTACATGAGGTTTTTAACTTTTGGAAAGTGATCCTGATTATCCAAGGATATTACTGGTTTTTCTGAAGATGGTCTTCTAAGGAAAGATTTATGCTTTGAAGATTTCTTCCTAGGTTGTGTTGGATGTCTTATTCCTGATCTTGTAGCTAGAGTAAGGAGGGGTGTTGATCGCGACTTTCTATGTCTAATACAACCTAACTGCAAGTGTACAGTCTATCGCGTAGTAATAATAGATATCGATCCCACAGGGACTCGTAATCAAACTAGTGTTCTCGGGAGTTACTATGTTTAGCTAGGTAGATAATGTTTGAGGGAATAAGATTGTCACTAAAGAGAACTAAGAATGTAAATTAAAGTATAATTAATTGAATCGATATGCAGTAATTATGTTCTTCGGGGATTTGACAAGTTACCGGTACACGAAATATTTTTCAGAGTTTATTTAAGCAGAAAATGGTGATCTGAAGATTCTCGCCTCACGATGGTTATTGACGCTAATCATAATTCTAAGGGCCAAACGTACGCTTTCGTGTCCCATTCGGGGTTAAAATTATTTTTTAGAAATCTCTAAATTCTAATTCATTTTAAAGTGATTTCGCTGTTATTAAAATGAATGACTAGTGTTTACTATCTGGTCTTGCCGCAGCTTTCGCTTGTTGGTTCGTACCTTAATTAATTTTCCACTTTCGTGGCAAAACTACTTTTAAATAAGTTCTCGCTTTCGCGACGAAGTTTATTTAGTAAATTAATTTTAAACACTCAGACCATAAACAACTTTTGAAAAGACAATTTTCAACCGGTTATTATCAAATCCCTTTCGAATTATTATTACATATCGATTACTTTGATTTAGCTAGTCATGGATTTGGGAAAGGTAAAACATAAATAAAAACAATAAATAATAGCATGCATCATAATAAAAACTGGAATTACGATTGAAATGAGAAACCTGTAAATATTCCAATTGACCTTTGGGCAGATCCTCCACAGATGTTGGCAGGATTATGGTCTTTGTGCCAATTTGATCGTACAACGGAAATAAAAATTACAGAAGGAATGAAAGGCAACAAAAAAATAGGAAAGAAAATAAAACTGAACTTTTGCTCTGGAAATGGAATTGGGCAGCACTTCGTTGTATGAATGCGGCTCCCTTTCTGAGTTCCCTTTCTTCCCCTTTTATAGAAATGGAATTCTAACGGTTATAACTTGAAGAAGGTGGACTTTGAGGCAGAATTATCAGGGAGTAGTGGTCCACTATTTGGGACTTGGAACTGCTTCTTTCACGTGCATTTGAAGTGGGGCGTTTTTGCCTGCATGACGGTCGTCACCCGTGTGACGGTCGTCATGGAGCTGTGACGGTCGTCACAGCAGCAAAATCAGCATTCTGCGTTTTTCATGTTGTTTTCATCCGGGTTTCTTCCATATTTCATCTGAGATTGCTTCTTTTCTTCATATTGCTTCGTTTAGACGTGATTATCAAATACCTGCAAAACATCAGACAAATAACACGGAAATAACCCGAAATCGGATCGAAAACAGTTAAACTTCAGTTGAATTATGCATCAAAATATATATACGATTTCGTGTTATCAAACTCCCCTAAGCTTGAATCTTTGCTTGTCCTCAAGTAAAATAGGAAAAAGTCGGCAAGCACGAGGCAGCTTCTTCGTTCGCAAAGTTGGGAAAAACCGGGATTCTTGGTAAGAACAAAACGAGTACCGTGACGACACTGGACTACAAGTCTTCGGAGGTCTCCTTTTTATGCAAATCGATCCCAGTCATGCTACTGTAGCTTGGTGTCAAGGTTCTCGCGGCAAGTTCACCCTGTTTGTTCTAGCGCAATCACATTAAGCCCATTGTCCGTACACTTTCATGGCAAGTCGACCTGTTAGTGAATATGATCTCATTTCTGTTTTGATCTTCTTCATTGATCATAAGCTTATATCATTGATTTTTCAATGAGTTTTCGTGTCGTTGGGCTAAATGCTCGGGTGAGGAGCACCTAACTTAGAAGGAAACGTGTCTTTATATTTTTGGCTATCTAGCTTTCTTTTCATGATTTTTCATCTTTTTGGAGATCATACACTTATTTGCATCGGTCGTTCGCTTAGAAGTGCTTTAGGATGGTGTTGACTGCTAGTATAAACTACTTGGGGTTGAGTTTGCGTAGACACTTGAGACTTTGGTACACGTAGGTAGTGAAACCGACTCGCATAAACCGGAGATCTAAGGTGTCAGGATGGTACTGGTTTTGTTAGAATTGTCGTCTCCTCGGAGTTTCGAAACTTGGTTTGAACTCGGGCGCATTCTCGTGATGCTTTTGCTTTTGAGGAACGAACGAAAAATTTTTGTTTACGTTGAATAACGTGGGGATGTTTGCGTAACGGAAAAAGGATATATAAACGAGCTTTATTTGCTAAAAATAGAAAATGTTTAAATAGAAATTACGAAATTCAAAGTACACAGGAATGGGAAATAAACGCTCCGCTCCCACACTATCTCAATCAGTGTCCCTACTGATTTGGAAGAATGCGAGAGGGAGATACAACGGAAATGAAAGTACATAGAAACTGAAAATATAGTAAACAAATAAGGAAAATGGATAACTAATCACGGCCTCTGCCTCGGTCACGTCCGCGCTCTCGTCCTCTGGCTCTGACCCGGGCAACTCGGTCCTCAAAACTCATAGCTCCCGTGTGGTAGACATAGTCACGGAGTCCTTCGACCTGCAAGGTCAGATTCGTCAGGTTCTCTGTAATGGTTTCTTGGCCGGTTTGAAGTTGTTGCATTTGGGTCCGATGCCAAGCTTCGAACTGCTCTGCTCGCTGATTCTGCTGCTGCGTCATAGCGAGTATCTGGGCCTGCTGGCCGAGAGAGCGGCGGAGGTCCTCTTCTGAGTAGTCGGGCACTGGACGATGGCGGCGGCGGCGAGAGGATGTACCTTCGGAAGGAGGAGGCTGCGATGCCTCCGGTTGCTCTGGCCTGTTCAACTCAGCTTGGATTTCGTCATCAGAACCTTGGGTGTGGTCCTGAGTTGGAGCAGCGGCAGCAGGAGGGGCAGTGAGGTCAAATAACCAGTTGGTACGATCCTCTGGGTGTGTCCGGGTGCGTGATGGAAGGATGATGCTTCGGACGGTTTTGCCACGCACTACCGGGTGGTACTTGCCGTCGGCTCTGGAACGGATGAGGTGAGAGGCTCTGCAGTGGTCGGTGTCAAGGAACACCGAGGGGATGGCATGGAGGTGCTGGAGGCGGTCGCCGAGGTTCAGCCCAAGTGCAATGGCAGTGACAATCCCGCCAAAGTAAAATAGCTTGGAGCCACGGTTACAGTTGGCCTGAATGTGGGCCAGGAGGAACGGAGCGGCGTTGATAGGTTCGTTGTTGAAGACACAGTGGAGGAAGAAGAGCTCTTTCGAGTTCACCTTATGGTTGCTGTCCCTGGCGAAGATTGTGTTGCTCAATGCTCGGTGGAAGTACCAGATGGTCGGGTTATGGATATGCGTTGCGTGCAGAGAGTCCCAACCATCGGCATTGATGCCGGTCAACTGGTACCAGAGCGCGAAGGCTTCGTGCTGGAACTGATCGGTGAGGCGGCGGTGAGCATTGTCGCCTCGAGGGAGTTGTAAGATGGCGACAATCTGGTTCTGGTTCACCTGATAGTTTGTGCCGAACATCCGGAAGCATGCGGCACCGGAGTGTTGGCTGAGGTCGCCGCTGGAAGTGACGTAGGTAAACGAACTCAGGAACTCGAGAGTGAGTTGTTCGTACGTCGGCAGTGGATTGGTGCATAGGTTCCAGATGCCGGCTCTTTGAAGCATCCAAGTGACGCCTTCAAGGAGTCCGAGCTCCGTGAGCGATGGAATATGTGGATAATGAGTCGGCTGAAGCGACCGTTGATGGAATGCGATGTAGTTGGCCCGCTGTCTTTCGCCGGAGTCACCGTCGCTGAACACAATGTTGCTGATGTCTGGGGTTTCGGTATTTCTCACCATTGTTGGAAAATTGAGATGGTTCTGAGGATTGGGGTGGTTCTGTGAAATGGGAAAAAAAAGTAACAGAAGTGTGGTAGGAAGTTGAGATGGGAGTTGAAATATATGGTGCAATGTGGGGAAAACGAAAAATTGGAGTGGGGTGGGAGTTCTGATGATTGGAAGTTGAAAGGAGATGAGTGGGAGAGAAAGCGCAACCCCTGTTATATCAGATAACAGTTTTGGGTTCGTGACGGTCGTCACGTATTTGTGACGGTCGTCACCCGCGTGACGCTCGTCAGGCTCCTGTGACGGTCGTCACAGCAGCAAAATCTGCAGAACGCAGAATTTTGCTATGAGGGTGTTCTTGCAGTGACTTTTAGGCCTATTATTGATATGGCAATGTATTATAGTGTCCAATAAACAAAGAAACAACGTAAAAACAGAATAAATAGATAAATACTATAATTGAAATAAAGAAAATAGAATGATTGTAATGTAATACATGAAGAAATTAACAATGCAAAAATCCAAATGATTAAACGAAACTAAACCAAACCAAACTAAACTAAAACTAGTATCTAGTCTTTTCGTGCCTTCAACTCATCGAACTTCCGTGCGTGGTAGTCGAGCTGGTCACAGACTAAGTCCGTGAAGACTACTAGTTCGCTGTGTATGCCTGCGATGTCATCTTTTACAGTATGCAAAGCTGCATCAACGTTGTCCAATCGGAGTAGAACAGTATCCATTTTGTCGGTGGTCTCCTCAGGGATGGGCTCAGGATAGGTGTTGTAATGCGGAGGGGTCGTAGGGTCTACTTCAGCTTCTGATACAGCATCCTCATAGTACATATAGTCGTGTGCCTCAGAGATGTGGTCACTGTCGTACATATAGTTCTGTGGTGTTGACTGAGGTGAAGGATGTCCCATTGGCTCATCCAATTCATAAAGCCAGTTGTCCTTGTTGTGGATACTTGTCATCAGATGATTAGGCAGTGTGAATAGCTGGACAGGTTTTTCGTTGATGAGGTACTCATAAGGTCCAGGTCCCATAGTTCCTAAAATGCGCCTGTTAAAGCAGAACTGTATATTCATGGGTCGGATGGTGCCAAAACGAGTGCTTGCATTTAAGTGGAATCTAAGGCCGAGCTCGTGGGCAATCATTGCCACGAGGCCTCCTATAAGAATAGGTGACTGTGGTTCCTGAGTGAGGTGTCTGAAAGATCTCATCATGAAAGGCACTGCATTTACTGTACGTCCCTGGGAAGCACAGAACATGATGAATAACTCCTCTTTAGATACTGTGGTAATATTTTCTTCTTTCCCGAAAAGGGTGTGAGCTAGTATCTTATGGAAGTATCTGAAAGTTGGGTTATGAATATCATCATTATACATTCTGTCTGGTTCAGGGTGATAGTCGCCTGTGATTCTACCCCAGAATTGGTCGAGTTCAAAATCAATATCGTCATCTTCTGCACTGATGAACACATGCGGTCCGCTAGGAAATCCTAGGAGGTTATCTAGTGACATCCGGCTATGGGTTTGGTCCATTCCAAACATTCGAAAGGTAATCAGCTCTGTGTTGGATCCAAAACCATAGTTGGGTAGGTATCTGAAGGAACTAAGGAATTCATAGGTGAGATCCTTATAGGTAGCAAAACGTGTTTTCAAAGCAGTGTTCTCCCAACCCAGTTGATTGAACAGGTATTGAATGCTATCCGTGATTCCTAGTTTATCCATGGTAGACTTATCATAATACAGCGTTAAGGCGATTTCTCTTTCAGTTAGTGCTGCAAATCTTGCCTTTTGAGCTAGTCCTCGAAAATGAACCTTTGTGAAGTCGTACTCGGCCATACTCGCAGGTAAGTCGGAGAAAACAGGAGGAATGTTTTGAAGAATTTTAAAATCCTAAAAAGTTTAAAACAGAAGTTTGAAGTCAGGATTTTTAAAAACAAAAAGCGGTAAAAACAAAAGACAAAAAGAGAAAAATAAAAATAGAAATATGAAAACAAACGAAAGTAGAAAGTAGTAGTAATTATAAGTTTAGAAATTTTGTTAAATTTTCAAAGTAAAATTTTAAATAAAAATGAAATACAGTAACGAGGAAAAATGCGGGAAAAGTTGGGTTGCCTCCCAGTAAGCGCTGTTTTTAACGTCTAAAGCCTGATGATAGCTTGGTGACAAGCTATTCGGGTGTTTGAGCTGGAAGCTCAAGCAATGCTATACTGCAGACTTGAGGGCTGTTTTCGTTCTTATTATAATGTTTTAGACGTTGCCCGTTTACGATAAACGGTGCATTTGTCTTGTCGGTAATTTCAACAGCTCCACTCTGAAGTACTTTAGTCACTTCATAAGGTCCAGACCACCTAGATTTTAGTTTACCTGGGAAGAGTTTTAATCTTGAATTAAATAGCAATACGATGTCTCCCACACTGAATTGTTTCTTGACTAAACGTTTATCATGCCACTTTTTAGTTCGTTCTTTGTAGATACGGGCATTTTCGTAAGCGTCTAATCGAAGTTCTTCCAATTCGTGTAAGTTCAAGATTCGCTTTTCTCCTGCCTCGGTGTAGTTGAAATTGAGTGTCTTAATGGCCCAGAAGGCCTTATGCTCTAATTCTACAGGGATATGGCAGGATTTACCGTAAACTAATTTGTAGGGTGTAGTACCTATCGGTGTCTTAAAAGCGGTCCTATAAGCCCATAAAGCTTCTTGTAGCTTTGATGACCAATCTTTCCTTGAGGTAGCGACAGTCTTTTCCAATATCTGTTTTATTTCCTTGTTCGAGACCTCTACTTGTCCGCTAGTTTGCGGATGATAAGGTGTAGCTACTCGGTGTCGGACTCCATATTTAGAAAGAAGTTTATCAAATATTCGCGATATGAAGTGAGATCCGCCGTCACTAATGACGAGTCTAGGTACACCGAATCTAGGAAAGATTGTGTTTTTGAAGAGTTTGATTACTACTCGTGCGTCATTTGTTGGAGCAACAATGGCTTCTATCCATTTAGACACATAGTCTACAGCGACGAGTATGTAGTTATTACCAAAATAAGGTGGGAATGGTCCCATGAAATCTATTCCCCATACGTCAAAGATTTCTACCTCTAAGATTCCTTTCTGAGGCATTTCATCGCGTCGTGAGATGTTGCCAGTTCATTGGCATCGATCACATTTTAGCACAGCGATGTGAACGTCTTTCCAGAGGTTAGGCCAGAATAAGCCGGCTTGGAGAATCTTAGCGCACGTCTTGGATGTACTAGCATGACCACCATATGGTGCTGAATGGCATTGGGAACTGATATTTTCTACTTCTTCCTCTGGGACACAGCGACGGTATATGTTGTCGGTCCCTCTCTTGAAGAGTAGAGGTTCGTCCCAATAATAGTGTTTCAGATCGTGGAAGAATTTCTTCTTTTGCTGATAAGTGAGATCCGGTGGAAGCACGCCTGCAGCAAGGTAATTAACGATGTCAGCATACCAAGGTAATGTGACTTGGGCATAGACGGCTTCTACAGCTTTTTCGAATTCTGGATCTTCCGAGATTGAGTTGGGTGTGTCACTTTCTAATTTGGCTATCAGACGTTCGTACGGGAAATCGTCATTTATCGGTACTGGTTCATGTTTGATGCCTTCTATTCGGGATAAGTGATCTGCAACGACGTTCTCGGTTCCTTTCTTATCTTTGATTTCTAAGTCAAACTCTTGTAATAACAGGATCCATCTCAATAGTCTTGGTTTGGCATCCTTTTTGCTTATTAGGTACCTTATGGCAGCGTGGTCCGTGTATATGATAATTTTTGCTCCTACTAAGTAAGAACGGAATTTGTCAAGCGCGAATATAACTTCCAGAAGTTCCTTTTCTGTGGTAGCGTAGTTCATTTGGGCAGGATCTAAGGTTCTACTAGCATAGTAGATGGCATGGAGTTTCTTGTCCTTCCTTTGTCCTAGAACTGCGCCTACGGCATAATCACTCGCATCACACATGATTTCGAACGGTAGTCGCCAATCGGGTGGTTGCATAATCGGTGCGGTGATAAGGGCTGATTTTAATGTTTCGAATGCTTTTAGACAGTCGTCGTCGAAGAAGAACTCAACATCTTTCATCAACAGGTCGGTCAAAGGTTTTGTGATTTTTGAAAAATCTTTTATAAATCTTTTGTAGAAACCGGCATGTCCTAGAAAACTCTGTATTTCTCGTACGGATTTTGGAGGTTGGAGATCTTTTATAATCTCTATTTTAGCTTTGTCGACCTCAATTCCTTTATTTGATATGACATGTCCTAGAACTATTCCTTGTCGGACCATAAAATGGCATTTTTCCCAATTTAGGACGAGGTTTACTTTTACACAACGTTCTAATACCATTTCTAAGTTTGTAGGCATCCTTCGAAACTTTATCCACATACCGAGAAATCGTCCATAAATACTTCCATGATGTTATCTATGAAATCTGCAAAGATTGCCATCATGCATCTTTGGAAGGTTGCTGGAGCATTACAGAGTTCGAACGGCATTCGGCGGTAAGCAAAAGTACCATAAGGACAGGTGAATGTAGTCTTTTCTTGGTCATCAGGATGAATGGGAATTTGGAAAAATCCTGAATAACCATCTAGATAGCAGAAATATGAATGTTTGGCTAATCTTTCCAACATTTGGTCTATGAAGGGTAACGGGAAATGATCTTTTCGTGTGGCCTTGTTAAGCTTTCTATAATCAATACACATCCTGCTTCCAGTCACGACTCTTTTTGTTATTGATTCGCCTTTTTCGTTTTTGACTACTGTGACTCCTCCTTTCTTTGGTACGACATGAACTGGGCTAACCCACTCACTATCAGAGATTGGATAGATGATTCCTGCATCTAGCAATTTCTTTACTTCATCTCTGACTACAGTGCTCAGGATGGGGTTCAGTCTTCTCTGATGCTCTCGAGAGGTTTTAGAGTCTTCCTCTATTTTAATTCGATGCATACAGATTGAAGGGCTTATACCTTTTAGATCACTTATGTTATAGCCTAACGCGGTGGACTACTTCTTTAGGACTTCTAATAGCTTTTCGGTTTCTGGTTGTCATAAGTCGGCGTTGACTATCACTGGTCTTTTTAGTTCATCGTCTAGAAATTCATATCTAAGGTTTTTGGGTAGTGTTTTAAGTTCTAAAGATGGGTTCTTTGGACCTGGCATATGGTTTGGGGTCAGTGCTAAGCTTTCGCTTAGGCTGTCGTCTTTATACGGTTTACGCCAATCATCGTCTTCAGAAATATCGAGTATTTGAATCTTTATTATTTCTGAATACGTGGTCTCTTCATTTTCAAGTTCTCTTATGCATTCGTCAATTTCATCTACTAAATAGCAGGTATCGTCTATGGCTGGTGCTTGTAAGAACTTGGTGAGAATAAACTCTATCTTTTCTTCTCCTACTTCGAATGTTAGCCTTCCTTTCTTCACGTCTATAATAGCTCCGGCTGTAGCTAGGAATGGTCTTCCTAGGATAATTGGGGTAACAGTGTCCTCCTTGATGTCCATGATTATGAAGTCGGTTGGGATGTAGAATTGTCCTATGCGTACTGGAACGTTTTCCAGTATTCCGACGGGGTATTTTACTGATCGGTCAGCTAATTGTACGGACATTTTGGTTGGTTTGAGGTCTCCCATATTCAGCTTTTTGCATATAGATAAAGGCATAACACTGATACTGGCTCCTAAATCGCATAGAGCTTTGTCTATTACGAACTTTCCTATGACGCAGGGTATGGAGAAACTACCTGGGTCTTTTAATTTAGGAGGCATGCGGTTTTGAATAATGGCGCTACACTCTGCAGTAAGTGTAATTGTTTCATTATCCTCGATCTTTCTCTTATTCGACAGGATTTCTTTGAGAAATTTAGCGTATGACGGCATTTGAGTTATCGCTTCTGTAAAAGGAATAGTAATATTCAGCTGTTTAAGGAGCTCTACAAATTTCTTAAACTGTCCTGAAGTTTTGGAGTTTATTAATCTTTGCGGATAAGGGATAGGTGGTTTATATGGCGCTGGAGGTGCTTGAGTTTTTTCACTTGCGGTATCCTCCTTCTCGTTGTCTTCCTTCTTCTCTAACTCGGATTCCTTTTCTGCTTGTTCAGTTGGTTTTTGTTGCATGGCTGAGGTTTCGGTCCTCAGATCGATCGGTTTGTCCAATTCTTTTTCACTTCTTAATATGACAGCATTTGCTTGACCTTTTGGATTCTGTTCGGGTTGTCCAGGAAATGTGCCAGCGGGTGCGGCAACAGAGGCTTGTTGTTGAGCCACTTGTGATATCTGTGTTTCTAGCATTTTATTGTGGGTGGCTAAAGCGTCTACTTTTCCGGTCAACTGTTTAATTTGCTCGCTAGTGTGTATGTTTTGATTCAGGAATTCTTTGTTTGTTTGAGCTTGAGTAGCTATGAATTTTTCCATCATCAACTCGAGGTTTGATTTCATAGGTGCAGTCTGAGCAGCAGCTGGTTTCTGATATCCTGGTGGAGCAGTAGGCATTTGCAATGCATTTTCGCTTTTGTAAGAAAAGTTTGGATGATTTCGCCAACCTGGGTTGTAAGTATTTGCGTAGGGATTTCCTTGAGCATAATTTACTTGGTCTGGTGGGATTCCGGCTAGCAATGGGCATTTGGGCGCATTATGAGTGGTGCTTCCGCATAACTCGCAGTTTGGAGTTACGGCAGCGACGGTTGCAGTGGGGTTAACGGTCAGACTATCAATCTTCTGTGCTAGAGCATCTACTTTAGCGTTGAACTTTTCAAGACTGTTGATCTCGTACATCCCACCTTTCGCCGTGGTTTTCTCTGTTGGAGTGCGTTCACCTCCCCATTGGCAGTGGTTCTGAGACATGTTTTCGATTAATTGATAGGCTTCGTCGTATGGCTTATTCATAAGTGCACCGCCCGCGGCAGCGTCTATTGTCAATCTAGTATTGTATAAAAGCCCATTATAAAAAGTATGGATTGTCACCCAGTCTTCTAAACCGTGGTGAGGACATGTTCTCATCATATCTTTGAATCGTTCCCATGCTTCGTAAAGAGATTCAGTATCTTTTTGTCGAAATCCGTTGATTTGAGCTCTAAGCATATCAGTTTTGCTTGGCGGAAAATATCTCGCTAAGAAGACGTTTTTCAATTGTTCCCACGTCGTAACGGAGTTGGATGGTAAGGATTGTAACCATGTCCACGCTCTGTCTCTAAGAGAGAATGGGAAAAGACGAAGTCTTATCGCGTCTGGAGTTACTCCATTTGCTTTCACCGTGTCTGCGTATTGTACAAACTTCGTTAGATGTTCGTTCGGATCCTCATTTGCGTTTCCTGAGAATTGGTTTTGTTGTACAGCTGACAGTAATGATGGTTTCAGCTCAAAATCTTTTCGGGTAATAGCTGGGGCAGCAATGCTACTCCTAGGCTCCATCTGAGAGGGTGTAGTGTATGCCTTCAGCGGTTTGTTTGGAGGTCCTTCAGCCATGTTTGATTCTTCTTCGGATTTGGGAATGGGAGTGAGAGGATCGGGAATGTTATGTTTGAGTTGGTACTCAATGATTCGGCTTCTTAAATGTAAGAAGCGTTCTAGTTCTGCGACTGAAGGTTTCAAGATATCGCCTTGCGGGCGATCACTTGGCATACAATCGACAGCACTAGTAAAGGAAAAATGAAATTGTTAACCTAGTCTATACGGCGTAACAGAAGGTTACACTATTGACTAAACGGGTCCCCGGCAACGGCGCCAAAAACTTAATCGCGACTTTCTATGTCTAATACAACCTAACTGCAAGTGCACAGTCTATCGCGTAGTAATAATAGATATCGATCCCACAGGGACTCGTAATCAAACTAGTGTTCTCGGGAGTTACTATGTTTAGCTAGGTAGATAATGTTTGAGGGAATAAGATTGTCACTAAAGGGAACTAAGAATGTAAATTAAAGTATAATTAATTGAATCGATATGCAGTAATTATGTTCTTCGGGGATTTGACAAGTTACCGGTACACGAAATATTTTTCAGAGTTTATTTAAGCAGAAAATGGTGATCTGAAGATTCTCGCCTCACGATGGTTATTGACGCTAATCATAATTCTAAGGGCCAAACGTACGCTTTCGTGTCCCATTCGGGGTTAAAATTATTTTTTGGAAATCTCTAAATTCTAATTCATTTTAAAGTGATTTCGCTGTTATTAAAATGAATGACTAGTGTTTACCATCTGGTCTTGCCGCAAATTTCGCTTGTTGGTTCGTACCTTAATTAATTTCCCACTTTCGTGGCAAAACTACTTTTAAATAAGTTCTCACTTTCGCGACGAAGTTTATTTAGTAAATTAATTTTAAACACTCAGACCATAAACGACTTTTGAAAAGACAATTTTCAACCGGTTATTATCAAATCCCTTTCGAATTATTATTACATATCGATTACTTTGATTTAGCTAGTCATGGATTTGGGAAAGGTAAAACATAAATAAAAACAATAAATAATAGCATGCATCATAATAAAAACTGGAATTACGATTGAAATGAGAAACCTGTAAATATTCCAATTGACCTTTGGGCAGATCCTCCACAGATGTTGGCAGGATTATGGTCTTTGTGCCAATTTGATCGTACAACGGAAATAAAAATTACAGAAGGAATGAAAGGCAACAAAAAAATAGGAAAGAAAATAAAACTGAACTTTTGCTCTGGAAATGGAATTGGGCAGCACTTCGTTGTATGAATGCGGCTCCCTTTCTGAGTTCCCCTTCTTCCCCTTTTATAGAAATGGAATTCTAACGGTTATAACTTGAAGAAGGTGGACTTTGAGGCAGAATTATCAGGGAGTAGTGGTCCACTATTTGGGACTTGGAACTGCTTCTTTCACGTGCATTTGAAGTGGGGCGTTTTTGCCTGCATGACGGTCGTCACAAGGTGTGACGGTCGTCACCCGTGTGACGGTCGTCATGGAGCTATGACGGTCGTCACAACAGCAAAATCAGCATTCTGCGTTTTTCATGTTGTTTTCATCCGGGTTTCTTCCATATTTCATCTGAGATTGCTTCTTTTCTTCATATTGCTTCGTTTAGACGTGATTATCAAATACCTGCAAAACATCAGACAAATAACACGGAAATAACCCGAAATAGGATCGAAAACAATTAAACTTCAGTTGAATTATGCATCAAAATATATATACGATTTCGTGTTATCGGGTGTCAACCTAAAGAAATACGAGTTTGTAAGGACTTAACAGTTGTAGAGGGATCATCTAGTGAAGAGGTTTTTGGAAGTTTCAGAAGGATATGATTTTCCTAGTCTGAACACCAAAGAGAACACTGAACTTTCAAGAGGTTGTGTATCAAGAAGCAAGTTGAGTCACAGATGTTAATTCTAATGTCTCAACATTGTAATCATCATTGGGATTCTCTAGCTAAAGGGGAGTCTAACAACATTTGGTGATCGAAGAATACATAATTAGGATTTAAAATCAATTGCTATTTATGGCTTTAGCAAGTATTTAATTGATTATCCTTTTGCTTGGTGTTCAAGAAAGATGATGTCAAAATGTCACACCATAAGGTGCAGCTTCAGATAGTTACAAGAACTCAAGAATCTATTCTTTGTATCTGATTTGTCTTGAAGAATGGGTACAGTCAGTATCATCTGTGAAGTTCTCAAAAGGTCCTTATCTTGTGCTTAAATGTAATCAAGGTGTGTAATAATAGTAATGGCATCATAACTAATTTCAATGATCTGTTCATTGGAAAAGAAACTGATGTTCAACCAGATGTTGAAACATCATTCCAGAAGAGCGTGTGCAAAATCTTGTTGATCCAAGGAGTGAACTTCTTCGACAAAGGAGTGATTTTGCATATTCTATATGCTAAACAAATGTGTGTTAATTAAAATTGTTTGGAATCTTCTTCAGATTGGACTTGAAGAGACATTTGGTTTGCAGTCTAGGAAGTCTCTATCCAAGAAACTTGTTATGGATAGGTGTGCTAGTGGAAGTGAAGATTAACACATGATCATCTTGATGAACATTCCTTGGGTCAGTTTATTTATGATATAAGTGCATAGAGGTGCAGAAGCTATGTTCCAGTATCTCCTATAGGATTATGTGTTCTAATTCCTAGTGGAGGATTATTAAAGGAATCTTAACCAGACTATATGAAGGTCAAAATCAAATATCTAGGACCTTTTCTTAGATATCTTGAAGATTCTTCTGCTCATAAGAAGCCAGATTCGTGTGAACCTGTTTGTGGATACTCTTTTCAAATAGAACAATATCTGGTATGGATGATTATGTTGAAGAATTGAATTTAAAGAAGCAATTGATCAAGATGGTTTTTCAAAAGACTGGTTGTTGTTTTTCTTAAAATAGGGCGGAGGTTGTTTACTCAAACTTGAATATAAGTTTCAAGTCTATGAGAACATAAAACTCTTGTTCTTTTGAGGTAGAGAAATCCTTCAAGGTGGGATGAGCTTTTCAAGAATTATGTCTGGAGCAAGGAGGAGTTAGAATTGGAAGATCCATTTTCTCTGGTGGATCAAAAGACCACTCTTCTGGAACTCTGATTGATCACCCTTGTAGGAAGCTATGTCAAATAACTATGGTTATTTGCATGCTCAAGGGAGTTTTTCCTTTTGCTTATGGTCTAAGAAATGTGTGTCATCACATGTTTGGAACATTTGATCTTACAAGTGATGGTGTTCTTGACTTTATGAAAGTTTGTGCAAAAAGGTAGTAGACATAAAGTTAAAGGAGAAATTGTTTTTGTCCATGCCTAGTGTGTGTAGAAGAAATCCCAAGGTGCTTAAGGATGATTGATATCTCTAAAACATCATATAGATTGTTTACACATTTGGTTTCTTGTAGAAGCTTCATGAGATGCATGAAAGTTTATTTCCGTCAGTGGTTTTCTGATTCGTGTGAAGATTAAGCTGATACAAGTGTGTATCATATTAAGATCTTCCTGTGTACCTTAACGAGGTGTAAGAATTACTATGCAAATGGCAAGTCCTGTGATTGGTGCAACTTAAGGCCTATAATTCCATAACTACATGGCACAACTTAAGGCCTCTTTCCTTATGCAATACTTTCTGCCTAAAAAGACAACCCAAGTGAGAAGTGAAACTATAAACTTTAGACAAGAGAAAGGAGAGTCTCTCTTTGACGCCTGTGAGCATTTTAAAGATCTATTAAGACTATGCTCATTCCATGGGCTAGAAAAATGGTTGATAGTGCACACTTTTTACAATGGTTTTATCCATTCCATGAGGATAACTTTAAATGCAGCTGCCGATGGCGCGCTCATGAATAAACTATAAGATATGACTTATAGATTAACCGAGGACTTGGAAAAAAACACCATTTGTGGGGAAATTCCTGAGGAATAATGGCAAAGAACCCTCTAAAGGGTGGGTTTTATGAAGTAAGTTCGTTAGATCACATGAGCGCCAATGTAGATGCACTATACCATAAGATTAAGAGCATGAGTGTAACACCATTTGTAACCCACATGTTACTTTTGTTGTTCCTACCACCCCAACGATCCTCTACTGTGAGGTCTACGGGCTAAATGGACATTCCTCTATAGAGTGTTAGATGATCCTCATTGGAGGGTTTACTCAAGACAATGTTAATTATGTTAACAATCAGTGAGGGAATCCCTATTCCAACACATATAACCTGGGGTAGAGAGATCACCCTAATTTCTCTTATAAGAATAATCAGACCCAAAACGCCATTGGACCTTCGGGTATCCAACAAGGCGTAACTCCTAGAAAGTCTAACTTAGAAACCATGTTGAAAGGTTTTAAGGTGAATCAAAATTGCTAGGATGAATAGTTCAGAAATCAAAATGTCCAAACCACTTAGGTCCTTAGGCAGCTGACCACTAGGCTTGAATCTATATCCGCGCATAATAAAATGTTAGAGATGCATATCTCCCAAGTTGCATAGCAACAATATTCATCTTCTTCCCCTCCAGGATCTTTTTTGTGTTAGCCCGAGTAGAATCCTAGAGGACAAGTGAATGTTATGATAACCAGGAGTGGGAAAAAAGTTGATAGTTATGAGAATCAAGGAAAACAATTGAGAATTCTGAGGAAAAAGGTAAGAAGCTTGAGAGTTCAGGAGAGGAAAAATTAGAGGATAACCAAAGTCTGTCGACACCATCAGAAATGATGGTTGTCAAAGTGGAATATAAGGAATAACTTTATGTTTCTCCTCCTCACTACAAGCCAAAAACTCCATTCCCACAAAGATTGGTAAAGGCTAAGGTAGAGGCTCATTTGTCAAAATTCATAAACATGCTGAAAAAACTCTACGTTAATGTGCCTTTCATCGAAGGGCTCTCATAAATGCCCACTTATGTTAAGTTCCTAAAGAAAATCTGGTCTAAAAAGATAAAAATAGAGTAACATGATGTTATGGCAATGACTGCTACGACTAGTTCTGTTATCCAAAGAATGCCACCAAAACTGAAGGATCTAGATAGTTTTTCAATTCCATGTCATCTTGGCACTACAGGAGTTTGATAGAGCATTATGTGATTTATGGGCCATCGTTAGCCTGATACCACTATCCGTGTGAAAGAGGTTAGAAATAAGTGAGTTGAAACCTACAAATGTTTCTCTGCAACTTGTAGACATATTAGTCAAGTACCCGATCAGTGTGTTAGAGGATGTGCCTGTAAAAGTTAGACATCTCTATATCCTGATAGATTTTATTATCATGGACCATTGAGGAGGATTTCCAAGTCCCCGCCATTGTTGGTAGACCCTTTTTGTGCACTGTTTGTGCAATTATTGATGTTAAGAAGGGAAGGTTATCCCTTGAGCTAGGAAATGAGAGAATTGAATTCATAATGACAAACATCCTGAGAGATCCTTATACAAAGGTTTCTTGTTACTTAGTTGATGAGGTTGAAAATTATGATAAAGCTAAGTTCGAAAACCCAACACTTGAGGTAGAACAAAAACCACACCAATTAGTTACGAAGTATGAACCACCCCATAGTAGGAAAAAAACTTGTGATAAAACAAAGCCCTTGGAAGAACAAAAACTACCCCCACCTGTTAAGAAGTACAAACCTCCGCATCAAATAAAGAAAAATGGAGTAGTAAATATGATAGTTGGCTAGATAGGCGGGCTTGGGTCCCAAAGACCATTAAGCCTAAGGTTGAAAACCCATCTTTGAAGGAACCACCATGAGTACTTGCGCTCGAGGACCGTCGAGCTAAACAATGTTAAACAGAGTGCTTTGTGGGACGCAACTCATACGTTTAATTGATTATGCCTTTTATGTTGTTTCATTTTACAAGTTTAATTTATTTTAATAAGGTGGGAAAACTCAAGAGAATAAAGCAAAACAGAGCAATATTTTTACAATTCTCTTATATCACTACTTGGAAAAAGGATACAACCATGTTTGACCAACTGTTGTAAGGTAAGGTGAGATTGTATGTATGATACTTTCCACCATGGCCGTGCGACCGTGATTATAAATCAAGTAGTACGCAACCTATCACAATAGTTACTTTAAATAATCGTTGTTGTATGTCTTTTAATAAAATAAAATAAATGTAGCAATAGAACAATAACAAGAACAACAAAAACAACAAGAGAAACAAGAAAAAGAAAAACAACAACAACAACAACAACAACAACAACAATAACAACAATAAGAACAACAATAAGAATAACAACAAGAACAACAAGAATAACAACAAGAACAGCAAGAATAAGAACAAGAACAAGAACAAGAACAACAAAAACAAAAAGAACAATAAGAACAACAACAATAATAACAACAACTAACTTTACTAACTTAAATCCATGTTTTCCTTGTCTCATCCAAGTTGGATAAGAGGTGAAGGAGTTTTAAAATTTTTTAATGAAAGAAATGATGTTTTCGAGTTTTTTTTTTATAGAAGAAATGATGTTTTCGAGTTTAGTTTAGTGGAGAAATAAAATATCATAAATGGAAGATGATGTTTGGAGGTAGAAGATGAAGTTCGTCTAAGTTGGAAGTTCTCTTTATGTGTGTTTTTTTGTGTGTTTCAAGTTGTATATATACTAGTTTGAAAAAAAATTCCCCAAATTTTGAGTTGTTTTAAACAAAATTTATGAAAAAAGGTTTTGATTATGAGTGAACTATGAAAGTATATAAAATTGGAGGAATGAGAAGTTAAGCTTAGGGATCCTAGAAAAGCTTGATAAAATTAATATTACTTGAACACCCCAAGTATTTCGAGTATGATACGAGTCTAACGCGTATTTTGTACCATAACCTCTTATTTTGAGAAGTACTTACTAAGTAGTTTATTCCTGATAGTCTAGAATAACCTTTCATTTGGATTTCGTGTTTGACCAATTAAGGAAAAATAACACCAAAAATATGAAAATGGAGGTAAAAGACAATTGCACCTATTAAGTTGGGTAATCCTAACCCGGCTATTCAACCCAACGGTGGTTGATCCCGAAACGTCGACCTAAAAAGGGAAATGATAAATAAACATGCATTAGTGTGTGATTTCATCTATAAATAAAAGCAACTAGTTTGCTTAGGTGTTGTAGATACTTAAATAAACAAAATCCTCTATCAATCTTATGTGTATGTGATGATCATCATTATTTTAAACGCCTTAATTTGATTCTCCCGAACAGAAAGAAAGTAAAACTGAAAAGAGAGACTTAAGTAGAAAGCATAATTAGAGAGGTATTTGAAACATGAGACTCTGATATATATTTCTGCTACAGTTTGTGTTCTTGTAATACTTCTAGTGTCAAGTAAGTACAGGGAGAACTAAGCCTCGGCCAATTTGAATGAAAATTCACGTAAGAGTATAAGTGATTTTATTTTCATAAGTTTTTATAAAACTGAACCGTTTGGCCTAGAAATTTTCTATACAAGTAGAGTTGCTTGAGGACAAGCAACAATTCTAGTTTTGGGGAGTTTGATAAGTGGTATTTATACTACTTATTGTGTGTCCTTAGAAGTATCTTTTATGCTTTCTTTCCTTATTTTATTATGCTTTTTTTGCACTTTTGGTGTTTTATTACTATTTCCAGGTAATTAGGGAGTGTCGGACGAAACTAAAGCGAAAAAAAATCAAGAATCATGCAAAAAGTGAGTCCTCTCATACATAAGCCGAAGTCAACACAGATGGATTGTATCAACGAACATGTTGTTTTCCTTCACACCGGTCGTGTTATTCCAAGACTCCCCCCTTATATTTTCATAGAGCAAATGGATATGTAGTGTTTTCTAACACTACCCCTGTTCATCCCAACGACAACTATGAACTCTTGAAATTTTTGACATTTTGTGACTGTTGGTGCCACAAAGTTGTTACAATTCAAGTACTTAATGACCTTAAGTATCATTTCACGAATTTAGGGCCTTGAATGTGATTAGTAATTATAAATAGGCCTTGAATAATTGATAACAATCGTCATGCTTTACTCCTACATTTTCTAAGTTGATTTTCCAACATTGAGCTTTTGTTTAAGTTTTCTTGTGAGTTATTTTGTTGTAATTTCAACTTCCTTGTAAGAGCACTCAAGTATTCTCGAAGCTTTTTATTTTTTCATTCAATGTCTTCACTCAGGTTTACTTTTACAATCACCTTTATTTATTTGTTATGCATGCTATGTTTATACTTTATTTATTTGCGATTGATCACACCATAAGTGAGTATTCCATTAGGGATAATGGGTCGTGAGACCTATCTCATGGAAAATCCCAATTGAATCATCCATATATGGATAACGAGAAAACATGAGCAAATCATTATTTTAGATTCCGAGCGCTTAAATAGATTTGTGTCAATTGCGAAAGTAAAGTCAACTCATATACCACTCATGTACTGAAAGGTAATGATTTAGTATCCGAGAGTGGACTACTAAACAACTGAGTTTAAGGAGTCGCTGACAATGTAACTTGATCTCGGTTGAGAAACAACCAAGTTGCAGCGCTACTGACAAGGCGTCTCGCTCTTGTATGAGAAAGTCGCATAGTCGTGTTAATAAGAGATAGGTCGAGGAGAGTAATCAAACCACTTCAGAGACTTGGGTATGCATATCTTATAGCTTATGCCTTAATCTCTGCAAGTGAGGTTCTAGACGAAGAACCTAGAGACCATAAGGAAGTTATGAGGAGTCGAAAGAAGACTGAATGACTGATGGCCATGGATGATGAGATGAAATCTCTTCATGATAATAACACATAGGAAATGATCAAGAAACCTGCTGGAGCTAGGTTAGTCAGCTGTAAATGGATTTTCAAAGTTAAGGAAGGAATCGAAGGAGTGGCGTTGAAGAGATACAAGGCAAGATTGGTTGCTAGGGGGTTCACTCAGAAAGAAGGTATCGACTTTAATGACGTGTTCTCTCCGATTGTGAAGCACAAATCTATTCGAATGTTGCTTGTGACATTGGCAAAGTTAAACCTTGAACTGGAACTTCTCTTTAGAGCTGGTCACTTTTAATCTGAAATAGAAACAATAACAGCATCTGAAACTTCTGAACTTCTCTTCAGAGCTGATCTCATACCCTTTTGTTGCATTTTGCAGAGTCTCTATCAACAGATCATCCATCTAATTTTTGAGAGACATCTTCAGAGTACAAATATTCTAATCTTCAGATTAGAGCAACTAACAACCATCAGGTTTCATCTTCTGATATGTTTGCTAGAATTAAATGCAGATCCAGTCTTGATACAATTATCATCAAACTTAGATGCATCAGACGACACAGTCTAAACGACAATTTTGATCTTACAATGCTTGATCTATCTTGCAGAGTTAGTTCATCAAGAGGTGACAATACATTTGTTTCTGAAAAAGATGTCTTCTGATTTATTCATTCTGAATAACACCAGTGACTTAAATCCTTTTACAAACAGATTGAATTTATGAGATTAACAACTGATAACATTTGACCAATTACAGTTTTTTTCAACTGAGACAACTTCTCAAGTTAACAGAACTTAATTTTCCATGCTACTTCTATAAACATCTCAGAGTTCATCTTTCATCAGATCCCAGATGAGTTAATGAACTTCCTTATAAGAACCATCTACAGATTTCTTTGAAACTTTTCAAAGAAAAATAGCTTTCAGATGCATTGTATCAGAAGTATTATTTCTTCAAGATTTAAACTTTCTCTGATCTTACTTCTATTCTGCAGACTTCATTCTGAAGTTCTAATCCATCAAATTCATTAGCCAACAATATTTCTTTACTTACTAAAGAAAATTCCCAATGAGCTTTTCATGAGAAAGTCAAGAGTGGACTAATCCGTTTCTTGAAAACATCTCATACTCACATAGAAATAATCTTCAGCAAACAAGATTTCTTACTTTCTGATGATTTGATCTTTGAGCTGATGCGTTGTACCTCCAAACACATTTTAAGAAGAGCATTCAACAGAAAACTTCTTATCTGATGAATCTCTCTTGTCAATTGATTCTTCAATCTTCTTTCAAGCTTCAATGGAGAAGATTTTGTTGTTGAAAACTTCAAAAACTTCAAACTTCATACGAATCATTGACATGCTCAAGATAACCCATTTGATTACAATTTTAGTACTCATCTTCATCAAAACCTGATATGAGACTGAAATTGTAAGAGAGGTAAAAAAATCCCCAATAGTATTTCTTCACACGACTTTTCGATCTTTATCTGACACTGTTAGGTGTTTGATATCCATCAATAATAGAAACAGGCTCTGATACCAATTGAAGGTGTGAAAAATACACAAGAAAGGGGGGGGGGGATTGAATTGGATACTCACCTCAGTTAAACTTTTTCGCTCTTCTTCACTTGTTGCTTTATGATATATTAACAGATGCATTGCAGAAGCATAAATAATAAAACATAATACAAGTAAAGAACACACGATATATCCTGGTTCACTTGAGCAACTCTCAAGCTAATCCAGTCCACCCTTCCAAGGTGATTTCACCTCACTCAAGCAAGGACTTAATCCACTATAACCAAACTGATTACAGACATGCACAAGCTAACTGCAAGTGACTAACAAATAGACAATGACACGTTTAGGGATCCAACTGGATATAATGTTCATTGACACAAATGACTACTGTCACTTATCATCTCAAGTATTCTGATCTTCACAAGATCACTTGAGGAACCACTTAATTCTAAAATGAATTTGTGTTGTTAGAGATTACATAAATGCTTCTTAACAAGCAGATTACTCCTAATTAAGTACCTAGCAAGTATTGAGCAACAACTCCTTACTTTCTAATATAGAAACTAATCTAAAGATAAGTCTCTAAGATATTATAAGAACAGTAGTTTCCATATTGCTTAAAAGCTTTCTTACGTGAGCACTGCGGCTTCTTAGCATAAAGCTTTTCTTGTTAATCAACTATTTCACTCGTCAGCATCATTGCTTCTCAACAAGCTGGCTTGCTTTTTAATGAGCTCACTCACTAGCTAACATTTGAATGAATCAAATTTTCTTCTTTTATAGTGCATTCAATAGAGACGTTGTGAGGGCAGAGATGTCCATTTAAATATTCCAACGGTCATTTCCAACGGATAGAATAAGCACGTGTTGGATACAATGACATCGTTTTCTTTGTCCTTTTCTTGCAACGTTAATATCTCATTGTGGGAGACAACTCTTATCCACCAATGATGTGATCTTTATATATCAGCTTGGACAGATCAGCTTCTGACTTTGTTTCTTCTGATGATGTATCTGATGAGTAGTTCAGAAACTACTTTGATATGATAGCATAATAACATCAGAGTCTGACTTCAACACCTTGTTTTATCGGATTTAATAACAGCAGCGTATCTGATGAGTAAAATGCATCTGTCTGGGTGAATCTTCTTCTGACACAATCTTCAACTTCAAAATCCAGTCTTCAGCATTCCAAGATCTAAGTTTCCTCTGAAACAGTCTTGAGAATCTTCGTGACTGATTCTTCAGAAATCATGTCTTCAGAATCTTCAGAGTCTTGATCTTCAGAACACTTCTTCAGAGTCTTTCTGCACTTGGTCTTCAGAGCCTTCAGCCTTCAGAACTTCAAGTCATCAGAGTCTTCAGTACTTAGTTCTTCAGAGGACTCGCTCTTTAGAGACGCTTGTTAGCTTCCAGAACAGGTGCACTTCTCATAACAGAATCCACAGGAGCATTGCAACCGCAATATACAACTTCCTTGGATCTTTCTAATTGTGAACAGATGTGGAGACAAACTAGTTTCTTCATTACGCACAGATGCAAACTTGCTTCTTTAATAAGCACTATATGATGTCACACATCGTAACTCCCATATTTGAATTAGATGCACAGTTGATATTGTTTGTTTGATCTTATATCATTAATTAACGATCTGCACATAACAAACATTAGACCATAAAATGATTCTTTCACAAATACTTAATTGTTATCATCAAAACATAGAGATAACATGTAAAGACAATTCTTGCTCTTACAAGTTCTAGCTATGGACACTTACTCTTATTTTCCCTTTATCCCAACCTTAGGATTTGAGTCTTCGTACTCTATGTAAGCGTCCTACCATGGACACTTACCTCCCTTTCAACTTAGCTTTAAGTTTGGAGTCGTCGCACTCCATGTAAGTATCTTGCCACAGATACCTACTTTTCTCCCTGGAACTTTGGCCACAACCAAGAGTTCCTCACCCTTATTAAGGGGAACTACGAATGTTCTGATTCCATTCCGGTCAGGATACGTAAGCACAAGATGCGATGTCTTGGCGAGCATACTTAGAAATAACACCTTAGGTCTCCTTTTACCTTTTCACCCTTTAGCAGACAAATAACGCATATAAAACAAGAGGTTTCTGTAAAGTACTACAGATACTTAGGATTCTAACACCTTCTCTAGGTATAACCAAACCCCGAACCTTAGATCTCCTGCATTGTTTTTATAGTGCAATTAGGGTTTTCGATCTTTACCCTTTCCTTTGGATAAATCAAAGCTCGGTGGTGAATATTTAAAGATTTGTGATTCAAGTTAATCAATAACTTGATATCCGATTCTCACTGCAACAGTCATTCTGTCATTTGATTTTTCCCTGATTCTTTATCGAATAAAAAAACACCAAAACATGATAAAATGGTTCAAACCCTAAAATACATTGATTATGGACTATGGTTATTATCCCTTGCATGGAGTTTTGGACCTTGTAACTAAACCCTAGCAAAAGGAGACTTGAAACCGTATTCTGCATTTTTTTTATCTCAGCTTAGGACACCATTGCACATCATTCATATCTTACTCTTGAGCTTTCTTACAATGAGACTTATTCGATCAATTAATTCTAGCTGGTCGCTTAAAAGACTAGCCCACTTTGTTATTACACGTGTAGTTTATTTTTGGGTTGTGTGATGATCCCCATTTGAAAAAATGTATTCCCACTCCCATGACGTGTAATAACTTTATCGCTTTCCTTTATTTTGTTTATGTCTTGCCATTGCATCACATAAACCATTTTCAAAATAATTCCCGATCCAACGTCGAGCCATTTTTCACCTTTTTAAGTCGATCGCTTTTAAAGTATCGCCATCAACTTCATGGTCACCATACACAACATCCATAGCTTACTCTTAGACTTTCTTACAGTGAGACTTATTCGATCAATTACTTCTAGTTGTCGTCTAAAAGACTAATCCACTTTGCTAGTGCACAAGTAATTTAAATTTGATTCATTTGCTTTATCGCTTTTTTTCACTTGCTTATTTTTGTCTTGTATGATTTATAAAACCAAACCCAAGCATTCTTGATCCATATATCAAGCCATATCCCATTTTTGTAAGTCGACCTCTTCATGTGTTGCCATCAACCTTTCCCGTTTCCATTTCAAACCTCTTTTTCAACTTATCCCGCAATAAAACCCTTGACCCAACATCAAGTGGCATTTTCTTGAATAAACTTCAAAAATACAATAAAAGGCGATTAGGATTGCGTGTCACGAGCCTTAAGTGGTGGAGAAGAGGTGAGAATGGAGCCTCCCTACACTCACTCTGATTATTTCGACACAAGATATTTGTCTTGGTTGCTTGGAATGATCACCTTTACCCATAGTCTTTAGCGCAATCCAAATCAAAAATAATCTTCTTAAAACCTTAAAATCAACTTCAACACATCAAACTTGTCTTTTCTCGCCCCCGTGCTATTGGAACTTCTCAAGATACTAAGTCATCTCCCCCGTGCGATCCATAACTGAAGTACTTTTTCAAAATAAAATTGTTTAGTCCCTTCTTCCGCGCGTATAAACTAGTACTTCAGCCTCACCTAGTGAGCAGACAAGCCAACATTTATCAGTTAGAATGCGAATTAAACACGCGTTCGTTAAAACACACAAACCAACCAACCGTAGTTGCCCGAACTACGATTGCTCTGACTTTCTCATTGCACTATAAGGGTACGTAGGCATAAGATTGCTAGATCATAACAAGCTACCTTTTCTTTTCTATCCAAACCTTTTTCCCGTAGTCCTTCGAACTATGAACGCTCTGATTCTTCATTACATAATTAAGGTACGCGGGCACAAGGATCCCAATCCTTGACGAGTACTCTTGTAAATAAACCACCATTTATATATAACTATCCCTTTTTCCCCTTTCCCTTCGTTTCTCTTTTTATCATTTGAAGAAAGAAAATAAACATGTGCTAAAATTCGATTTCTTATCTTTCAAAGGTTTTACGTAATTGACTCCCGAACCTAGAATATGGTTGCTATGACCATTTTCTTATCTTTCAAAGGTTTTATCGATATTTTCCCATTCCTTCATTGGGATGAATAAAATCCGGTGACGAATCTGTCCGAACAAATTTTTTTCGCGTCCCTCACGAAGGATCGTATTTTTTGAGGTACAACTATAGGGTGAGGATATCCCCCACTTATAAACACATGTTCATGCCATATATTATCCGATGTGGAATTCTTAACAACCTACAACAAAACACTAAACATGACATGGTATTTAAATTGATACTTCAGCCGGTAGAGAATGGTTGAAGAGGAACATATGGGCACAAACTTTTGAGATTAAACAATCTCCACCTTGCACAAATTCATGACATTGAAATAAACTTCAAGAATGAAAAAATTTAATCGACTAAACATCATACTATATTATAATAAAATTCTAATAATCTAAATTAAGTTGTTGATATAACTTACATTTTAACATATGCAGTATGAGCGTAAAACTATAGATCCATGTACACCAAAGATATTGTGTATCTATGATGTACTTCAACATAATCATCCTAATAAAAGTTGATAACAACCATTATACATATGTTAAAAAAACATGAGTAACGATGATAACCAAAATAAAATTTAAACAAAATAAAATAACCGTCATCTTACGTGCTATAAATTTTTAAAAACTTCTTTGAAAACAACATTTATAATACACTTCAATGAGTGATTATCTTTGTCACATATTAATATCTTAAAACCTTTTTTGTTTTTGACTCTTGATATTACAACATATAGTTGATCATGACTAAAGACACTCCTAGACAAATATAATCAAATGACTTACCTTGAGATTTGTTAATTGTCATAGCATAACACACACTTATAAAAAATTGACTTATAGCCAATTTGAAGGACCATTGAGACTGTGTAGGAGTAATGTCCATTCTCGAGATATAGCTAATACCTCAAATATTCTTTCCAGATATAAGTTTTGCTTTAGTAACATGATTTGATAGTCTTGTAACTATAAGCCTTGTTCCATTGCACAAACTCTTTGATTGATCAATATTTCTAACCATCATAATAAGTGTGTCAATCTTCAATTTAATCTTGTGATTAGAAAGACCCAAATTTCTAAGGGTATTCAAAAAATCCGGTCTTAGAACATCAAATACTTCATTACCATCGTCATTAGATATGTCCATAGAATCTGTACTTAAATACTCATTTTCTTCTCCAATAAAAAATAGTTTGCAGTTATGTTATTAAACAATGTATATATATATATATATATATATATATATATATATATATATATATATATATATATATATATATATATATATATATATATATATATATATATATATATATATATATATATATATATATATATATATATATATATATATATATATATATATATATATATATAGTTATTGACTTACCATAATTACCTGGAATGAATTCTAAAATGTATTGATTGATGACATCCATAGTCTCAATCGTATATGTTAAAATTGCTCTCGATTGCAAAAAAAATTCATTCTTGTAATTGTTTTGAAAGTTTGGATATGTGCTTTAGCGACTGCTTCAAGTGGATCATCATAATCAGTGATTAATAATTGGCAATATATCTTTTTTGATCCCTTAACTATACCTTTAAGTTTAGATTGATCCCTTAATTATTTTTTATGTCAGATTGGTCCATTAACTTTTTAAAACGCGTCATGTTAGTCTTTTTTGTCTAATTAGCCATGAATTTTTTTTAAAATAGGTCGCTAAATTTGTCGCTAATTAGACGAAAAAGACCAACATGACACGTTTTAAAGAGTCAAGGGATCAATCTGACACAAAAAATAATTAAGGACCAATTTAAACCTAAAGATATAGTTAAGAGACCAAAAAAAGTATTTTACCTTAATAATTTTATTAGGTTTTGTTAATTTTCCATCGCCAATTTTTAATATCCAGTTAGAAAATTGTTCTAATTCAGATGCAGTTGAATTCACGCTAGATTGTAGTCGCATGTTCTTTGTAAGTTTCAAAACTACACAATGATCTCAAATGTATGATGAATTTATCGTGTCATGTATTATATCTGAACGACTGTCCACTTTTTGAAATAATACAAGTACGTCGAAGACCGTAAGTATTCTTAAGTGTACATCCACTCTTCAAACTATAAAAAATAGTGAGTTAAATGAGCCGGATTCGATGGGCCTAACCCATTTTATCACCCCTAATCTTATATATTAGTTTGAATGGATTCACGTGTTTAAAAGATTGAGGTATCTGAATGTTTGTGTAATTATCCTTAGTTCCATTGCAGAATTTTTCACCTTCACCAATCAATCCATAATTAAAATAAAATATTGGGAATTAACTAAAATGAACTTAGGTCACTCTATTGGTTGAGCTCCCGATCCCAATGCAGAATAATGGTTTGTGAAGATTTAGTCCAACCCTCATCCAAATAGTTGTAGCAATTAACGTCCATTACTTGACCTCTCAATCTAGATTCTGTCCATCCCATCCCGTTCATGGATCTTAAGCTAAACATTTCGTATCCCTTTCTTTCAATCAACGTGTTGAAGTTCAATACATCATGTCCCAACACAACCCTAACCCATCTCAACTGCTTAACTTCCCCGCAACCATCACCATCCTCTCTGCATTTCGATTCAACCCCATCCCTAGTCTCCTACCTCATCCACAATTTCGATTTCTCCCCACAATCCGCTTCCAAACTTTGCTCCACCCACCGTCTTGCTTTCAATACCACCCAAAAACCTGACTCTCTTCTCAACTTGTTCACAAACTACGGTTTCTCTAATTCCCAGTTGCGCGACATCATTGCCAAGGCACCCTGGCTGCTTTCCTGCAACCTCTTCAAAAGGGTGTTGCCAAAGTTTCAATTTTTTCTCTCCAAAGGTGCTTCTAACCCTGACATTGTTAACCTTGTCATTAAGGACCCTAAAGTCTTGTGTCCAAGCCTGGAGAATCATATAGCCCCAACATATGAATTGATTTATACATTCTTGCAATCAGATAAATACCTTATTGCTTCTGCAATTCAGAATCCAAATTTACTCTGTGACTATTTTGTGCCGCGTAACATTACATTGCTGATTCAGAATGGAGTGTCTGACTCAAATATTGCCAGAATTCTTCGGACTTGGAGTATGACATTGAGTGCGCGTGACATGGTGAGTTTATTGGAGGAATTAAAGGATTTGGGGTTTAATCCTTCAAAAACATCTTTTAGTGTAGCATTGATGGCCAAAACAACAGTAACCAAAACCAAGTGGAAAGAGAAAGTTGATGCGTTTAAGAACTGGGGTTGGTCTGATGAAGATGTCATCGAAACATTTAAAAAGCAACCTCAGTGTATGTTAACATCCATTGAGAAGATTAATTTTTTGATGAATTTCTGGGTAAATCAATTGGGCTGGGATGCTCTGGCCCTTACCAAACACCCGCTGCTTTTTGGCTTTAGTTTAGAAAAAAGGATCATTCCAAGGGCCTCAGTTGTGCAATTTCTTCTCAATAATGGTTTGAGAAGTAAGTCTGCAAGCTTAGCTTCTCCATTCACAGTGCCTGAGAACATGTTTCTTGATAGGTTTATAAAACGTTTTGAGAAGGAGTCTTCTTATCTACTAAAGTTGTACGAGGAGAAACTCAAACTTGCATGTCATGATTAGATTTTTCAGGTATTTGAGCCTTAATGTATTGTTGTTCCATATTTGATTTGAAATTTGTTTGGTACAGACTGTGATTGGAGCTAGTTTAGGGGTAGGGATGAGGGAAAGTCACTATGATTTTCTCTCTATCTCTATCCTATATTGTTGGATTTAAAATAGTTTTAAGTTTTGTTTGTAATCATGGACAAACATAGCCATAGTTATGTGGTGGCTGTCTAAATGTGTAGACCTCTCTGATACATAAATATTGGAGCTACACTTGGTTTTGGATTTGTTGACTGCAACTATTTAAAATACTTACCAGTTAGCATTGTACTTTAGATTGGTGTTATTTCTAAATCCTCTTCTTTTGGTTCTCTGAACTTCAGTGTTTCATTCCAAGGGAAGAATTGTGTAGTTTCTATTACTGATGTTGCATTGTATTGAGAGCATGGGATTTACAGAACCGTGCCTCTTCGTCACACTCCGTGCACCCTTGCAGAGGTTGGAAAATGAAGACATCTGGTTACATTATTCTTTACTGCCTTCCAATGTTTCTTCTCCAGCTTTTTGTTATTTGGGTTGGCCCTCAGTTAGACAAGAATATTTTACAAGTACAGTTGGCTCCTCTTCAGTGGCAGGGCTGTACTTAACCTTTACTTAGTACTGTTCTCCTTGGCCTCTTAGTCGGTTATTGAAATTAATCATCAACAAAGGGTGTATACATTGTTGTTCTCTGTTTTGTGTTTTCTTCCATTAAGGATTAGTTTTCTTGGCTTTTCTTGCACTTGTATGTTGTTCTGGGTTGTGCATGTGCACACTTGTGTACCGTCCAATTGCAGATTGTTTAGCACTCGGAAATCTACAAGACTTGGAGGCTAGGACAAGGAGGTTTAATGATGAACATAATGGTACAATATCCTGAAGATAATGTTGAGGAAAATGCTCCGTCTAGTCCTGGTAGGTATTCTGATGAATCAATTTCATTTCGGGCAACACCTCCCGGATCTCTGCCTCTTCCAGGTTGTCCCATGCAATCTCCAACCCAAGTTATTGGACCATAGCAGCTAGTAACTGAATATCAATTTTTGGGTTCTGTTTGCTAGTGTTTTTGCCCTTGAAATTATTGAGTACATCTTTTTTTTTCTGTGCTGCTGCTATCTTGATAACTTTTTCCTGCCGGGTTGTATTTTTGTACTTTAGATGTTAGAACACCATTACTTACAATTATATATTCTCGGTTTGTGAAATTTCTGTGGTATAACTTTTGATCAGACTAAACCTGTTATGTGTATGATTTCTCCAGTTAGCTGTCTAGGCTCACAATTAAAATAGAACTTTGCATAATAGAACTTTTGATCAGACTAAACCTGTTATGTGTATGATTTCTTCAGTAAAGCTTTGATTGCTAAAACATCAGTAGGCGGAAAGAGAAAGTTGATACCTTTAACAAGTGGGGTTGGTCTGATGAAGATGTCAATGAAGCATTTAAGAAGCAACCTTATTGTATGTTAACATCCATTGAAAAGATCAATTTAGTGATGAATTTTCCGGAAAATCAATTGGGCTGGGATGCTCTGGCCCTTGCCAAACAACCGTCGGTTTCCAATGTACTTTTGCTCCTCAGCCAGTGACAAAGATATGAACTTGAAGTTTATTAGTCACGCGATGGAAACATTTGTATATTTTTGTTTAGTCTTAGAGAGTCAATCAACTAACAATTTAGTAAATTCACATATTCCAAAATGATTGAAGTTTCAAATTTTATTCTTCGGACTATGTTTGAATCGGTGGTACTTGATACTCCCTCCGCTTTTGTTACAAGTTAATTTGTGAAAAAATTGTAGTATATCTGTGGGTCCGCATGCAGGGCCTCCCCCGTTGCCAGTTGTTTTTTAGGTGATAATGTTGGATTTGTTATACTAACAAAAATGAATTATAGTTTATTTATTTTGTTTTGGAAGTTACATCGGTATGTAACATCATTTATATTTATATTTATATTTATATTTAAATGTAATGTAAAGACATAATGGTAACTTATCATTAATTAGTTGTTTATTTTGATATAACATAATCGATTACAGCATAAGTCAGTATCACTTCTAAGAAGCAGAAAAGTGAAGATTTCGCAGTTGTAATTGGATAACCTATGACGTTAACCGATTACTATTGAATAAGACTTTATTTCAACGTCAACTGCAATAATCACTTCTCACCCTTGACGTTAATCGGTTAACCTGTGACGTTAACCGAATCTCAATCATAATGTAACCTTTTTTTATAAATGTATAGAATGCATTCTCATCCTAGACTAATGCAATAATCCCTTTCCACCTTCAATTCTCTCTCTCTCTCTCTCTCTCTCTCACACACACACACACACACACACACACACACACACGCACGCACACACGCGCACACACACACACACACACAATTTTCCTATTTCACTCTCCACATTCTAATTCTCTTCACATTGTTTAGCAATCTTGTGGTTCAAAGTTTCAACAATTGACATCAAGAGTTTTGTTTTGATCCACAAACACCTAGTGTACAACATAAATTCTATTTTTAATGGAAGAATCTCTGCAAACATACATATCTTTGGTGCGAAGAACTATGAAAAATGGTGCAAGAAAATTAAGGTGTTGTTTGCCTATCAAGATGTTATTGAAGTGATTAAGAATGCGGTGAATCCTTTTGTCGAAGGTGTAACAAATGCATAACAAGCAACACATAAGGAAGAGAAAACGAAAGACTTCAAGGCACTATTTTTGATACATCAATGTGTTGATGGTGACAATTTTTAGATAGTTGGTGACTGCGAATCGTCAAAGCAAGCGTGGAAGATCTTAAAGAAGGTCTATGCAGGGGATGGCAAGGCAAAGGTGGTGAGATTACAAACACACAACCATTAACTCGAATTGATTCAAATGGAAGAAAAGAAGACAATCAACGATTTCACAACAAGAATCACTTGGTTGATAAATCAAGTCATGGAATGCAGAGAAACTTTTACAGAGCAGTATGTTATCGTGAAAATATTGTGTTCTTTAGCACTAAGATTTGACAATGTAGTTGTGGTGATTAAGGAATAGAAGAATCTTACAACGATGAGCTAAGAGGATCTGCAAATCTCTCTTGAGGCTCATGAACAAAGGATGAAGGAGATAAATAATGAAAAGGAAAATGTGGAAATCACTTCAACGAGAAGGACAAGAGATGGAAAGAAAAATGACCCATGAAGAGAAAAGGGAATATTCAAAATTTTGGTGGAAGAGAGTCCCAAATTCCAAGAATTCGACTTGTCAAAAGAGTGAGAGAAGCTGCAAAAAAATTGGTGGTCAATGCAACTTTAGAGGTGAGAAGAAGAGGTTTAACAAAAGCAAATAATAGTGCTTTAAGTGTCAAAGGTTCGATCATTTTGCTAGAGAGTGCAGTATGAACAAGAAGGAACCTCAAGGAGATGAAGCCAAGGTTGTAAGACAAGAGTTTGATGAAGAGAATACACTCTTGGTCATGATCACAGAAGGTGAATGCAGCAGCAACAATTCAAGAAATTCTGGAAAATTGATCAGTAACCAGTTACATGATACGGTTAACCGGTTACATGCCGAAGAAAACACAATGATGAGTACGAAAGGAGTTCGGTGCAACGAGGAATGATACTTAGACTCTGGTTGTTCTATTCATATGACGAGGAGGAAAGATTGATTTGTTAAAATCAATTATGCCACGAGAACAAAGTGAAGTTCGCGGATGACACCACTCTAGCGGTCGGTGGGATCGGGGTTGTTTTGATCATGAGAAAGAATGATGAACATTCCTTGATTAAAGATTCTTTGTACATTCCAGGAATCAAATTTAACCTTCTAAGTATTGGTCAATTGCTTGAGAGGTTACAAGATTCACATGGAAAATAAGGGGTTGTGTGTTATGGATGCAAAGGAAGTTTTGATCCTTAAAGCGCATGCCAATAGAACCTTCAAGGTTGAGGTGAAGGTTATGGAGTATAAATCTCTTGCTACTGCATCCAGTAGAGAAGAGTGGATATGACATTATTTTCTTGGGCATCTCAACTTTAGATATCTCGAATACTTGCAAAAGAACGAGATAGTAATAGGGCTGCCATCGATCAACATACTGGCTAAAATTTGTGAAGAATGTACGCTCGTGAGGCAACATAAGGGTAAGTTCTGCAAGGATGCAAATCGTAGAACCAAGAATCACCTCCATGTGGTGTATTCGGATGTGTGTGGGATGATACAAGTAGATTCCATTGGTGGTAATAAGTGCTTTGTCACATTTATCGACAACCATAGTAAAAAGATATGAACATACCTAATTAAAAGAAAGAATGAGGTATTTAAAGTGTTCAACAATTTTAAGTTCGTGGTTGAGAGGCAAAGTGATCACAAACTCAAAGTGCTCAAAACAGATGATGAAGGTGAATATGTCTCAAATGACTTTGAGAGGTTGTGTGATCTAGAAGAGATTGTACATGTGGTAGTACTACCTTATTGTCGCATTGCTGCGAAAAAGGACCGACAAAGACAGAAGAGTCGCCACCATTCGTTATTTATCCAAAAGAGAGGGAAAGGAAACGATCAGAGAAAACCTACGAAAAAGGGAAAAGACAGGTCATCGCAACCAAATCTCGGGTTCAGGAGTCGGTTACGCAAGGGGAAGGTATGAGCACCCCTCACGTCTGTTGTACTCAACGAGATCCACGCTTGTTGTCTATCTAAAAGGGATGTTAATCTATCAAAAGGCTGGCTCACAGGGACAAAAGAAAAGAAAGGAGACTCGATAGAGCATCGCTGCTCTATGCTTACATATTCCCTTGTGCAATGGGAAAGTCAGAGTCAACGTAGTTCAGAAAACTACGGGTGAAGGGGGGAGGTTGCTCGCCAAGACATCTCCGTCTTGTGCCTACGCATCCTTATCTAGTATGAGAAATCAGAGCAAACGTAGTTCGGGATGACACGACCACATATTGGTTCATGTGTTTTAATTGAGTAGGGTTAAACTTTTGTTATAGCAGTTAGGGACGATGCTCGTTTGCGGTAGAACAAAAACTTAACACACTCTTTCTGAAAATGATTTTCCAAACAATCCCGAAGGATAAAAAGGTTTGATGTTTTGTTTTGTGTTTTTTAAGAGAAGAAGTGAATTGAGTTAAGTTTGTAACTCATGTTGCACTAAATACTATGACTTGAGAGCAAATGCGTCGCATATCGCCCAAAGGGCATACGCTAAACACTCTAGACAGATTGAGAGGAGGCTCCCCAACTATCATTCCTCAAGTACTTAGCGTACAATATTTATTATCCTTTATTAGGTGTCTTAAAAGATTATGAGATGAGAAGAGAAGACACAAACTCTAAGGAGAAACTAAACAACCCTAATGTTCTCATGCAATATGCTCCTAAAGTTGAGATTAAAAGGGGAAGAATATATCCTAATGTTATCATACAAAGGATTAAACACCTAATGCCTCTCCTACTCCCATCTTAAACAGAGGGACTAGGAATCCTAAGGGATCATGGCAAAATAAAGTAAACAACAGATAATTCAATCACAGATGAAATGAGAAATGAGAAGAAGTTGACTTAAATAAGTCAAGACAATGCAAACATGGTATGCAAAAATACAAAACTCAAATGATGCAAACAAATGATCAAGACAAGTTGACTTAAACAAGTCAAAAAGAATGAGATGAAATGGTAGAAGTTATAACTCCTACAACCATTCAAACATCAATCACTTACACCAAGGCTAAGCATAAAACCAAAACCAAAAGGCTATGACCAAATAGAAGATGGGAGAAAGAAGCTTGGGCAGAAAGCACATGAAAATCATCTCAACCAAACATCCAACAATGATCATGTAAAATAAATGAACAAACAAGTACCAAAAGTGATTCATTATTCAAGACAAACTCAAAGTGCAAATATGGTCACCAAATCATCTTGAATAAGAAGTAAACCATATGGGGAATAAGTGGAACATCAAGAGAAAAGCCTTAAATCAAGTTGTAAGACAAGATACAAGCATAAACAAGATCATGGCAAGTGCAAGAAACAAAGTTTCAACACAAACTCAACACCTAAGACAAGTGGAAGAGCATGATTTCAAAGTAACTTGTAAAACAAGTTACACAATTGTATGACCTAAAAAATGAAAGACCATCACCTTAATCATGTTATAAACAAGCATCAAAGCTCATAAGGTGCACATGGGATCCATAAGAGTCATTTCCCAATGGGACTAGGTCAAACTAGTTTGCATGAACCTCTCCTAAGATGACTTGACTTGCAAGCTTAATCAAAAATAGGAAAAATGTTCAATAAAATCTAAATAAAATGCACAAAATAGCCAAGTCTAAGGGAAAACAAAAGCCAAAGTTTCAAAGTGAAACTCAACTCAAGGCATCACCAAACAATTCCATTGTCAAGGGTGCTCCACCTTATTGAGCATTAATTGATGGGCATGAAAAGTAAACTCAAAGTCAACCAAAAATTGATCAATCATGAACCAAATATACCCTCAAAGACTCTTCAATCCATCCTCTAAATGGAGAAGGAGTCCTGATCATAGGGGATTTAAATTGGAGGCTCAAATGATTATGATCCAAAGAAGACAACATTAAAAACACTTCCAATTCAAAATTAAAATAAAATGGTAAATGAAAATAAAATCAGAAAATAAAATTATGGAAAATTAAATAAAGCCTTGAAATGCAAGAAAATATTTTTGGGGAATTTTCTGACCATTGGAAGTATTTTTAATAAAATAAAATGAAAATAGAAAATGAAAATAAAATAAAATAAATGGAAAAGGGAAGGGGGTGTGATCAGTAAACTGGAAAAGAACTGGAAACAGGCATCAGCGCAAATGGGCTCAGAATGGGTAGGGTAAAATATCAAACAGAGCCCAATTGACCCAAGTATTCAGCGTTTAATGAAACGCCGCGCTTCACTAATCCTATGTGGAGTCAACGCATATGTGGCATTAGTCAAGCAAATCAGAATGTAACACGCCACAAAGTCAAAAGTTCAACGCATGGTGAGTCAGCTTCCACCTGAGAAAGAACCAGACGCCGGAGCTAGGGCTCTGATCGTCTTCTTCGGCCAACTCGTCGAAGCTCAGTTCTAAAATCTCAATAAAAATGGAGAAATTTGGTACCATTCAAAAGCTGACACAACAAGGGTTCTGAATCCAACATCTAAACATCAAAAAGGCTCCTAAAATAAAAGAATCGAAGGCTTGAAATTTTGAAAACACAATCTGAAATCTCATCAAACAAACACAATAATGGTCCAAACATGTCCTACCATAGGTAGGGCTTCATATGCAACCCAGCATGCCCTTAAAAAAATGCTTAGAATGTGAGAAAATAAAAGTGGAATCTTACTGAACGGAGAAGCTCCGTTGGCTCTTCTCAGGCACTCAAACTTCACGTTCTTGCTTCCAATCTGTTCCTTATGCTTTGAGGAAGAAAAACCAAGCTCTAATTGGGATTAACTTGCAGAGAAAAATGAAACTCGAAAGTGAGCAAAAGTGAAGAAATTCTGAGCAACTCTCTCTTCTCCCATGTAAGCAAGCCTCTCTGATCAATTAGGGCAACAATTGAAGCTTATATGTGATGGATTTTACACACCATGCATGCCCATGTTGGCTATTTTGTGTGATTCCAAAAAATGACCAAAAATTTCCTTTCATAAGAACACACGAGTTTTGGGTCAACATTCTTGCATTTGGGGTGTGTGGAACACAATGCAATTGGTTTGGTGGTTGTAGCATGAATTGGCACAAAGTTTGGTGCATGACTTTTTTAGTATGAAATTTGAAAAAAGTGGTATGAAAAATGGTTCTTGTTGGCACAAAATTGGCAAAGAATCTCATGGCTACCCTATGATGATGTTAAGATGTGGAGAGATCCAAAATCAAACCATTAGATGACTTGTAATTGAAGTTATCAAAACATGACCAAAACCCCTAATTTTCCAACTTAAAATGGCCTACATGATCATCTAATTCACCAATATTCATTAATTTTAGGTTCAATGAGGAGTTAATACTCTTATGCACAAGTTTCATGTTGGTCAAAATTGGATTTGAGGCCTTAAAGTTCATGGAAATGACCATTGAAAAGAATGACCTATAATGAACTTTTCCAAAAATACCCTTGCCTTGAAAGGTCCATAACTTAAGATTTACAAATGATATCAAGGACTTCTAGGACTTTTTAGAAATATAAGATCATGAGGAACAACTTTCATGTTCACTTGAAGTTGAGGAAGAACTTGATTATAGGTAAAAAAATCCTTGGAAGTGGGTTGACTTTAAGTTGACCAAAATTATCTTCATCCGAGGACCCTAACTTATTGGCATCATAAATTGAGATGTAAAAACTCAATGGGTGAGTTCTAGTACTCAAAAGAAAGCTAATAATATTTCCTACAAGTCTCATGTTTTCATGAAAATGAGATTGAGCTTGCATCATGGGGTAAAGTATCCTTGAAGTTAGGTACTAAAGAAGGGGATTTTACACTGAAAACCTCTGAAACCCTAATTTAGTAACTCCTTGAACTCTTGATTCCTCTTGATTTGATCTCATTGTGACATCTTAGATGCTTCAAAATTACTTCTCATGGCTTCAATGACTTAGATCCAAGTCTTGAACCCTCTCAAATCCACAGTTGACTTTGGGTTGACCAGATGAAAACCCTAGTTCCACATCTTCTTACTATGGCTCTTGCAGATGAATTGAAGGATTGCACAAGCTCCATAATGACCCATAAGGTACTCAATGAGATTTTAAAACATGTTTTAACCAAGAACAAAGCCTCATGATCCCCTGTTGATCCTATGATGATCCTCAAGACATGAGGTAACATACACACCAATCTCTCTCCTCTAGGAGCTTTGAAACTTCATCTTGATGATAATAAACACCTGATGGCTTGCCCAAATTCCTTTTCTTGATCTTGGAACAAAGAATCTCTCCTCTTGAATGGTGTAACAACTTTTGATCCCATGCTAAGAACAATGATATGCAAATGCAAATGCTAAAAATGAAATAAAACATAAGCCAAGTACAAGAAAAGGTTGGTCAGATTTTGGGGTACAACACTTATACACCGCAACAAAATGGTGTATCCAAAAGGAATAATTGATCAATCATGAACATGGTGAGAAGTATGCTAAATGGGAAGAAGTTTCCGAAAGAGCTATGGGGAGAAGCGGTATCCACAACTGCCTATTTGTTGAATAGGTGTCCTACAAAGAAGCTTGAGAATGTAACGCTGGAGGAAGCATGGTCCAGATTCAAACTGAATTTGAACCACTTGAGATTCTTTGGTTCCGTTGCATATCGACATGTTACGGGACAACTTAGAAAGAAGTTGGATAATAAGGGAGAAGTAATGATACTTGTAGGGTATGACTCTACCAGTAGCTACAAACTGTTTGATGCTGCAAACAAGAAGATCGCGGTCATTCGGGACATTGTAGTCGATGAATTGAAGGAGAAAAGTGTAACCAGTTACCAACAGTCATTAACCGATTAAATGTAGTCAATGTAGTAAATGGTGTAACCAGATTGAATCAACTCAGCCTGATGGACGAGAAGAGGTTGGTAACTGGTTACACCATTTACTATAAAGTGTAACCTGAAAGTTGTAACTTGTTACAGCTTCAAAATTTCAAGTTCTCCAGAAATGGGAAGTGCAGAACAACTCGTCATCAAGTCCTAAAATGAAGGAAATGATAGGAGATCAACAAGGCAAAGAGTTTTGCCTCAAAGACTCTAAGATTGTGAGTTGTTCTGAGACAACGAAGTCAATGATGATGATGATTTTGTCCATTTTGCACTTATGGCCGAATCTAAACTCGTTAATACGAAAGAGGCTTTGAGTGATCTAAAGTGGATTTGTGTAACACCCCAAACTGCTTTCAGGATTACTGACTGACCCTACAAACCAACATGGGTCTTTTCAGCATGTTTTGTCCTTACTCACACACTTTCTGGGAACTCCCAGAAGGTCACCCATCGTAATACTACTCTAAGTCATGCATGCTTAACTATGGAGTTCTTATTGGTTAGGCTACAAAAAAAATATGCATCTTATTTTTGGTAGCCTGTTTCGTAAGAACTCGACAGTTAACCATGCTTAACTTGGAGAAATTTTGGGATGAGTGCATTTTTGGGAAGTTTCTCGAAAAGTGTGAGTAAGGACAAAGCATGCTGAAAAGACTCGTGTTAGTTTGCAGGGTCATTCGATAATCTCGAAAGCATTCTGGAGTGTTACAAATGCTATCAGAGCATACGTCTCCCAGTACAATGTAGTTCGGGGACAAGCCAAGCAGAAGCTGGTGGGCATGTAACACTTGAGGCCGAAGAGGGCTGAGAGTGGTTACATGTAACACCCGAAGGAGAGGGAATGGTTGTTGGTGTATGATTCACGACAATGAGACACTCCAAGCAGCTTCTAAGGAAAAATCAAATTCACATCGGAATGAGAGGGATCCTAAGGCTGTGCAGGTACGAGATTGCATGGTTGAAGGAAGGCTTATAAGGATTAATTGGTACTGCCTATATAAACAAGATGTATCTTCTTTTGAGTAGTCCGTTCCATAAGAACTCCATAGTTAAGTGTGCTTAAATTGGAGTAATTTTGGGATGTGTGACATTCCGGGAAGTTTCTCGGAAAGTGTGTGAGTGGGGACAAAGCATGCTGAAAAGATTTGTGTTGGTCTATAGGGTCATTTGATAACCCTGAAAACATTTTAGAGCATTATAGTTTGTGCTATGAAGGATGAGCTGGAATCCATTAAGAAGAATAATACTTACGAGTTGGTTGATCTACCGGATGGAAAGAAGCCATTTGGTGTGAAATGGGTGTTCAAAGTGAAGGAAAATCACAGGGGTGAAATAATTAAGCATAAGGATCAATTAGTTGCTAAGATATTTTTACAAAGAAAAGGGATAAACTTTGAAGAGGTATTTGCATCAGTTGCTATTATTGAAACCATTAGGCTTGTTATTGCTATTGATAATAACCATAATTGGCCAATCTACCAAATGGACATAAAATCTGCATTTTTGAACGGACCGCTTAAAGAGGAGGTATATGTAGGACAACCCCCTGGTTCTGTTGTGAGAAACCAAGATCTGAAGTTTTACAAGTTGAAAAAGGCATTATATGGTTTGAAGCAGGCTCCAAGAACTTAGAATAAAATAATTGATGGTTTCCTAAAGGATGTTGGCTTCAAGAAATGTGTATCTGAGCATCGAGTGTATGTGAAGACAGATACAAGTGAATGAGTGATTATCCTTTGTCAATATGTATACAACTTACTAATAACGGGAAATAACGGAAAATGTATTTCTAAGTTAAAGAGTGAACTTGTGAAATATTTTGAGATGGTCGACCTTGGACTCATAACATACTTCTTTGGCATTGAGTTTCACAAGTCCAAAAAGGGTCTCACTTCAAGAAGCTGCAAAAGATTGGTTGTATTATATTGAGCTGAGTTCTGCCACAAGGTGGAATGATCTAAAACGAGTGTTCCTAGAAATATTTTTTCCTGCCTCAAGAGTTGCTTCAATCAGAAAAGACATATGTGGTATTAAACAGGTTGACATGGAGTCATTGGCTGAATATTGGAGGAGATTCAAGTAGTTAGTGTCGAGTTATGCTTAACACCATATTTCTGAGTAGTTGCTAATTCAGTACTTTTATGAAGGGTTGTTACCAATAGATAGAAAATTTTTAGATGTCGCTAGTGATGGAGCACTTGTTAATAAGACCCAACTGCAGCTAAGACCCTAATCAAAAACATGTCACTCAACTCACAATAATTCACAACCAGAAGCAACTCTATGGTTCTAACAAAAGGAGTGCATGAAATTCAATCTTCTTCTTCCAACAACATCAATTTGATTCGCTGTAGCACATAGGTCAAAAACGAGTAATAAAGAACGGTAGTCGAGGGGAGTGACACTCGAGTATCATATCGTAAGGACTCTTGTATGATTCTTTAACCGATTGAACAATTGAGGGGTTTGTTTTTGATTAAGAGCATAATTAAAAATAATTGATTAAGGTAAATGTAAAATTTATAAATAAGCTGATATACTGATTCAGGTTCCGGCTTATCATCGATTATTATAGCTTCAGTTCCTTAAACGGATTCTCATTCTCATTCGATCATAGTAAAAATCAATCAAGCGCTAACGTTACTTTATGAATTATGTTCCTATTTTCCGAATTAAGCATTCGGTTAGAGATAACACAAATTAACAAATAAGCTGAATTAAAGCGATTAAAATTAGGGATGATTTATCAATCGAGTTTAAAAGTTTCTGCCCTATAACAATAATCGAATTAAGCAAACGATTACACTCAAATTAAGCAAACGATTAATAGGAAGAACTTGAAAGAAAATCGAAATTAAAGTGCATAATTATAATAATATCAAAGTTTGGAACCTAAATACAACAAATCAATCCTGTTTGGAACTTGCAGAGGATGAAAATGAATTAAAAGAACTTGCTACAAGAAAAGTCAATGCTAACAAGAAAGAGAAAGTAAAAGAAGAGAAGTTGGACATCTCCTTGAAAACCTCTTCTTCAAAGGCAAAGAAAGTAGAGGAAGATGATGAAAGTTCTAAGGAAGATTCTTCCAAAGAGGAAGAAATGAATTTATTTATCAAGCGTTATAATTACTATATAAAGAAACACTGACTCAAGCACTCCGGGAAGCATTTGATTAACTTTAGGTAATTTCATCCATATAAGAGAGAAGAAAATAAGAAGGAAGATAACATTACTTGTTATGAATGTGAAAAATCTGGTCACTGTCGTACAACATGGTCGAGTCTTAACAAGCATAATAACAAGAAAGATAAAGACTTCTATAAGGTGAATGGTAATCATACCAAAGGTTGTAGAGCTTATATCGCTTGGGAAGGTGAAGATGAAAGTTATTCTTTCTGTTCGAGCTCAGATGATAATGAATCTGCAAACTTGTGCTTAATAGGGCACAAAAAAAGGATAAAGGCTCAGAGGTATATGATTCTGAACATTGAGGACAATGTTTCCATACACAAGTTCTTTTTTTCCTTTTCCACCTTTTATCAGAACATTGAGGAAAATGTTTGATTTAAGTGTGTGTGTGTAAGGGGGGGGGGGAGGGGGAACTTTACTAGTTTTCGTTTTTTATTGCTTTCTAGTTAGATTTATCATCCTATTATTTATTTCATGTTGTTAGAATTTCAGTTCAATTGTTAGTTGAGTCATTGCATGTGTTGTTGAGTCATTTTCGCGTGGTTTTATGCTGGTTATTGATTTTCCTGATCTCTTAAGCCATACCAAATTTTTTTGAATACACTTAAAAAGCTCAATTTGATTCAAAAGTATAAGAGCTATAAAAAGAGGGGAGGTTATGTCGAGGATACTTGGGAATATCCGACAAAATCGGTATTGCCCTAACACCTCAGGACTCCCAATTATGCACATTAGTTTAAGTCCCCGTGGAATCTTAGTCTTAAGTCTCTATTTGTTGAAAACCCTCAAAGTAGTTTCTTTATCTAGTTAGGCACCATCTGTAGACACTAAGTAGGACGGTCGATGAATAATAAGTGAATGGTCTTTGGTGCAGAAAAAATGAATAAAAAAGGGAAAACACGTATTTTATTAAGTTAGGTGACTTCACCCGCTCATTTAATCCAAAAAACGCGGTTGAATCCTTCAAAAGAAATAAAAAGGAATTTTTGTAAAAGAAAAAAATATTGTTAAAATTTGAAGAATGTGATTTGACCATAATCAGTAACAGACTGCCTACCGTGTCAGATGAGAGATAAATGACCTTACTGTGACTGTCACTAATGAAAGAGGATTGAAACAAATAGGAAAATTAAACTCTTATTCAAAGGTATGATTTGAACTAGTTTGTATACGATGGAGACTTGCGTCCGTGAGAGTGTTTTGTGTTGTTGCAATAACTTTAGTGTTGCATTAGTGCCTATTGAGTCGACCCTATCCGAACTAATCTTCATCAGCCACGTATGATTAGTTTCGATGCTTTGTTATTCCTTATGTCTTTATGATTATGCTGCTACATTTCATTGATTATATGCTAGCTAATTTGTTTGAGAACAAACAATGGTTCAAGTGTAGAGGAGTTTGATAACGCGTAGACACATAATGTATTTTGACTTGACTCACATGCATTATTAGTGTAGTTTTCGTTTATTTTTATAGTGTTACGCCATTATTCTCTATGCATTTTAGGTATTTTAGCCCAAAGTCTTTTCGTGCGAGAAATTAGTATGAAACAACAATATTAGGAAGAAAAATGGACAAGATTGTTGCTATCGCGTACTACAGGTCAATGGATCGGAAAAGTCAAACTTTAGCAGCTTGGCGGTCCAACCGTTAGAGGCTTGGCGACTGTCAACCTTTTCACCCTGCCTGACGGACGAACCATCATCCAACTGACGACTGTCAGCTTCAACAGAGTGCACCCAGTCTTCCATTTTTACTAACTTTTCTCCCACTTTGAGCAGAATTCTCCATCAGTTGTTGCACGACTTTGAAGCAGTTTTACCATTTTTTGGACTCTATAAATAGGACTTCATTAGCTCAGCTTTTTATCCAAGTTTTTCAGTCTCTAGAATTTAAACAGAAAAATTACTTTTGTAAAAATACTATTTGATCACATCGAGTGATAAGTGCACCTCAGCCTAGGAATTTGGAGAATTATTCTTGCATTCGAATTGTTCGCTGTTTAAGCTTGTCAGCATACTTTTTCCAAAATTTTTACTCTCAATTTCTCTGTATCGGATAAAAACTTTATTAGAACATGTTATTATTATATTTTTTGTGTTTCTATTATTAAATTTATAAATAGTATGTCGTTTATTTCAACTATGTCCGACTAATTCTTTAGAGCTCGGAATGTGAGAATCGTCGTTCCGACGGGACTTGGTAAAATTAATAGGCGCTAATTATTAATATTAATTCTCCTTTTCGATTCTAAATTTTATTTTAAAAAAAAAGTTTTGCACGACAACGAAAGCACTCAGGTACGAGTCAATAGTGCGGCGGTGTGAGACTAGTATTCGATCCTAAAATATGGATTTTTAATTTCTAAAAACAGCATCAACACTTTATATATTAATTAGGACTTATTTATTTTTAAAACTTGTTTCAAAATTGTGATTTGTGGAGCGACAACATGACTTTCACGGTTTTGAAATATGACACGGGCTGCGCGAGAGTGAGCAATGTATTTAAATTTACATTTCCTCCAAAATTATTTAAAACTTAGTAAAAAGCGCCTAGATTTATCTGAGTCCCATAGGTACACCGAAAGTTATATTCTGGTCTCGCTTATTTAATATTAACTAAATCAATTAGTTTTAATGTCATTTTTTAGTCCCCTCCAATTTTGGAATCATAGACTTTGATCTACATAGCATCGATAGATAACAATATGGTTGATTATTGGTTCCTATGGACTCAATATCTTTAAAACTACAAATGAACCTGTGCACTTGCGGAATAGCCCCATCAATAGTGTCTTAGAATCCTTAAAGGAAGTTCATACATCTCTCGCAAGCGAGCAATTAAGTGTTTCAGATACTTTCGTTGAAAGGGCAGTTAAAATGTAATGTGATATTTCTCTGATTTTAAAAATTGGAAATGAAAGTCTTAAAGAACAATTGGCACATGTCGTTTCTGTATCTAATATTGTTTCTACATTTTCAAGTGATAGATGGAACAATTTTAGAAAATACCTCATTTTACTATAAAAGATATAAAACATTTCATCTAAAGCAACATGTCATTATTGTGGTGATAAATGTTAAATTATGCCTCTTTGTCGTGTTAGGAATATCTAAGTTCCTAATGGTATCATGGAATGGGTACCTAAGTTCTCTTTTACCAACTCTCTAGGACCCACTAATTGGATACCTAAATTACCCGTTTGACTTCTTATATGGTGGGGTTTCATCTGCAAAAAGGATGCGGTTCATAGATAAAAGATTCTCAAGACATGTGATGGGAGACAATTCAATGTTTATCATGCTTGGTCATAAAGAACACTGTCATTACACATATGGATACAATAATAAAGATAAAAGTCTAGAAGAATATGTTGTGATAAATCCTTCCACAATTACCATAAATGGAGTTTTATTAGTTAAAGGGCTTAAACATAACTTATTAAGAGTTATTCAATTGTGCGACAAGGGGTATTCAATTGTCTTTGATACCTTAAATTTCCTAATTGAACATAAGACTAATAAGAGTATTGTGTTTGAGGGTTATAAGATTGATAATATATATTTTCTAGACCTACATGATGTGTCAAGGTATGGTACTAAATGTTTGGTCATCCAAAATAAAGATTCATGGTTATGGCACAGACGTTTAGTACTCATATACTTTGACTTAATAATTAGGATAATTTCCAAAAACCTAGTAGTTGGTCTACCTAAGATAAAATTTTGAAAAGATAAGCTTTGTGATACTTTCCAAATGGGAAAGCAAACAAGAGTTTCTTTTAACTTCAAAACCTCTCAAGTTTTTTCATTTATATCTTTTTAGGCCCTCAAGAACAAAATTTTTAGGCGGTAACTATTATAGCTTTGTTATCATAGATGACTATTCAACATTTACTTGGACACTAATACTATCCCATATGGAAGAGACCTTTAAAGGTTTTGTTAAGTTTCCTAAGCTTGTCCAAAATCTTTTTAATTTGATAATCTCCACTCTTTGAGGTTATCATGGTGGTGATTTTATAAACCATCAAATTGAAAACTTTCGCAAAGAAAATGGGATAACTCATAAATTTTCTTGTTTGTGTACTCCATAACAAAATGGTGTAGTTCAGCGGAAAAACAGTGTTTTAGAAGATTTGGCCCATTTAATGATAAGTGAAATGATTTACCTAATTACTTTTAGGTGGATGTGATAAATATTGCATGCCATATCTTAAAAAGTGTGGTCATTCAACCCATCCTAGAGAAAACACCATATGAGCTACTTAAAGGTAGGAAACCTAGCATTTCCTAATTTTGTGTTTTCGGCTGCAAATGCTTTATTTAAATAACGCTAAGGACAAACTTGGTAAATTTGATGCAAAGTTTGATGAAAGAATTTTTCCAGGGTGCCCATCATAGATTAAGACGTATATATTTTTCAACAATATAATGTATGTTGTTGAAGAGTCAGTTCATGTGGCGTTTGATGAGACCAAACCCTAAAAGACAGGGAAATGTAGTATTTGTAGTTTTGATCTTTTAGGTATAATAATGAAAGAATTAGTCAAAGATGACACTCCTAAAGAGGTTCATCCAAAAGATGAGGATATTAAGAATGGTAAGAAGTATATCAAACACGGAAAATGAAAAAAGAGACCAAAACTCAGCTGCCTCAAGAGAGGATTGTTGTAAAGGACCATTTGTTAGATCACATACTTAGAGATATTAGAAACAATGTAAGTACTAGATCTCACGTTAACAATTTCTATAAGTATTCTGCTTTCATAACCTAAATTGAACCTAAAAAATATTTGATCTTTTACTTGATGAGGGGTGGCTCCTTTTTAAGCAAGAAGATATTATTCAATTAAAACCTAATGATATTTGGGACCTTGTTCCATGTCCTAGAGATAAAACTGTCATTGGCACTAGATGGGTGTTTAGGAACAAGATGGGTGAAAACCATATAATTACTAGAAATAAAGCTAGACTAGTGGCAAAAGGTTATACTCAAGCTCAAATATTCATGTTTTACACAAGTTCAAATTCCAAAGGGAACTATGTCAAAAATCCTCTTGAAGTTTGTTGTAAAAGTTGACTTACAAGCCAAGAAACATGAAAATTTTCTAAGTATGGAAATCCTTCACAACTTGATGAGCTTATAAATACAAATCTATACATTTTTTGACCTCAACCCCATAGGAACCTTTTGTAGGTCTCCTCAATAGCTTTCCAACAAGCTTTGAACCACTCCATTTGGATGTGTGGTTAGGAAGTTATGATCATTTCAAGTTGACTTAAAATTAGGGTTTTTCATGAACCCTAGTTTCTTGATTTGCAAGTTATCCATCAATCCTTGATTAAACCTCCACCAAAATCACTAGTTATACAAAAAATTATTTTTAAATACTTGCTTGCTTCAATTTGGGGTAAAAACCCTAAAAATAAAAGAGTTAACTTTTCAGATAGACGAACCGAACGACTGAAATCTTCAGGATTGATCCTCAGTGCTCTGGGCTCTTTGAGCCTATCAAACTTTTCGGTGAGACTTTAATAAGTCATAGGGATGTCATGGATCATGATTCAAGCTTTGGAAACCTCTTTAGACCAAAATTCAAACTTCAGTTGACTTTTTCCACAAGAAACCCTAATTAGGGTGATGCACTGTACTGCTTCTATTTTTTTGGTATCAACCTCAAATAGCACTTGCTATTAGCAAGATATGAGCCTCTTGATGATATGAATACTTGATATGTAGAAGATAAATCCAAAACCTTGACTGATCAGTCCACATGATTCTTGATCTTAATAGTGTGGAACCATAATTCATCTGCATCTTGACAAAGATTAACTTGAAAAAGGTTAAGGTTAGGTAACACATGCTTTATGCTCCTAGAGTAATGATGGAATCTAGAGGTCAAAATTTGGGGTATGACACATGTAAATATTTGTTTCATTTATTATTTATTATTTTTTATTGGAAAATATGATTCTAAAATAATTGTTCATTTATATAAAGAGTCCTTAAGTATGTCAGTGAGTCAATTTTAGCATGAAATAATTTTTTATTATATATAAAGATTCAATTTTTATTTGAATTGAAATTGAATATTTAGTTTATAGAATGATTATAATTTTTGAATTTTATAGTTATTAAGTTTCTACAATAATTTTTTTTATATTCTATTTCTTGTTTTCTTGTGAGTTTGTTCTCACATTAAGGGTCGCTAAATAATCTTATGATTAAGAGAAATGCGACAAAGCTTACGGATCCGGCCTACATTTTATGGATAGTGCCTTGTAAGTTTAAGACTTTTTTTCCATTTAATTTATTAAGTTGTCTAGTAATTTTTTGATTGAGTTAGTTGAAATAACAAGTTGCAAAAGTAACCTCTGTTACTTATATTTGATTCAGTTGAAATTACAAATGATATAGTATGGAATTGTTCATGCAAGCTTTTATAGTCAGCCAAAAGGAAGACACAGTTTGGCCGAATAATTACATACATGTGACGGTGAATATGTAGTAATTATTAAGTTTTTTTCCATGTGGGTAATGGTTGGTGTCAAAGATGCACATTATCTGAAAGTACTTATTACCAATATTTGATCATTACATTGAGAATGTCACTTGCAGTTAATTCTTGGCAATCAAAGATTGTGGATTAATTGTGTGTTTGGCATCTTGTTCTTGTCTTATAATTTACAATTAAATATCTGCATGTCTCTATAATAATTTATTGATGTGCCTAATAAAGTTGTGTGAACGTAAACTCATGAAAGTAGTGGTTTACTTATGGTAAACATGTGACGATTATAAAGATTTATTATTTATTAATATTAATTGTCAATGTTTGATTATTGTACAAAATACCACTAGCAATTAATATTATTGTCTAAAGACTTGACATGAATGATGCACTTGGTATTTTGGTGAGTACATTTTTTGTTGTTGTTATCTATAAAGTAATATAGTTTATGTATCTGCAAAATAAGTTAGATTAAGATTCTCAAAAGTTTTAAATTTTAGGAATAAAATATGAACATTATGTTCTTGGATCTAAACCTTACATAAGGATTGAGAAACTTAAACTCTCTCACAACTTAATATATTTAAAGTGAGGCTCAAGTTTAAAAAGTGAGTCCACTCCAAATTGCACAGATCTATGATCTTAAAGCATTGCAATCCAGAGACATTAGAGGTGTTGTTTAAGATGACATAAATTTTTTCATATTATCTTTGATTAAATTCTAGTACTTCTAAAGCAATAAAGCGAAAGTCAAACCCTCATTGGAGTCATGACTTTTCATTATGATTATTAAGTAAAGAAAATATTTGAAGCACGTTATGAAACTATTTAATCTTGCTAAAACACTATAGTTTCGTCAATTATGTGACTTTGTCGAAAATTTAGCATATGATATTCCTTTTGCACAATAAAGTTTATAACTATTAAAGTTAGGAATTATTCTTTAATATAATAATTTCATAAAGTATGCAATAAAGAAAAGATTGAATCAAGAGAAAATAAAATAGTGTTCATTCGGTAAATACCTCAAAGGATAAGGGAAAATAAAGAATATTAAGAAAATATGATTTGAACTGACAAATGTTCAATGGTGTTGAAATATATATCAATTTAAAGGGCACAAATTTGATAAAGATTGATATTTATTTTAATTTATTTTAGATTGTCATTATAAGCTTAAATTTGCATTTAAAAGATAATTTAGTGAGTGAATAAAGTTTTGTTTTAATATGATAACTTCTTTTTTTTAGGCTTAAATGCAACTTTAGTCCCCCTTTGTTTTTTTTTTTAATTTTGATCCCCACATTTTAAACCACGTTTTTAGTCCTTTTTTAAATTTTATTTTGAATTTTAGTCCCCAAATCAATTTAAGACTAATTTTTACTGATGTGACACTTATTCTAATAATCAGTTCCTATTTTCCAAATACATTTCCACATCATATCAATTCATCTAAATTAAATTATTTAATTTAATTTAATTTTAATTAAATTATTTTAATAAATCAAATAATTAAAATGCAAAAATACAAAATCCAAAAAGCAAAAAAAAATGCAAAAATCTAATTCTTTATCTCCACAATTCAATAAACATCTAATTCTCTTCTCAAGATTTGAAGCACACCTAGATGAACACATCCTTGAGTCATCTTCAACTTTTGAACTAAATACAAGATTTTACACTTTTAATTGAATCCAATGGCCAGTAATAACCCCACCCATTGACGAAGATCTTGTCTTCTATTTTCAAATCCTTGTGGGTCATTCGTCCTTTCTAATCACTAATAAATTCTTTTCCTAATAAATCAATTCAAATCATCATTTTCAAATCAATTAAAAAACAATAAAAACTCATGTATCAAAAAGCAACCACACCTAGAAAATAATTTTTTCATTTAAATAAGCTAATTTTACCAACTTATTTATCTGAAACACACCCATTACCAACTTATCCTTCTCAAACTTAATCTCTAATCACAGTTTCGTTCGTCATTGCAACTCACTTTCAAACCATGTGGCTCTTTGTCTACAAGAAACATTGACTCTATGATACCGTGATTCACGCTTTCACCGACTGGAGCTCCGATCGTTGGTTCTGGATCCCCATAGCAGAGCTTCTTCAAACTGTAGGCTTTCACGGTGAGTGTAAGAGAGTTTAGACCATACCTTTTCATTGATATATCTAATATACCCCTGTAGTCGAAACTGGAGGTGAACGAATGTTGAGACTATCACGAAAGTCATCAAAGAGTTGCAACAGAAGTTCCTTTGTGAAGATGTCAGTAATCTGAAAATGCGAGGGAATGTGAAGAACACGTACTTGACCGCAAACAACTTTCTCACGCACGAAATGTATATCCATTTTAATATGTTTGGTGCGTTGATGTTCAACAGGATTGTCAGAAAGATAAACTGCACTGATGTTGCCACAATATACCATAGTAGCTTTTGTGACAGGACAACATAGTTTCAAGAGTAAGTTGCGTAACCAACATGATTCAGACATAACATTAGCTACACCTCTGTATTCGGCTTCGGCACTTGAACAAGACAAGGTATATTGGCGTTTTGCAGACCATGAGATCAAGTTGTCACCAAGATAAACACAGTAGTCAGAGGTAGATCTTCTTATGTCTGGACAATCGACCCAAACTGCGTCTGTGTAAGAAATGAGCTTGTCGACAGATGAAGCGTACAAATGGAGGCTGAAATCTATGGTACCATTAATGTATCGAATAATGCGTTTCAAGACAGACATGTGTTGAGTTTTCGGATCATACATAAATAAACACACCTGCTGAACTGCATATGAGATGTCTGGTCGAGTGAACGTCAAGTATTGCAATGCTCCAAAAAGGCTACGATATTCTGTTGGATCATGGTAAGGGTTACTGGATGAACCACTAAGTTTTGCCTTTGTGTCTACTGGTGTGGAGGATGGTTTGCAGGCGGACATACCGGCTCGTTCGATAATTTCTTCTGCATATTTTTTTTGAGAAAGAAAAATGCCTTCAGGATGTCGAGTGACAGAAATACCCATAAAATAACTTTGAGGTCCCATATCCTTCATGGAGAATCCGAAACTCAGTTGTTCCATAATAGATTCTCTAAGAGTGTCAGATGATTCAACAAGAATAATGTCATCCACATATAGAAGAATATAAGCTATGTCATTGCCATGATGATATATAAAAAGTGAGTGATCCAAAATACTGTGAGAGAAACCCATTTTAGCTACATAATCAGTAAAGCACTTGTACCAGGCGCGAGGTGCTTGTTTGAGACCATACATCAATTTCTTCAATAAACAGACATGATCAGGAAATTGAGAATTACGAAATCCGGGAGGTTGATGCATGTATATTGTTTTATGAAGATTCCATGTAAGAAAGCATTTTTAACATCAAATTGATGAAGACACCATGATTTAGATAAAACAACACTTAGAACCGTTTGAATGGTAGCCGGTTTGACCATCGGGCTGAATGTGTCACCACAATCAACACCCGTTTGTTGATTTGCACCATTACCTACAAGGCGAGCTTTGTATCTCTCAAAGGATCCATCAGATTTCTTTTTATGCCTAAAAACCCACAAACTTCGAATAATATTAGCATTAGACGGACAAGGAACTAAGTCCCACGTCTTATTTTCAATAAGAGTATCATATTCGTCTTTCATGGCCATTTTCCAATTTTGATCATTTAATACATCAATGGGATTTTTAGGTAGATGGGATATGGAGGTTGAGGTATGGAGTTTGAAAAGTTTGCGAGGTTTAACAATACCGTGTTGGGATCTAGTTGTCATTTAAGAGGAGAGAGGCAGTTTTTGTTGTGAAGGTGGAGGAGTCGGAACTCATGTAGTGGAGGAGGATGATACGATAGTTGGTAATGATGGGTTTAGAGGTGATGTTGTGGATGAGGCTGATGCTATGGTTGGTAAGGTGTGATTGTGGGAGGGTGACAGAGGCGAATTAAAAGAAGATAGTGATGGCTGGTAAATGTTTGTTTGAACTGGTGTAGTTAGGGGTGGAGTATGATTTTGACGGTTAGATGGTGGAGAACTATATGAATAGGATGGAAGGAAGGTTGTGCCGTCATCCAAAAAATTATAGTCAACCGGTGTAGGAACATTTAGATTAGAAAATAGAAGCTTAGTTTCATCAAAAATGACATGCCGGGAAATAAATATTTTATGGCTAGATAAATCATAACATTTGTATCCTCTATGATTTGAGGGATATCCTAAGAAGACACAAGGTGTGGATCGAGCTTGTAACTTATTCCTATATGATGAAGGGATGAGAGAATAACAAAGACATCCAAAGACACGAAGGTGAGTATAGGCTGGATCTTTTTGGTAGAGTATATTAGTGGGTGATTGTAGGGAAATCTTTTTATTTGGAAGGATATTATGTAGGTAAGTGGCCATGTGTAGTGCATGATGCCACATTGATGGAGGTAAATAGGCATGGAAAAGAAGGGTACAAATGATGTTTTTTATGGTACGAATCTTTCTTTCGGCTTTTCCATTTTTTGAGGAGGTGTGAGGACACGAAAATCTAAATGACATTCCATTGTTTTTACAAAATTTATGAAACATAGAGTTATCATATTCTTTACCGTTGTCACATTGGCAACATTTTTTTTTTCAAATTGTGTTTCAATGTGAGTTCTAGATTGAAGAGAAATGGAATGAACCTGAGATTTTATATGAATTGGAAAAATCCATAAAAAAATGTGTAACCATCAAGAAACAACACATAGTAACGATGGCCTTCTGAACTAAGAATTGGGGAAGTCTAGAGGTCACTGTGCACAATATCAAAAGGCATAAAAGTATGAGACACGGAGCTATAAAAAGAAATTTTTTTTTTTTTCCAAGAGGACATGAATTACAAAAGTAATTGTTCTAAGACCTATTACATTTGAGAAAGTTGTCTCGGTGTAGAGAACTTAAGATAGTAGCTCCTGGATGTCCTAAACGGTTGTGCCATAATTCCGTGGATAAAGCGATAAAGGTGGATGGTGGAAAGGTTTTATTAGGTGGTCTTGTGGCAATGGGATAGAGGTCACCAGAACTGTTACATCTCATTAACAATAATCCTGTCTGAAAATCCTTCACAGAAAAACCAAAATGATCAAATTCAACCGACACATCATTATCTATGATAAATTTACGAACAAAGATAAGATTTTTTATGAGTTTTGGTGTGTAACACCCTTCTAAACCCCGTAGAATATATTTAAATAATCAGAGTAAATCATCATGCATTCACAAAAGGGTGTCACACATAATTTCCAAAACATCAAAACCACCTGTCATGCTCATTAACACTATAATAAATAATCACACTTTTCAAGATTTCACTTTGCATGTAGCAGCGAATTCATTTTATAACATAATTCTCTTAACAGAAACATTCATGTTCATCACATAATTCAACATTAATTAGGCACTAAGGTCAACGTCATAATATTCCAATGAATATAAAAACATAGTGTAGAGTACATAATGTATCTCTAAGATATAAAACAAACGATCCCAGTGTTACATGACCAGAGCACGACTCGACCCAACATAATTAAAATACTAAACAGCTACACCAACAACAACTTCGCAACTACGAACAACTCTACTCTTTGATACCTGCAGGATGTCAGATAGGACATCATTCCAGTAGAAGGGTGAGAATTCACATCAATATTGAAATCATAAAATAATGAATAATGTAAAGCATGTCAAAACAAACACCAACATTCTTATACTTCAATTTTATCAACCAATATCATTCAACAACCACGTATTCACAATTCTCAATTCAACAAGTCATACACATATGCATACTTTCATACAACAATTATATATGCCATGCAACTCTATGCAACTCATGCCATGTGGTACCAACACTTGTTATTATTTTTCGGTTTTTACATTTAAACCGGGTCCGTTCCCTAGACCAATAACAAATAAAAGCCCATTCCCTAAGCTTTCAAACCCCGCTCTAGGTTTGGGACAAGTCACTAGTCTCCATGAAACTAGCAAGCATTGCCTCTTGACAACAAATGATGCGTATGCAATCAACAATCAAATGCACTTAAGACCGTTCTCGCATCTTAATCCCATGCATTCTCAAATAATTCATCACACAAGAATTATAACTTGATTGCACACACAACACATTTCATAATAATCCAAGTATTCATACTTTCACACATCATCGTTACATTTATCAAGTAGTACACAAGAATCAAATAGATTCAATCACAATTCACAATACAACTCAACGGTCACACATAGGACAATCATTCCATCACAAATAATTGAATTCAATATTCAATACACAATCAACTTGTTAAACAACAATTGATATCTCAATAACCAACCGAAGGTTTACAATCAATCAATAAATCATCTCAATTAAACCATGTTTTAGTTAAGATTTAATTAAACAATGACTCCTCAAACATATTGGATATAAAAATATTTGGCAACTAATTATGTCATCTATACTATGTTATAGATCTATTCATTAGCTTTCCAACACCTCGAACGGGGACTAAAACCGACTTACGGATTAAAAGTTATGGCCAAAATCGTCGGAACAGAAATTTCCAGTTTTCAGCTTTTATACAGCATGCAATCGATTGTTGTATTAGTGCAATCGATTGCTTGACCCAATTTTTCACATTTTAGCCTCTGTTTTGCTGTGCAATCGATTGATGTACTAGTGCAATCAATTGTTTACTGTGTGTTTTCGAAAAATTATGCAGAAAATGGTATTTTTCACCAACCCTTCCCTCTTTGCTACCACAATCAATCCCCACATGTTAGGGTATTCACCAAACTCGAAAATCCACTAAATCATGAGAATTCTATGGGTTTTTCTTCCTACATAAACTTCTACTCATTCACCATTAATCCACAATTTCAAACCTAGAGTTTTTCTACATAACTTCTACCCATTAATCATTATCCCAAAATCCCAATAATGAGAGAATGCCCACCCTTACCTTAGGTTTTTCTTTGGGGAAGAATCCTTGATTCCTTTGAATGCTTGAATTTTGATTTTCTCTCTTCCACTTTCTTTTTCCTCTTCCTCCTTCTCTTCTTCTCTTCTATGCTCTTTCTTCTCTTTTCCCCTTTTTCCTTCTCTTTACTAACTTCTCCCTTTCTATTCTCTAAAACCATAATCCTTAAGTTATTGGGCCTAACCCAATCCACTTACTATTCACACACTACCCTAACTCACTAATTCTAGAAATCAATCATCTCATCAATAAAATAAGTGGTTATTCAATAATTCAAATAATTAAAATAATTCCAATAAATCAATCAATTAATATAAATTAAATAAATCAAATAATTCATTTAAATTAAATACATCACATGTAAATAATCAATTATTAAAAATTGGGTTGTTACATGGTGCATGTAAAACATTAGTTAATTTTAGAGGATGAAGGGATTTGGTAATGATGCATGTCCACAACCAATTACAGGAATATTTTGACCACTGCCGACGGTAATATTATTACTCATATTGAAGTAGGACGTGAGATTACCTCAGTTGGCCATCATATGCGAGGTTGCTCTAGTGTCTATGTACCACTGATCATCAGGAGTAGAAAGTGAGAGAGTATGCATGGCAGGTTGAATATTCGTTGGAGCATATGAGGAGGTTGGCGTTGCATTGGTGACATGAGCTTGGTGAGATGGCTTGGGACCAAGAATGTCAGGTTGTTCCTTTGAATTTCTTGCTGTTGGATACAGACAAGGTGGTATAGCCCATGGTTGCCATGGCGGGAGCTCTACTATTGATATTGGGTACAGCGGATAAGCCCACTACTGATGCAGGTAATATGGTAAAGGCCACTACTGTTGCGGAGCACGACCTCTATTGTTTCACTCTCACTTTGTCCACATTGTTCTCTGCAATTTCTTCGGTTGCCACAATTGTGGTCGCCGTTGTTTCCGCGGTTAGGACGGGATGCCAATGAATCAATTGGTGCGTCATTGTGAGACGCCATGAAAGATGGATTTTCAACTGAGCTTGACGCCTTTTTCTGCAGTGTTATTTCTTCCAAAATGATCATGGAACGAGCTTTATAGAACTGAGGAAGTGAATCAGCATGACGAATTTAGGATCACACAATAGCATATGCATCAGTTAGTCCTGAAATGAGTTGAAGAACTAAACATTCATTTGGTACAGGGGCACCAACATTAGCTAGTTGATTAGAGAGAGACTTGAGATTTTGACAGTAGGAGGAAGCATTAGAGAATTGCTCCATATGAGTTCGTGAAAATTCTTGCTCTAGGTAGAGAGCCCTAGAATTCTTATTAACATAAAAGATGTCGACTAAGCGATTTCACACAATTTCAGCGGTAGAATTATGTTCGATGATAGTGTTGAAAAGGTCATTGGAGATTGTTCAATATATCCACTGTAAAACGACGGCATCGAGACGAACCCATAAATGTGGATCAGAAGTTTTGAGAGAGAGATCTGCAGCTGGTTCAGAGGGAATGATATGGTCAATCACTTGAAAAACTCGAGCATGAATTTTGAAAAGTTCTGACCACGTGTTATACATGCCCTTTTCAATGCTCAGAGTAATTTTAATGAAATTAGTAATATTTGGGACAGTGAGAGCAGGGTGGGTTGTCGTAGGAGTGAGAGGTGGAGGAGGAGGGTCGGTATGATCGGTGGAGTGTGAGGAAGAGTTGTTGTTGGAGGAATTAGTAGTGGTAGTCATGGCTGTTTTGGGGTGGTTAAAGAGGGGGAAAATGAAGGATAGGAAGAGAGAAGGTTGACGGCAGGTTTTAGGGTTTGCGAACAAATCAAGCGTGATACCATGTAAGAGAGTTTAGACCGTGTCTTTTCATTATATATCTAATAGTGAGGATCTTTACTTTCTTGAATTTAAGGTGGGAAGGTGAAGAACTTTTGAGATAAAGTTAAGATTTTTCGTTTCTTTGATGGTAACAAATGACGACTGTCCTGTTTTTGTTTTCCAGCGATAATGAATATAGAAATTGTTGAGGAAGAACGATAAAATCTAGTTGTTGAAGATGAAAATAATACCAAAATAATAGGTTTTGAGAAATTTAAATATTAAAATTTTATTAATATTATTAAGTTATTAGTATTATTATTAATTATGAAATCTTATTAATTTTAATGAAATATTATTATTAATAAAGATCAAAGTGATTTGGATTTTAAATTTGGTCATTGTGGCAATGACATGTCATCAATATCAGTGCGACATTACTAAAAATTAGTTTCAAATTGGTTATGGGACGAATATCCAAAACAAAACTTTAAAAAGGGACTAAAAACATGATTTTTAAAATGTGGGGATCAAAACTCAAAAAAATGCAAAATAAAGGGACCAAAATTGTATTTAAGCTTTTTTTAATGATGTATTCAATTTGTCTTTTAAATTTAAATATTATTCTTGTTAATTCAATCATGACTTGTGACACTCTAGACTTGTTGAAAAATTTAAGAAATATAAACTTTAGTCCCAAGTTAAAGAATATTTTGAGACAAATTTTGTAATGTGTCATGAGAATATTGAGTTTGGGAGAGAGATATGGTCAAAGAACAAAATTGAGTGGGAAAAAATTGATTCTAACTCAGTTGGTACAGCTGTTATTTATATAACAAATTTGGACCCTCATACGAATTTATTGTTCTTTATCTCAATTAAACTAAAAAATTAATTCTTGAGGATCAAACTCAACATCCTCAAGAACTAGAGCATGAAATGTCATAAAGAATTGACTAAAAAGAGAAATTCTATTTGCTATGATTGAAATACTTGTTAGATAATCCTTCAATGTCGAATGGATCCAGACTGAATCGTGAACGAAATCACTTTCCTTAAAAGTATTTCAAGCACACTCTCAAATTGTCTTAGAGGTGGAACGACCTGAATACCCAGGATAAGTCAGCCTTTTTCTCGAAACTGCACAAGACTGGTGAAGTTTCGAATGCAAGGAAAACGTTTGGAATTATATAGAAGAGGATATCAGATTTTGGAGTATGTAATTTCGAATTATCAAGCATATATTTATAGCCATGCATGTGTCTTTTCAGAAGTTTGCAATTCTTCATAAACACACTCTAGGCCCACGCCGCGAATAGCCCAAGTGCCGTCTACAAGACGCCACTAGCGCCTCTAGGCCCACGCCGCGAGAGGTGTTTTGTATGAGACAAGTGACATAAGTTTTGGCACCACCACATATGACTATGTGGCACTTTATCCTCTTTGACTCCTTTAGAAATTACATTGTTTCAAGTGCCTTATAAATGCTATTTAATTTTACTCCACTTCCAATGTGGGACTAAGCATTTATTGTCAATTAACTATAACACCCACTTTGTCATTTTGGAACAACTTTAATGGAAATAAATTTTTATAAATAAATTTTTATTTCCAACAATACTCTATTATGATATTAGTTACATTTGTTATAATTTTTGGAGCTTCATAAGATGGATATCAAATTAGTGTTTCTTAATGGCGACATTAAGAAATACACTATGGTGCAAGAGAAAATTTTGTGTCAATAGATACAAAGTTAATGGTTTTCAAACAAGTCTAGAGTAAGTTTGGTTTTGAGATGTCTATTACAAAAAATTATTGGGTCTTACAAGTTCAGTAAGAGTAAGTTTATGTTCTAGCTTAATGTATCAATTTTATTTTATTTAGTCATAAATTATATATAATTATTATGTGAAATCATAAATCTCTAACAAAAGTTTAGTAATGAAAGATTTTGGGCTCTGGGCACATCTCTTTTGTATTAGGTATTTAGATATTTAGAAATTATTTTAAAGGAATCAGTTCGGTTAACACAATCAATAAAGTTGCGATGTCTCAATTATCAATAGGTTAACACAAAAGATTTATGTGTCTATCAATAAAGTTGGGATGTCTCAATTATCAAGGGAGACTATTAAATCTAGATTTATGTGTATATCAAATCTAGATTTATGTGTATATCAATAAAGTTGGGATGTCTCAATTATCAGGGGAGACTATTAAGTCTGGATCATTGTTCAAAATAAAAGAATCTAAAAATTTTAGAAAATCAAGTTTTTTATACTTTTTCGGTTTTTGAGAATTTTATGTATATGCATCAGAAATAAATCGTATATATAATGAGATTATTTGCTAGATACGAAAATTTAAAATTTGAATGGTTGAAATGAGACAACCCATAAGGATTGTTATAGAGAACATAAAAGACTTGTATTTACATATTAGAGATCGAATGATTTGGAGAACATAAATTAATTCTAACACAACAGAGGGAGTAGGTGAGGCAGAGAAGGAGGCAGGAAGGCCCAACAAATTGCTGAGGATAGCTGATGTTTTTCGGGGAGTTTACATATTCTGCAACCTGTATAGCAACAACCAATCTTCATCTCTAAGTATAGATAAATTCTCATAAAATTCACCACGAAACTTCCTGCTTATCATTAAAACAACTCCCCTGCTTTGTTGTGATGTTAACTTGTGCTGACGGCGAGTTTTGTCGCAAGAAGTCAACTATTCCATCAGGTATAGGAAGTAGTTTCAAACCCGCTTTAAATGCCTTTCTTAATTTAGCAACTTCTATAAGTGACTTGGAAATAGCGTTCTTTAACATACCATCCTTCATAAATAGTATTAAAATTTCATCATGAAGAGGTATAAGCTCTACCTCCAATGACTTCAAGTTACGCAAAGAATGCAGCTTAACTTCCAATAAATTAGGGACTAAGGAGAGAATCTACGTAATGAAAAATGAAGTTGAATTAGGATCAGTTGTATGCAAATCAATTAAATTTTAACAAAGTTTAAAAATAATAAAGCAACTTCACTAGAAAGTAAAAATAAACCTGATAAATATATAACATGGTACCTGAAGAGTAATTGAAGTTACTTTCAATGATTCTACACTGGCAAAGTCACGCAAGCAGCCTAATAGAACAAAAGGATGCTTCATGGAATATGAATACTGCGGTGCATAGATATTTACGTGCTTAACACAAGAAAGGCCCCTTCCACATATCTTCTGACCAAGATTATCAGGAAAAGTAAACCTACGAAGACTTGGAGTAGATAGCTCGATTTCGGCAAAGTTGAATGAATTATAATGCATAGCTAAATCGACAAGTGTCTCATTGGATATGTTGAGGATTTGTGTATTCTTTACCTTAGAATGACGAATGACCAGACTATTCAACTTGGTAAAGGGAGAAAACGGCTCAGCACAACCGTTTTCACCTCCGCGAAAGGTAAAATTTTCTAGATGTAAGCTTGTCAATAGAGGCAAATTCAAAGATTTTGGAAATAAAATTTCTGTATTATCCCTACTACCTAAATTGTAGAGTGAAAGCTTAAGAGTTGTAAGAGCTTTACATGAAGAAACACAACTCAGAATGGGATAACCCTGAGCAATGGCCCTGATTTGTAATTGCTTGATGTGTTTATTATGGGAATAAACAGAGTTTAAAATGTTTTCGAGGAGCTGAGACTCAATAAGGCCGTGATCAATGTCCAGAGCCTGCAATGCAGTTGAGTTATCACGAAGTGCCAACATCTTAGAAAGGAATATGTCAAATCGCTTCACAGTTGAATATTTTGAGTAATGCAATTTAACCGAAGGAATATGTTTCCAAAGATGCTTCCATCGTGTGGATAGAATACACGTTTGAACAGCATCTATGGAATTCAAATGTGACAAAATGTGAAGGAGAACACAGTCGGGTAAGTCACTCAATCTGTCCCCATTTTCTTGACTATCATGCATTACCTCATGCCCTAAATTAGACATTAGGAACGAGATAACAAATACCTATGCAAAAAAATATTGAATTCTATTTCGCAAAAGAGAACAAGAAGCAACTGAAAAATTCTACACTGTGCAAAAGAGCAAATTTATAGAAATACGAAAATTAGAGTGAAACCCTATTTAAAGGTGAAGATGAATAACTATCATCCGTATTTTACTAGGGTTTGTTGTGCTTTAATTTGGTGAGAGGAAAGAGAGTTAAGATAGTAACTAATCTAATACATTGATTAACCACTCAATTAATGTAATGATATTTTTTATATTTTATATTTTATTTCCGCCAAGATAGCAACTTATTTATGCACTATAATATTTTTCATTTCAGAAACGAAAATGATTTAAAAATTAATGATGTTACCTAAACTTTTGGTCATTCATTAGAGTAGAGAATAGTTCTACACATCGAAAATATTTCTTTTTAAAGATTTGTAAATTAACCAACATATCGATGTGTGTAAAGTGTGCGCTATTATTTACTTTTTTTTAATTTTTTATATGCAACGAATTCGTATTAATTGTATATTAAAAATACACCAATCCGAAAACAAAAGTTTTATAATTATATCTGGTATCTATCATTACAACCAATAATCCTACAACTTACTTTCTTAGAATTTTTTTTAAATAATCATATATTAAATTAAAATTACAATTTAAATAAATATTTCAAAAAAAATTTAAAATGGCTAGGATTCAACCTTCTTTCATCATGGCAATTGGCGACTGTTGAAACTGATTATGGCCTAAGAGAATTCGCCAAACAAATTGAAGACATTGTTGATGAGAAAATTTTACCTCATACCCCTACAATTATACTCATACCCCTATATTAACATTTTTTGGACTAAAATATCCTCGTATAAAAATTTATTTTTTTTCATTTGTTCACCGGAAGACTTTTTGCAAGTCTCCCGGTTCATATTTTTTTCTTTTGTTCACTGGAAGACTTTTTTAGAAGTCTTCTCGTTCATGTTTTTTTTTTAATTTTTAATATTGTCAATTATAATTTTTTTTTATTTACTATCCTATCATATAATTTATTAAAAATTAAAATTAACATTTATATAATATTGTCAAATATTATAATATTTTTAATCATCTTAACATTGGTTTTTTAATTCTATTCCTGAATTCAAATCAAAAGTAGAATATATAATATACAATTATACTTCTTAGTCATTTAATTTTATTTAATCCAATATCAAAGAATTATTTTAAGTTTCTGGATTCAAACATTGACCGAAACATATATTAATCATTCTTTAAGTTATCAGTATTTGAAAACTATATATTTAAGGAATAAATCTGAATTCATTGAACAAGCAAAAAAATGAATTGATTTCCGATAATAAATTTTTTAATATAAAATAAATGATGGAGGAAAAAAAAAACACATAATGTCAATAATTTAATTTAAAATTTAATAGTTCAAATTCATTCTTATTTTATTACATAAAAATAACTATATATATATATATATATATATATATATATATATATATATATATATATATATATATATATATATATATATATATTATAATAATAATTACAATAATAAAAAACTTAATAATATTTGATGATAATAATAATATAGTCCCAACAAGCAAATAATGAAAAAGGTTATGATCTATTTATTTTTTACTCACTTGTCTCAACTATTTTATTAATAATACTTTTATTCTAATTTAAATTATCAGTATATGAAAACTATATATTTAAGGCAAAAATCTGAATTTATTGAGTAAGAAAAAAATGAATTGATGTTCAATAATTAGTTTTTAATATAAAATAAAAGATGAATGAGAGAGAGAAAAATGACACATAATGTCAATAATTTATTTTAAAATTTAAAAATTAAAAAGAAAAACATGAACAGGAAGACTTTTAAAAAGTCTTCCGGTAAACAAACGAAAAAAATATGAACCGGAAAACTTGCAAAAAGTCTTCCGGTGAACAAAAAGAAAATGTGAATCGGAAGATTTCCAAAAAGTCTTCCGATGAACAAAAGAAAAAATATGAACTGGAAGACTTGCAAAAGGTCTTCCGGTGAACAAATGAAAAAAAATTATAAATTTTTATACGAGGGTATTTTGGTCCAAATTTTTTTTATAGAGGTATGGGTATAATTGTAGGGGTATGGGGTAAAATTTCCTGTTAATGATAATATTGGGCCTAAGAGAATTCGCCCATCTGAATGACGACTTACTCCAATTGTTAGGGTTTTCGTTTTTATTTTATTTTTAATCAATGTTTTAATTTTTAGTTTTAATTATTCTTTTATAGAAAATATTAAATTATGTATTCATAAATATTTGTTATTAAAATAAATAAATGGAATAGTTTATGTAAATATTTTAATAAATTATTTAAAGAATAATAAATATAATTGAAATTAAATATTTAAATAAATATTTAAATGGTAATAACTTTGAGTTTGTTATTAAATTTATAAATATTTTAATTATGTATTAATAAATATTTGTTATTCAATTATGTTGTTTGTTTTTCATAATTAATTAAAATTTAAATAACATTAAAAAAATATAAAAATATAAAAAATATTAAAATATATTAATTTACAATATAATGAAATTACAATTGAACAAAAAAAACTAATTGCCGGCTCTATCCAAGCGACCACCGGTGCCACATTGCGGGGGATGCGCGTTGCGACAAGGTCTATACGACGAGGTTGTTGTGGTGTGTCCGGTCTTTGTGTGTTGAGTTGTGGAGGAGGGTTTTGTTGGGACGGCCCCGGCGTATCAGATAGATTTTGAAGCATTTGACCCGAATAGCCGGGAGGTCCACTATCAACGACGCTTTCGTAGTTAAGCCCAATGCCCATGTTTTCGTAGGATTGTCGGGTAGGTTGGGTAGAGTATGGACGGTATGGTTGTCCGAATTCGTACATCGAATTGGGTTGGAAATGGTGTGTTGGTTGTTGTGGGGTGTGGTAGTCAAACAGTGGATAGTTGGAGGGGTAGGGTCAAATGAGTTGTTTGGGTTATAGGGGGAGGGGTAAGCTCAAAAGACGTATCAGGGCTATAATGGTATGGTGGTTGATGCTGGGACTGGGTGGGTGGCATGTACGGGTCATGGTAAGGATGTTGTCGTTGATGGGGGCATTTGGTGGCATGTATGAGTTATGGTAAGGCTGATTTTGGGCACTGGACTGTTGTTGTGTGTTTGACAAAGAAGTTGTTGCCTTGGGCCAACCAAATAGGTTGGCTCGGACATAAATGGATGAGATGTTGTGACCGATCTAAACTAAGTCATATATTGAAGACTTGGCCTAGCCCCGTGCACAATATGGTCGGTTAAGACGTGCTGCCTTCTGTCCTTCCAGTGTTGACACATCTCCTTCGCAAACTCCTTCCAATGACTGACATTCCACTGTGAGTTCACCCGCTTTTGATGCCACTGCCCCAATGATGTCGGAGCATCTGGAATATCCTGATGCATCCCAAATTGTAGCTTCACCCTGTCACTTTGGTGCATCTCCATCGTAGTGAACCTAATGATGGGTGTTCTTGATGTCCACACAGCAACATCATTGGGGTCGGGCTAGTGGTCGAGACCCTCGTACGGCATCCAGACAAACTACAATAAAGGTTGATACATTTAGTCAGACAGAGATAGACAAGTTTATGCATATAAGTTAGACAAACTAAAGGTAAATAACTTACATTATCTGGCCCAAGGTGGTCGATGAGGTTGCGGTATTGAATTAAAGTGTCTGCGACATCTCTGATAATTCATCCCTGGAACAGACCACCTAAAAAAAAGAAACACATATAAGTTAGCAACTAAAACACATCTCACAAATTATTAACTTACAAAGAAAATTTGGTTGGTAAATAGACTTGAAAAAAACTTACTTGTTGGCGTACGGGAATGTTAACAGATTTCGGTTTACCGGAGCAAGCGTTGGCATCCTAGACCAACCCCACGCTTGTAGAAGATATGCGCAGCCATAGAAAGTACAAGAATTTTTTTGGAATTTTTACAAAGTGCACTATACAGATGGGCCAGGACAGTTGATCCCCAACTATATTCGCACACTTTGTTTATGTTTTGTAGCAAAGGTAAATACATAATATTTACGCTATTTCCAGTGCCCTCTGGAAATAAAAAGTGACCGAACAAAATCATAATATAGCACTTTGTTTTAACTATTTTCTCATAGTCGGTGTTATCCTCACTTAAGAAAATATTGTTGTATTGTTCTCTGAGGTATTTAAGATTTATTCCCTGACCCCTCTGGCGACCCTCGCGTTCTTCCTGAGTTGCGTCCACACAAAGAGGGGCGCCCAATAAATCTTTGCAAAGTTGGTCAGGGACACCAACTTTGCTGTTGACGGCCTTACCATTGATGTGTAGGCCGAGCAACATGTAGACATCTCGAAGAGTCACAGTACACTCACCAAAAGATAGGTGAAATGTATGTGTCTCCGGTCTCCAGCGTTCTAACAATGCTAGAATGAACTTCGTATCGAGCGAGTATGATTTGATTTTAATCACATCACCAAACCCATAATGACGAAGGTATCCCTCTATGAGGGGGTTGTGTGGTATGTAATCATGCACACGAAATCGAAACCTTGATGCATCCTGCAAAATAAATAATGTTTCGTTAGTTTTATAGGATAACTAAAGATCGTAAACATAGACAAAAACTAAAAACTTACAAACTCAGCAATTTTTTTCAATCGTGCCTCTGTGAGAGTTGTCCATTGTGAGTAGAGACATTGTGGTTTAGGAATTTACTGGGTGAGTAGAGTTTAAGGGTTTGAGCGTTTGAGAGATTGAGAAGCTGAGAATTTGAGGGTTTGAGACTTTGAGACTTTGCTAGTTTCAGACTTAGAGAGTTTGAGAGTTTAAGTGTGAGCAGATTTTGTTGGGTAAAGAACCTCTATTTATATTCCACGAATGCATGTGTCTTGTAAATGAATGCAGGGCAAATGTCCTGATGCATGTGTCTTGTAAATGCATGCAGGGCAAGTGTTGTGCTATAATGTCAAGCATGCTGCATGCAAGTATTGTGTTGTCTTGTCAAGCATGTTGCATACAGAGTAAGAATCTCGTAGGCCTGCAGGGTCATTGATAGGCATGCAGGGCAAGTGTTGTGTTGTCTTGTCAAGCATGTTGCATACAGAGTAAGAATCTCGTAGGCCTGCAGGGTCATTGATAGGCATGCAGGGCAAGTGTTGTGTTGTCTTGTCAAGCATGATGCATGCAGAGTAAGAATCTCGTAGGCCTGCATGCAGGGTCGTTGATAGGCATGCATGTGCTGTCTTGTCAAAGAAACTGAGTTATTAGGTTTAACATATTTTTAATTAGTAAGTGTGTAATAATAATATTGGCTTAATACATGTTAACATAATATTTTTAGCGTCAAACATAATATAACAAGTATATTCAACATTAAATTTCAAAAATGCATTATACGGTGTTCAGACTGTTACGCAACTGATAAGTAATGTCCTGTCTTATCAAGCATGTTGCATGCAGAGTAAGAATCTCGTAGGCCTGCAGGGTCATTGATAGGCATGCAGGGCAAGTGTTGTGTTGTCTTGTCAAGCATGCTGCATGCAGAGTAAGAATCTCGTAGGCCTGCATGCAGGGTCATCGATAAGCATGCATGTGTTGTCTTGTCAAAGAAACTGAATTATTAGGTTTAACATATTTTTAATTAGTAAGTGTGTAATAATAATATTGGCTTAATACAGGGGGTCACATGCATCCGTGGATTATAAACAGAGGTTCTTTACTCAACAAAATCTGCTCAATCTCAATCTCTCAAACTCTCAAACTCTCAAACTCACACCCAGTCTTTCTAAACACAATTTTCGCTATGTCTCAAACACCACAATATATGATTTCTGCACATCTTAACGGTGAAGTTTTCGAATGTGAAATATCGGGTTACAATTTCAGAAACACTGATGTTACAAGATTTTTAATTGACAAAAGGTCTAATTTTTTACACCTTAAGTCAAGAATAGAAAAAAAAACTGCAATGTGGTCCAATTGGGCAAATAATATACAAAAATCCAGTGTTTTTTGGCAGCCATGTCGAATGAAAAATTTTCCTGTTAAAGGTGACGATATCGATGTGCGTAACATGTTCCACAGTCACGAGTATTCTGGTTTCTCAAATATTGTGTTACATGTTACGTTACAACAATAACAGTTGTCTGAACAACTTGATTCTTCTCATGTTTTTTGCGATTCTGACGAGGAACACGCTGAAGTCAATGTCGTTGACGAAGAAGAAGAAGCAACTGAAGTCACTGTTGACGAGATGGTGAACAACCAGGAGGATGGGGTTCCACCCGACCATGTTTATTTCCCACCTCAGCACATGACAACTCTTGACTTAGGTGGTGATGAACCCTCGACGGATATTTTCTACAACCCCAACTACGCAACAGAATGGCAACTAAAAGAGGGTGACGAGTTTCGTACCAAAGAAGATTGTGTCCGGGCAATCAAACAATTTCACATGGAGTTGTCAGTCGATTATAGACTCAATCAGACAAATCCGACACGGTATACGATCTATTGTCGTAACGAAGAGTGCTCGTTCCGATTAACAGCGTCTTTCAGGAAGAGAAGCGATTCCTGGAAGATAGAGTTAATGGGTCCGGCCCACACTTGTATAATCTCGAATTCGATGCAGGACCATCGCAAACTCAGCTCTCGATTGATTTGCGATGAGATTCTGTCAGTCGTTAGTGACAACCCGTCTTTGAAGGGGAGTACCATAATTGCACATATGGTTCAAAGGTACAATTACATTCCTTCATACCGAAAAGCCTGGATTGCTAGGACTAAAGCGGTTGAAAGGGTGTTTGGAAATTGGAAGGAGTCGTACAAGGAACTTCCAAAATTCCTGGTGGCTCTTAAACAATACTCTCCAAGGACTGTTGCGATATTGGAGACAATGCCTGCGTGTACACCAGACGGGACTTGCGTTGGTGGAAATGGAATTTTTCACACATTCTTTTGGGCGTTTGAACCATGCATCAAAGGGTTTGCATATTGTAAACCTATAACTCAAATTGATGTCACATGGTTATACGGGAAATATAAGGGCACCCTACTCATAGTTGTGGCACAGGACGGGAACAACAACATTTTTCCAATAGCCTTCGCTATAGTAGAAAGGGAGACTTTTGGGGGTTGGAGTTTTTTCTTAAATAATCTCCACTTTTACGTGTCTTCCCAACCAAACTTATGTTTGATCTCTGATCGACACCCATCAATCGAGAGTGCATACAATAACCTTGATAACGGTTGGCAGGATCCTCCCTTGACCCACATCTATTGCATAAGGCATATCACCCAGAACTTCATGCGGGAAATCAAAGACAAGACGCTACGGAAGAAGGTTGTGAATGCATGATATGCACTAACAGAACCCACATTCAAATACTACCGTGACGAGATCAGACTAACAAATGCGGATGCATTAAGATGGATTGATAACATTGATAGGGAGAAATGAACGCGGGCATACGACAATGGGGTGCGATGGGGCCACATGACAACTAAACTCGTCGAATCAATGAATTCTGTTTTCAAGGGAATTTGAAACTTCCCGATAACTGCCTTGGTAAAGGCAACGTATTTTAGGCTAGGGTCACTCTTTGATAGAAGACGTACGAAGTGGAGTTCAGTATTACAATCGGGTTAGCTGTACAGTGATACCTCAATGAAATTCATGAAAGACGAAGCTGCCAAAGCCAACACACACGTGGTCACCATCTTTGACCGTACACCTGGTTGGTTCAGTGTTGCCGAGTCGATTGATCACAACGAAGGAAAGCCTAAGGGATGTTACCGTGTTGAACTGGATAAGAGCTGGTGTGATTGTGGGAAGTTTCAGGCATTCTGTATGCCTTGCTCTCATGTTATAGCAGCATGTTCGAAGGCGCGCCAGGACCCAATCAACCTTCTTTCTGCAGTTCACCAAGTGATAAGTCTATGCAATGTCTACACATGTAGCTTTCAGGTGGTGGCAAAGGAGGATTATTGACCTCAATACGAAGGCGAAATTGTGTGGCATAATGACTTGATGCGCAGAAAGAAAAAGGGTCGGCCTAACATCACGCGCATTCGAACGGAGATGGATACCGCAGATAAGCTGGTAAGATTATGTAGTTCGTGTCGGCAAATCATAGTTTCATATGTAACTGTATCCCTTTAAATCAATAGCAAATTTCATTCGATTAAAAGCATACTTAACTGATTACAATTAGCAATCAACATAAATTAAACAAACATAACTTAATATCACAACAACATTCCGAAAATAACAACAACATAAAGACATAAAACATAACACTGCACCAAGGCGTCTACGATATCACAACCATCAACGTTATCTTCTTTGGTGTTAACATCATCACAAGGACACCAACATCATTTTCCACTTTCCTCCATTCACGAGTAACTCCGTTTCACCCAGCCTCCTCGACCAACCTCTCAATTTTCCTAATCTTTTCTCCTGGAGCAATATCTCCTTCTAACCAGCGGTTTAGTTCTCTATGCAAGTGCTCCAACGTCTGCGTATTCCACAGGAGCACCTTCATCGGAGGCTTTGTTGCTGAAAAGACAACTAGGGCATTTCTTTTCATTAGATCGAATGTTGGAAAGGGTTCCTCCGATGTTGATGACGAAGAATGTTGATTTAGAAATGCAAGACATTCTAGACTCCACTCCACTCAAAATGCACTAACACTTCAGTCTTTTGGTATACAATGTTGTGAAAACATATATGTGTTTGCAGTCGTATTTATAGAAAAATAAAATAGTACGTGCCCCATATGATATGTCTTAAATACCCTTACAAACTTTATACACTTTAAAATTCAATGGTTAATTAATTTTTATGTTTTAAAATTTATAATTTAAATCAATTTATATGCTTTAAAATTAAATGGTTAATCAATTTTTATTTTGTATTTAAATTAACTTATAATTAAAATTTAAAAAATATTTATAATTTAAAAATAATAATTATTACTTAAAAACTTTATTTTAAAATTATATCACAATTATATTTATATTAAACCTAAATGTATAAAAATAATATTTATTAAACCTAAATTTATAAAATTAATTTAAGTTTATTTTTAATTAAACCTAAATTTATAAAATCAATTTAAATTTATTTTTAATTAAAGTTTATTATTTAAAAACTTTATTTCAAAATTATATGAAGAAAAACGTAAACTCTAATTTCTAATGAACTGAGTCGCCATTTTGATGGGCGAATTCTCTCAGCCCAATATCATCTTCAACAATGTCGCCAATCTGTTTGGGGAATTCTCTTAGGCCCAAAATCAGTTTCAACGCAGTCGCCAATTGTCATGGCGACAAAAGGTTGAATCTTAGCCACTTTAAGAATTTTTTTGAAATATTGATTTAAATGGTAATTTTAATTTAATATATGGTTATTCTAAAAAAAGTTCTACTTTCTTACATTGGAAAGGCCTTAAGTTATATAATCTAGAGGAGATTTAAACTAATTGTAGAAACTACAATTAATGAAAGATGATTTACTACAACCCAACCAATTCCAAGAAGTATATTTAACTCGCGTTAGAATATCTTCGAGCTTACCGACGAAATCGTTGAAGATGATTTGGTTACGAGTCCACCATATTGCCCAATAACTCACCATCTATATATATATATATATATATATATATATATATATATATATATATATATATATATATATATATATATATATATATATATATATATATATATATATATATATATATATATATATATATATATATATATATATATATATATATATATATATATATATATATATATATATATATATATATATATATATATATATATATATATATATATATATATATATATGTGTGTGTGTGTGTATATATGTGTGTGTATATATGCAGCCGAAGATTTGGAAAAATATTTAACCATCTTCAAGAACCACTCGACGAAATCGTTGAAGATGATTTGGTTACGAATCCACCATATTGCCCAACAAGTCACCATCCATATATATGCAGCCGAAGATTTGGACAAATATTTAACCATCTTCAAGAACCACTTTAAGAAGTGGTCACAAACATTCTTAGATTCAATCCAAGAAATATTGACCCATTCTGCGATTTTACGCCACACTAAATTAGTATGAGGGCACCTACAAAAAAATGTGTTTGATATCTTCTGAAGCAGGCAAAAGACACACACTTTGTCGTAAGGATTGGAGATTATTCCCCTAGCCACCAAATGCATTCTAGTTGGAAGTCTGTGCCGAATCAACCTCCAGGGCGAAGATTCAGACTTTAAGAGGAATTTTGGTTTGCCATGAAATTTCTAAAACAGCCTTGGGAGCAATCTCTAGCTCAGGGACATCAACAATATCAACCAAAGAATTGTAACATGATTTAACAGAAAAAACACCAACGCTGCCTCCTTTTCACACGAAACGGTCCTTGACGTCACGTTGCGATGAAATGTTCATCAACAAGATTCGCAAGGCCTGGAATTCAGGCATAACCTCTACTAGTAAGTCGAATGACAGCAAATCGAAGCGCCAATGCCAAGAGTTATTCAGCCAATAACCAGTTTCTGAAACTGCAACTTGTTTATAAGAAGAGTGGAAATACATATTAGAGAATAAAGAGCACAGGGGTACTGACCAAGCTAGCAGTTTAAAAATATAGTTTAGTTTTCTAAATTACTTTTGATGGAGTTCATGAAAATAAAAGGTTTATTAAAGAATTAGTTTAAATTTATAAAAAGATAATTAGTTATTATTATTATTATTATTATTAAATAAGATAAAAATAGTGATTTATAAGCAAATAGATTAATATAGAGTAAGGGATACTCGTGCTTAGAGGTGGACAACGGATCGGATCGGACGGGTTTGAATTTTTACCCTTTCTCATTTTTAGAAAATAAAAATTTCCATTTACTATTATACTAAAAAAATAAAAATTAGACCTGATAAATATTTGTCACCCGTTAAAATGAGGTTAAATAAAACATTTAATTATTAATTTGTCATAGTTGAATTATGACTAACTATAATCTCCTAAAATTGAATCGGCTCTGCTTGGCTGCAACTGCACCCTTTCGTTTAAAACTGAGATGCTAGGTATATGATCTGCCTAAAATAATAAAAATATATCATCAATACATTAATAATATTGACAAATAAGATTTATGTAAAACCAATACCAAATAGAAATTAAACCATACGTTGACATGATTTTGCCAGACCTATTCGTATCCTTTATCAATTTTTTTCAAATATCACAAAAATGGAAATATTTGCATGAAAACAAGTTTTGGTAACAGGAATAATACCTTTTTAGCGTGACAGAGATGAAGATTGAGAAGTGGCAGAAGCAGAAGCTGGTGAGGCAGAGGAGGTGGCAGGCACAACAAATTGCTGATGAGGATAGCTGCTGTTCTTCTCCCATCTTACATATTCTTCAACCTGTTTAGCAACAAGCAATCACAAACTCTTGTTATGATTGTTTCATAATGAAATTATTATCAAAGTTAAGATTCTCATAAAATTCACCACACTCAACTTCGTTATGGTTTTTAAATAACTACCTGCTTAAGATTAAAACAATCCGTACTTTGTTGTGATGTAAACTTTGGCCGATGGCGAGTTTTGTCGCAATAAGTCAACTATTCCATCCGGTATAGGAGGTGGTTCAAAACCTGCCTTAAATGCTTTTCTTAACTTAACAGCTTCTTTAATTGACTTTGTGGCAGCTTTCTTTACCATGTCTTCTTTTATCAATAGTTTTAAAAGACCATCATGAAGTGGTATCAGTTCTACTTCCAATGACTTCAAGTTACACAGACAATGGAGCTTAACTTCCAATATATTCGGGACTAAAGAGAGAATCTAAGCAATGAGAAACAAAGGTGAGTTAAGATGAGTTCTATGTAAATCATTTAAATTGTAACAAAATTTAAAATAACAAAGCAACTTCGGAAGAAAGTAAAAATAAACCTGAAAAATATGACATGCTACCTGAAGAGTAATTGAAGTTACTTTCAACGATTCTACATTGGCAAGGTCGCGCAGCCAGCCTAATAGAACAAAAGGATGCTTCATAGAATATGAATTCAGCTGTGCATCGATAATTACGTGCTTAACACAAGAAAGACCACTTCCACATATTTTCTGATCAACACTATCAGGAAAAGTAAACCTACAAAGACTTGGAGTAGATAGCTCGATTTCGGCAAAGTTGAATGAATTATAATGCATAGCTAAATCGGCAAGTGTCTCATTGGATATATTGAGGATTTGTGCATTTTTTACCTTAGAATGACGAATGACCAAACTATTCAACTTGGTAAAGGGAGAAAACGGTTCAGCACAACAGTTTTCACCTCCGCAAAAGATAAAATTTTCTAGATATAAGCTTGTCAATAGAGGCAAATTCAAAGATTTTGGAAATAAGGTATTCTTACTACCTATATTGTAGAGTGAAAGCTTAAGAGATGTAAGAAATTTACATGAAGAAACGCAACTCATAATGGGGTAACTCTGAGCAACGCCACTGATTTCTAATTGCCGGATGTGGGTATTATGGGAATAAACAGAGTTTAAAATCTTTTCGAGGAGCTGAGGCTTAATAAGGCCGCGATCAATGTCCAGAGCCCGCAGTGCAGTTGAGTTATCACGAAGTGCCAACATCTTAGAAAGGAATATGTCAAATCGCTTCAGAAATGAATATCTTGAGTAATGCAATTTAATGGTAGGAATATGTTTCCAAAGATGCTTCCATCTTGTGGACAAAATGCAAGTTTGAACAGCGTGTATGGAATTCAAATGTGACAAAATGTGAAGTAGAACACAGTCGGGTAAGTCACTCAATCTGTCTCCATTTTCTTGACTATCATGCATTACCTCATGCCCTAAATTAGACATTAGGAACGAGATAACAAATACCTATGCAAAAAAATATTGAATTCTATTTCGCAAAAGGGACAAGAAGCAACTGAAAAATTCTACACTGTGCAAAAGGGCAAATTTAGAAATACTTTGAGGTTGAGTTTTTGTTGTGATTATTTGAAAGTTACAGTGAAACCCTATTTAAAGGTGAAGATGAATAACTATCATTCATATTTTACTAGGGTTTGTTGTGTTTTGATTTTGTCAGAGAAATGAGAGTTAAGATAGTAACTAGAATTTTTTTTTAAAATAATCATATATTAAATTTAAATTACTACAATAATCAATAATTCAAAAAAATTTCTAAAATGACAAACATTTCCAGCCAATTCGCCATTTGGATTGGCGAAAGAGAAGAAATGGAAAATGAGTTCCAACGAATTCGCCGTTTGGATTGGCGAATTAGTTCATCCTTTCCAACCAATTCGCCGTTTGGATTGGCGAATTAGTTCATCCTTTCCAACCAATTCGCCGTTTGGATTGACCAATTCGCCGTTTGAATTGGCGAATGCGTTTGGCTTCAGTTGAAACATTGTTAGTTTGAGAATTTGTTTGAAAACAAGGTTTAAATGGTAATTAAATTATAAAAAATTGTTATTTTAAAAAAAAATTCTAGTAACTAATCTAATACATTGATTAACCAATCAATTAATGTAATGATATTTTTTATATTTTATATTTTATTTCCGCCAAGATAGCAACTTATCTATATATGTACTATAATACTTTTCATGGAAACGAAAATGATTTAAAAATTAATGATGTTACCTAAACTTTTGGTCATTGCTTAGAGAATAGTTCTACGCATCGAAAATATTTCTTTTTAAAAATTTGTAAATTAACCAACATATCTATGTGTGTAAAGTGTGGGCTATTATATATTTGTTTTTATCGATTTTTCTTAATACTAACAAATAAAGAAAATGTCAACCAAGATTACTATATAAGGGATATGCCTAATAATTGTTAAATATACAATTTATTGTTTTAGAAAGATTATATTTGATTTAGAAATATCATATTTGATTTAAAAAGAATAGATTATATATTCTTTAACTTTTATAGTTTGGGTTTTGACTTGGGATGCAACCTTAACATAAATTTATAAACAGAGAAAAATCATTATTTTTGTAAATATCTTATCTCAACATATTTTGTAATTCACAGTTTGCAGTTGCAAGTAAAATAACAAAATTTTCACAATTTGTGAACAGAGAGTTCTCTGCAGAAAATTGTCCATATTCTTCTTCTCCAACGTTTTCTTTCTTTCTTTCTAAACTTTTCTTTCATTGTCATTACGTGAGTTGAAACAATCTTGAGATAAAGATTGATTGAGTGAAATTCTCCATAGGTTGTGGTTGAATTTCCAATATTTGGTATCTCAAGCTCTGGTTACGATTCAAGGAAGGAAAATCGTAATGGCGAAGAATCATCCAAACGGTCACTTTTCGATAAACCTTCCAATTCTCAAGAAAGATAATTATGAGAATTGGTGCAAGCAGATTAAGGTGGTTTTCTGTTATCAAGATCTTCGGGATCTTGTGAAGGGAGGAGTAGCATCGCTTGCAGAAAACGCGACGGATCAAGAAAATGTTGCATTCAAAAAATTAAAGAAGAAAGATTATAAAGCTCGCTTTATAATCTATCAATGTGTAGATCTAGATAATTTTGAAAAGGTTAGTGATGTAGAATCAACGAAGGAAACGTGGGAGATTCTTGAAAAGTCATTTGGAGACGCAGAAAAGGTGAAAGAGGTGAAGTTACAAACTCACAAGAGAACCTATGAATTGCTTCAGATGGAAGAAACTGAAAGTATAGCAATGAATGAGGAGTTAGACTTCATCGAAGTCAACAACATCTGGTCACTTGTCGATTTGCCTCAAGGAAAGAAGGAAATTGATGTGAAGTGGGTTTACAAGGTGAAGGTGAATCCTAAAGGAGAAGTAACACGACACAAGGCGAGACTTGTGGCGAAAAGATTTCTTGAGAAGGAATGAATTGACTTCGACGATATTTTTGAACCTGTTTCTAGGATAGAAATAATCAGATTGGTTGTTGGTCTAGTAAATATGAACAATTAGCACACATGTCTGATAGACGTGAAGTGTGCATTCCTTAATGGCCCCTTAGACTAAGAAGTTTATGTTTCACAACCAACTGGGTTTGTGAAACGAGGCGAAGAAAGAAAGGTGTACATGTTGCATAAAGTCTTGTATGGACTTAAGAAAGCTCCAAGAGCTTAGAATAAGAGTCATGCAGTAATTACCATGAAGATCGACAACATGTCATCTATCAACTTGGACAAGAATTCAATAACACGCAGTCAAAGAAAGCACATCAAAATGAGGTTCCATTATCTTCGAGAGCAAGTAGCATAAGGGAAGATGAATTTGGAACACTGCAGAACTGAGAATCAGATTATAGACATCATGACGAAGGAAATGTCAGTTGAAGTGTTCAAGAAGTTAAGGTATATGATGAATGTAGCTAGTTTAGACATAATGAATTAGATGGTGTGTTAAATATGTAATTCATTGTTTTAAAAAGATTAGATTTGATTTAGAAAGATTAGATTATATAGTTTTGTACTTTTATAGTTTGGGTTTTGTCTTGGGGTGCAAGCTAACCTAAATTTATAAATAGGGAGAAACCCTTATTTTGTAAACATTTCATCTCATCTCATCATATTTTGTAATTCATAGTTTGCAGTTGCAAGTGAAATAACGGAATTTCCACGGTTTGTGGGCAGAGTTCTCTGCAGAAAATTGTTCATCTTCTTCTCCAACGTTTACTTTTTTCTTTCTTTCTAAACTTTTCTTTTATTTTCATTACGTGAGTCAAAACAATCTTGAGATCAAGATTGATTGAGTGAAATTCTACATAGGTTGTGGTTGAATTTCCAACAAAATTTACTATCTACAAATATCATAATAAAAACATAAAAAAATTATAAGCAATAATTGTATTATAAAGAGCACAAAGAGTACTAAACCCTTAACACAAAAAGAATATAAAAAACAACCACAAGGCACCTACAATCCAAATATATTAATAGAACAAACAAGAAGGGTTGGCAACCCAATCCTCCTAACCAAAACCATGGACAACTCTACAAAGGATTATTAACCATTCCTAACTTAATCTAATAATATTATCCCAACATTTCATTTAAAAATAACCAAATTCCTCATAAACCAAATATTCCAACACACACAACACCACAACAAACATTCTACCTTTTTTATTATAAATTTTATACGCATTGTCCGTGAACTGAACTGTGAGATATTGGATCGAACTCTAGTATGCTCGAAGGGTAGCTTCTAGTTCGACAGGAATTAAGCATGAGGTTGAAGTATATTTGCATGCTGCTGTCTGAGTAATACGTGTTGTAGTCGAAGTTTGTTCTAACATGCATTAGTCAATATTGTTAGGGTTGTTAGCATGTTGAATTGGGCCTTACTTGTATGCCCAATTATTTAAGTTACCTTGTACCCTATGTTAGCTTGTAATGAGTAATTGTTAAAAAGCCCATTAGGTTAGTGAACTATTTTTATTATAAATAGGATGCTAGTTTCTCAATCTTGGTATAAGGAAAAATAGGAAGATAAAATCCTAATTTCAAGAGAGAGAGGTTATTTTGTTATTCTTGTATACTTGTAATCTTGTTCTAAAAGTAAGGAAAGAATAGAAGTTTAATAACCAATCCTTGTTGTTTTACCTTGTCTTCTTTGTTAACCCTAACCCTTGTATGTTTCTTGATCATTAAGAAATAGTTTTATACTTTGTTTAAAGACATCTGATTCACAACAAATTGGTGCGATGAGCGTGGAGAATATGCCTTCAACAAAGTATGAAATTGAAAAGTTCACCAGAGTGAACGACTTTGGTCTGTGGCGCTTGAAGATGAAAGCCCTACTGGTTCAGCAGGGTTGTTTGGAAGCGTTGAAGGGTGAGGCAGCCATGGACGTTGCGTTAACAGCAAAAGAAAAGACAATCATGATCAAGAAATCCCACAACGTAATATTGTTGAGCCTTGCTGATAATGTTCTTCGACAGGTATCAAAGAAGACTACAACATCGGGATTATGGCTGAAAACTTGAAAGTTTGTATATGACCAAATCTCTGGCGAATCGACTCTACCTGAAGCAAACTTTGTATTCATTCAAGATGAGTGAAGACAAAGTGTTGGCTGAGCAGTTGAATATGTTCAACAAGCTTATTCTTGATCTTGAAAATATTGATGTGAAGATCGATGATGAAGATCAAGCATTGTTGATGTTGTGTGCTTTGCCCAGAACACATGCTCACTTCAAAGAAACTCTCTTGTATGGAAGGGAGTCCCTGACCTTTAAAGAAGTTTAATCAGCCTTGCATTCTAAGGACTTGAACGAACGAAAGGAGCATAAACCTTCGATGGTGGGCGAAGATTTGGCCATTAAGGAAAAATTCTTGTGAAAGGATGGTAAGTTCGACAAGAAGAAAGGTAAAAGTCAACAGAAATCATATAGTGGCGAAACATCTGGTATTTGATGTTATCACTGTAAGAAGGAGGGTCATACAAGAAAGGTGTGTCCTGAACGCCTGAAAGATCATGGAGGTAATGGAAATGCAACCATTATTCAAGATGACTTCGACTCATCTGATGTTCTTGTGGTTTCAAATGGCGAGTCGAGAAAAGAGTGGATTATGGATTCAGGTTGCACTTGGCATATGACTCCAAACAAAGAATTGTTCGAGGAGCTATGTGATCAAGATGGTGGATTTGTACTGTTGGGAAACAAAAAATCTTGCAAAATTACAGGTATTGGATTTGTGAGATTCAAGCTCCATGATGAGTCAATAAGGTTATTGACTGAAGTCAGGTATGTACCTGACTTGAAGAGAAATTTGATTTCTCTTGGTGAATTTGACAGAAAGGGATATGTCTTTCAAGGAGAGAAAAGTATCCTAAGAGTCATGAAGAGGTTGAAGGAAGTCTTAAGAGGCGTGAAGAAACAAGGCTTGTATACCCTTGAGGTTGAGGTTGTAAGTGGTTCGGCAATTGCTGCATCCACGGAATTTGTGTCGAAGACAGAATTATGGCACATGAGACTGGGTCATGTCAGTGAAAGAGGCCTAGTCGAATTGGGGAAGCAGAACCTGATAGGAGGTGACAAAGTCAAAAAGTTAGAGTTTTGTGAATCTTGTGTATTTGGTAAATCTTGTAGAGCGAAGTTTAACAAAGGCAAGCAAAGAACACACAGATCCCTGGATTACATTCATACTGATCTTTGGGGGCCTGCAAGGAATCTTTCACACTCAGGTGCAAGGTATTTTCTATCCATCGTTGATGACTATTCTAGAAAGCTATGGGTATTCATTCAGAAGACGAAGGATGAAACTTTTGAGAATTTCAAAAGTTGGAAGATTCTGGTCGAAACTCAAATTGGTAGAAAGGTCAAGAGGCTGAGAACCGACAATGGCCTTGAATTCTGCAATGAAGCGTTCGATAGTTACTGTGTTGAGTATGGGATTGCAAGGCATAAGACTGTAGCAGGTACTCCTCAACAAAATGGCTTAGCTGAGAGATTCAATCGAACAATCCTTGAAAGGGTTAGATGCATGTTGGTTAGTGCTGGATTGAAGAAGGTGTTTTAGGCGGAAGTTGTTTCGACGACAGCTTATCTGATAAATAGATGTCCCTCGACTGCCTTGGGAATGAAGACACCTGAAGAAGTTTGGTTGGAACATCCACCTAGTCTCGATAGACTGAGAGTATTTGGCTGCGTGGCCTATGCTCGTATTAGACAAGACAAGGTCGAACCTAGAGCTATGAAATGCATGTTCATGGGATACCCTGAAGGAGTCAAAGCTTATAGGTTATGGTGCATAGAGCCAGGTCACAAGAGGTGTATCACCAGTCGAGATGTAATTTTCAATGAAGCAGATATGGCTTTCAAGAAAACTGATAATGCTGACGAAGAGCTGGAACAGGGAGATATTCCTATTGAGGTGGAGCATGTTGATGCTGAATTGCATACCCCATATGAAGTCGAAGAAGATGCAGAAGGTGTTTTCGAAGATGAGGAGACTCTTTAACACCCTTTTTCTACCCCAAAAATATCAAGGCAAAATAACACAGAAATCAAAGTGAATAAATAAATCTCATTAAAAATCCACTAAAAGGGTGTACGTTCTCAAAGTCATCAAAATAGGTCCATACTCCGTAACTACAGGTTTTCTCAAAGTACATCAAAACATCATAAACAGCGGAACTCAAAGTATAAATCAAAGTTTTCCTCAACAAGGGAAATTAATCAAAATAACTTCAACAGTATAAAATCAACTCAAGGAACCCAACCCGATGTTACATATCAGAGCAAGACCCTCTAGGCTGACCAAAAGACTAAAACACTCAAAAACTTCAAAACTAACTCCTCGCTGGCGTCCACGACTAAACTGGATTATCTGCACGTTACCCACATAGAGGTAACATTCAAACAGACAGGGTGAGTAAAACAATTCATAATAATCAATGTATAACAATTAATATATAAATGGCATCATAATTATATTCAACACATTCATATTACTCAAATATGCCTCAAAGGCCACAATGTCGTAATTCATACAAAAAGACTCATAATTGCAATGTGACACAACTCAATGCATGTAGTACCAATCATCACAGCGTGATGGACACTGGGCCATCAACCCTCCATAGATCCTCATCAATAGGATCGATTCTACTAGAGAACCGGAGCACATCAAAATAATTCACATCCACACAGTGGGATTGAAGCCAAAGTAATTGAGGTCCTGAACCGAAGTCCGGATGTACATGAATGCATGATGCACACGTCACAATAATAATCCTCATAATACAACATATGGTGCATCATCATTCATCATATTCATCATCATCACATAAATCATCATATCTCATGTTATCACATAGTTCATCAAATCATGGTAATTTCATCATATTAACTCAATCTATACATCATAGGAACTATCATAACATCATGTACGCATCACCCAAAACCCATTGTCATACTCGGGGTAATCCATCCCAGAAATCCCAGAATTAAACATCAAGGCATCGCTGCAAAACGATCAAATTTCGCGAACTCTACTACGTTCGTTGGCTTGCTCGCTAGGCGAGTCGGTAGCGAGTCTTTGCTGGCATGCTCGCTAGGCGAGTCTGTGGCGAGTCTTCGCTGGCTTGCTCGCTAGGCGAACAGAGCGATGACAACAAAAACCTGTCACGACCAGAACTGATTCTTGTCCAAATACTCATACGATTCACTTATCCAATGCCCCCAAAACATCCCTAAAGCATCCATACGGTCCTACGGAAATAACGACACAAAATCTATGGTTTATTAGGCCAATCTGGCAACATTCGCACTGCCTAAATCACTATTTTTTTGTAGTTGCTCTGAGTGCATCAGAGTTACTCACATTTGAACATTCTTATTCCTACCGGGTCAAACATATAACGATCCAAGGTTTTGGCTACGAAGGCTTAAGGTTTCCCTTCTTATATCAATATTCAGTGTTACATACCATTACCCCTAACCTCAAAGCCTTATCATCAAATTCCCTATTTTCCACAACCAACCCAAAATACCTTAAATCATAAACCAACCATAAACACATCTAAAGGAATACATAGAAAATCATGAATAGCGATACTCCTCATATCTTAGTCGATTCGCAACTTTCATGATTAACTTCGAGATATTCTGCCTCCAACCTTTCCTTCAGAGCTCTGGCCACCAAACTTTCACGGTTAACACAAAATGAATTCAAAATCCCCTTTAGAACTCAATTTTGTCCAACCTAGTCTTGGGCCTCACAAATTGGGCTTTTCCCTCATTACCCTTACTAACTCCCTCAAATGCCCAAATTGCCCTTATTTCACTTATATTCCATTTAATTAATAATAATACTAATAAATTAATATTATATGTTATTAATCAAATAAATACCCGAAAATGCACATCTTTCCAATATTCACAAAACCACCGGAAATTCACCGAAACATGGATGTTCTCAATTAAATAATTAATTAACATATTCCGATTAAATTTGGGGTGTTACAACTCTCCCCCACTTAAAAGAATTTTCGTCCTCGAAAATTACCTGCAGAAAACAGAGTCGGATACGACTCTTTCATCTGATCTTTACGTTCCCAAGTCCAACTTTCTCCAGCTGGTCCTCCCCACAATACCTTCACCAAGGTGATCTCTTTACCTCGTAGTTGCTTCACTTCTCGTTCGTCAACCTAAACAGGCAACACCTCAACAGTTAAATCATCTCGCACTTGTACATCATCCATCTGAATTACATGCGACGGATCTGGAATGTACTTCCTCAACTGAGACACATGAAACACATCATGCAAATTCGCGAGCGACGGCGGTAAAGCAATCTGATAGGCTACTTCCCCCACCTTCTGCGAAATCTGATACGGACCAACAAAACACGATGTGAGCTTTCGAGACTTCAAAGCTCGACCAACACCAGTTACCGGCGTAACTCTCAAAAACACATGATCTCCCTCTTGGAATTCAAGTGCTTTCCTCCTCGTATCATGGTAACTCTTCTGACGACTCTGCGACGCTTTTATCTTTTCTCGGATCACCTTGATCTTTTTGGTCGTCTCTTGCATAATTTCAGGTCTGAGCACAACACTCTCGCCTGATTCATACCAACACAATGGAGTCCTACACCTCCTACCATACAAAGCCTCATACGGTGCCATCTCGATACTAGAATGATAACTGTTATTATAGGTAAACTCGACCAACGACAAATAACTATCCCACGATCCACCTTGATCCAAAACACAGGCTCTCAACAAATCCTCTAAAGACTGGATAGTTCTCTCTGTTTGTCCATCCGTTTGCGGATGATAGGCAGAACTCAACCTCAACTTAGTACCTAAAGCCTCCTGCAAACTCTCCCAAAACCTCAATGCAAATCTCGGATCTCTATTAGACATAATACTCGACGGAACACCATGCAACTTCACAATCTTCTCACTATATAATTCGGCAAGCTTCTGCAACGAATAATTGACCCTCATCGATACAAAATGAGCCGATTTAGTCAATCTATCAAAAATTACCCAAATCGAATCATATCCCTTCAACGTCCTCGACAAACTTGTCATAAAATCCATATAAATGTTATCCCATTTCCATTCTGGAATACTCAATGGTTGCATCAGACCCGACAGTCTCTGATGTTCAATCTTCGACTTCTGACAAGTCAAACAAGCATAAACAAATTCTATAATTTCCTTCTTCATACTCGGCCACCAAAACAACTTCTTCAAGTCTTGATACATCTTTGTGGCACCAGGATGAATACTCAACCCGCTTCTATGACCTTCTTCAAGAATGCTCTTCTTGATTTCTGGCACATCGGGAACACATACTCTATCTCGGAACCTCATCACACCATTCTCATCGACCCGAAAATCACCTTCGTTACCTTGATTAATTAACGCGAGACGATCCACCAAACTCAAATCAGATTTCTGATCGTCTCTGATTTCTTGGAGAATACTACTAGTCAGCTTCAACATACCTAATTTTACACTGCTAGGAGTCTCTTCACAACCCAAACTCATATCTCTGAATTGCTCAATTAGTTCCAACTCTCAAACCATCAGCATCGACATATGCAAGGACTTTCTACTCAATGCATCCGCCACAATATTAGCCTTACCCGAATGGTAACTCAATTCAAAATCATAATCCTTCAGAAGTTCAAGCCATCTTTGCTGCCTCATGTTCAACTCTTTCTGATCCAACAAATACTTTAGACTCTTGTGATCACTAAACACTTCGAATCTGGACCCAAATAGATAATGTCTCCAAATCTTCAACACAAACACCACAGCGGCCAACTCTAAATCATGCGTAGGATAATTTCTTTCATGAACCTTCAGTTGTCTGGAAGCGTAAGCAACAACCTGACCGTTTTGCATCAATACGCCTCTAAGGCCCATCTTCGACACATCATAATACACCACAAAGGACTCACTCAGATTTGGCAAAATCAACACTTGAGCAGTTGTCAACTTATTCTTGAGTTCTACAAAACTCTTTTCACAAGCAACATCCCACACATAAGCCTGACCCTTTCGAGTCAACTGAGTCAACGGAAATGCCAGCTTAGAAAAGCCTTCTATAAACCTACGATAATAACCAGTCAACCCAAGGAAACTTCGAATCTCAGTAGCAGACTTTTGAGTTTCCCACTGTAACACAGTATCAATCTTCGATGGATCCACAACAATCTCTCCACTAGAAATCACATGGCCAAGGAAGCTCACTTCCTTCAACCAAAACTCACACTTAGACAACTTGGCATAAAGCTTCTTGTCTTTCAAAACCTGCAATACAACTCTTACATGTTGCGCATGCTCTTCTTCAGACTTAGAATATATCAAAATATCATCAATAAACACCACCACGAACTGATCCAAATAAGGATGGAAAATCCTATTCATATACTCCATGAATACGCCAGGTGTATTCGAAACTCCAAACGACATCACAATATACTCATAGTGTCCATATCTCGTCCTGAAAGCTGTCTTTGGAATATCATCAGGCTTAACACGAATATGATGATAACCAGACCTCAAATCAATCTTGCTAACACACACAAGCACCTACCAATTGATCCATTAAATCATCAATCCTCGGAAGTGGATATTTATTCTTAATCGTCACTTTTTTCAACTGCCGATAATCCATACACAATCTCATACTACCATCTTTCTTCTTCACCAACAACACAGGAGCACCCCACAGAGAAACACTCGGTCGAACAAACTTCTTCTCAAGCAAATCTTCCAACTGTTTCTTCAATTCCCCTAACTCAGATGTAGACATCCGATAAGGAGCCATCGATACAGGACTAGTGCCCGGTATCACCTCAATAGTAAACTCTACCTCACGCTTGGGAGGTAGGTCACCCATGTCGTCTGGAAACACCTCAGGAAATTCCCGAACAACTGGTAGCTCCACGCCCACTGCTTCACAATCCACTTGAAGCGAAGCAAACAAAGAAAACATCTTAGCCTCATCTTCTAAGAGTCCTTCCACTTGCTTAGCGGATACAAACATCAACTCTCCACCATCACCAAACTCAGGAAATCTCACAGTCTTACTATAACAATCAATGTGAACATAGTTGTACTCCAACCAGTTCATCCCAAGGATAACATCAATTTTATTCAAAGGTAGACAGACCAAGTCCATCACAAAGTTCCTATCATAAATAGTTAAAGGGTAGCTCAAACAGATTAAAGCAGTAGTCACAGAACCATTAGTCGGGGTATCAATAACCATACTCCCACTTATAGCAGACAAATTCAAATTCAACCTCTTAGCACATTCAAGCGAAATAAATGACTGAGTAGCACCAATATCAATTATAGAAATCAATTTAACATCATTAATAAAACAAGTACCTCTGATCAAGTTATCTGTCTTGGCCTCTTCTGCACCACTCAAAGCAAACACTCTGCCACTTGTCTGGGCAGCAATAACAGTCTTCTTCGGCTGCTGACACTGGGTACTGATATGCCCCTTCTCTCCACAGTTGAAGCAAGTCAGAGCTTCGCCTTTGCAGTCATTAGCCCTATGACCCCTCTTGCCACAACGATGACACCTCAGCGCTTTACGATTCTCAACACGGTGGCCTTGTTCGCCACACTTATAACACTTACCTGGAGCAGTAGCCGCAATGTTGAAGAGGTAATGAGGGTGAATGATGAACTCAATAAGGAGTTCGACATGAAGGATCTGGGAGCTACGTCTAGGATTCTTGGGATTGACATCCGAAGAGATAGAAATCAGTCGAGATTATGCTTATCTCAAGAGGCATACCTACGGAAGATTCTTGAAAAGTATGGTATATCGAATTCAAAGCTTATTGTGACTCCGACAAACCCTCAATTCAAGCTGAGTATAGATCAGTGTCCCAGCACTGATGTTGAAAAAACTTATATGAATAGCATTTCATATTCTAACAAGAATTTTCTTATATAAACACAGAATAAAATTGAAAATTTAAGATAGCAGACTTAAAAAAAATCCTAAAAATTACAAGTCAAAATTGATATATTTAAAGATATATATATATATATATATATATATATATATATATATATATATATATATATATATATATATATATATATATATATATATATATATATATATATATATATATATATATATATATATATATATATATATATATATATATATATATATATATATATATATATATATACACGTGTTTTACGATATATTTAAATATACGTGTTTCACACCTGAACTAGAATTAAATGTATATGGTGGTAAGGAATTCTAAACCAGCGGTGTTGATTTTCGATATGACGGCGCGGGGTGAACCTGTAAGGTTAGCATTCCAATGCCTAAGTTAGTTCATAATTTGAAATGATTTTAGTAAAAAATGGAGATAAAAAGTTTACCTTGAATATTTTGTGTGATGAATTTTATACCTTAAGTCATTTGGAGTGGATTGATACTGATTTAGGCCTTTATCGAACCCAAAACATTTGCCCCAAAGGCTTGTCGGGCCGTGATGAGCCGGGAAGTCTTAGACACTATGGTTGGCCTCTGAGAATGTTGTTCACTTTAAATTATAACTGAAAATACCTTGGGTCAGTTGCAAAAGTAATGGGGAACAGGGGCATTAAATGCCTTCCCATCATTGAAACGTTCCATTACCATAGATTTTTCAATCTTTCACTTTTATTGATTTGCTACGTTGCTTGTCTTCGCATATATATGAGTTTTTGAATGTTGGTGAAACTTTTCACAATCCTTGAGATTAAGTTTCTATTTGCAAGTGTCTTTCTCTCTTCCTTTCCGAGATTCTTTAATATAGTTGTTGTAGTTCCTTGCTAAAAACTTCCATTTCTCCCTATTACATTTGCTTTTCTTGTCATCTTCCGCTTTACTAGGGACCCTCATTATCTCAATCTTTTAACACCTTCAACATTTTCTTTACTTTGATTAACATGAGTGGTAGTCCTATTAGCTTGGCTAGTGATTTTAAGAGCGATGCATCTCCCGTAATGAGAACGAGAGTATCTTCTCATTCAAACCCTTCCTCTTTCATCTATGATCACCTGGGTCTGAGATAGTGAAAATAGAAGAGGCCCCTACTATTTCTACGACCACCCAGTTATATCTGATCGCATTAGGCGACTCCACTAATGTAACTCTTTTCAAGAATAGCTCATCAACCTTAAAATGATAGAAAGGTTTTAGAAAGGGAATGCCTTTCGTCGACCCTCGCACTCTAGATGGGCATTGACGTCGACATTGCTAGGGTCTTGATTGTAGGTTTTTCGATAAACCTAAATATAATCTCTAGCACATTCCCTTCTCAGGCTAGCGACATGCATTTCCAAAACCGACATAGCAGGAGAAGTCGAAGTTCCTGCATCATGAGACAAATGGGGCATAAAAGGAGCCATATGATCCCTTACAACGTCTTTATTAGAAAAGATAGTAATGAAAGAATAATCCCAAGAGGAAGCTTTCTCATCCATGGAGCCAACATATAACCTTTTTGAATCAGAATCATCAATTATGGACGCGACCAACACCGCGACCGATTGCCATTCAAATTGGTCGGTCCTTCAAATTTACTCAAGAAAAAGGATGCGTAGCCCCTTTGACAGGTGTTTAGTTCCATTTTATAAGTGTCTGTTGACAAGGATAGGTTTACGGCTATCTCTATTTGAGTTTAAGGTGGTCGTGGTGAAGTATTTCTGGTCCTACATGAAGGTGTTCCAATTTTGGGTCGAGTATAGGTCTTGGAAACCTTCTCCTTGGTTGTTTTTCAACATGTCTCGCGTTGTACATAATTTCCATAATGACATCCGAGATCATTGACTTATTGCGCTTTATTAGAACCTTCCTTGGCTTAGCCTCTTCATTGACGACTAAGGCAATTTCTTGAGGTGCTTCATTCTGGTGAAACCATGTACTCTAGAGACAAATATTATCGTCTGCTCTAGCCCGACCGAATCCTTTCGTTGTTCCAAAAGTAGGTTTGTGAAATACTTGTCTTGGCTCATTTCCAATATGTAGCTCATTCTTACAACATCAAATTAGATTTCCTCTCTACTAAAGAGGTTATGATGAGGTAGGATTAAAAGTCTCTATACCAGGGACTTGGTTATGAAGAAGGGTTTGGCCTTAGCAAAGTGTCAACTTCTTTGTAGAGGAAGAGGGTAATTGACATCACTATTGTGAGTGCGACCAATCACATGAAGAGGAAATAAATCTTTGGTGAGAGCATAGTCCTAGAGTTTTTTTAACATGCATGCTGGTACTTTGCTGATAAAATGGACAAGTTGCAAAAGTCTTTTCTATTGCCTCTGCTCAGGGCATTAAACTTGGTCCTGCTGGCCGGGTTGTTGCACCTCCCCCTACAACTCTTATACCCTCATTTACTATCATGGCTACTGTAGCTATCTTTGGGGTTGATCAACTTACAATTGTCGCTGCCACTATATGTGAAAGATTAACCAAATCATTTTACTGATTTGAAGAAGAGAGGTCGGGACCAGGACCGACATTCCTCTTTGGAGGAGGATTCCCCTAAACGGGCCTACCTTTTCGGAGGTGTTTCTTTAGGGCCGACTACTCATTTCCTTGAAATGCTCATCATTTTTCTTGTCCCAATTCATCGCACTCCTGAGGAAACTGTTGTTGTTGTGTTTGCGGAGGATATGTCCTTTGTCCAAAATTTTCATGAGGCGGACAAGATTGAGCTTCTTTCCGAGGTCACCTATCTCAATTACTAGGCAGCCTCTATGTTCTCCTTAGTACTGTTAACCAAGGTGACGTCTTGACCACGGGAAATCCTTTAAAGAAAAGGGATAAATGGAATGGGAAATGCGAAGACATGTAGAAAAATGCTATAAATTCCATAAGGAGACGTCTGCTCTCCAAGAGACATCCACTACTGTTACAGAGGCAGACCGTCGTGCTGAGAAGGCTCGAAAATCTCTTCAACAAGAAAAGGAGTCCCATGCTAAAGATCTGAGAGCTCATGAGGGTAAGGTGGCCACTTTGAAGGAGAAAGTTCAGGTGTATTTTCAGCAAACTTTGAAGAATGTGTACGAAGCTCTCGACCAGGCGGTTGATCAGGCTAAAGACTTTTGCTCGAACGTTCCTATCTATGTTATAGAACTGGATCCTTCAAAGTTGCTCCGAACGGGGCTTTGGTTGACAACCAGGGCGCAACGTCTCAGAGTAAGGAAATATGATATTTTTCTCCTTTTTCCTTTTCTTTTTCTGTAATGTTGGCCTGACTTTCATGCCTTGGAAAAAATGACAATATTTAAGTGTATATTTACCTTAATGCTTAGTGTCTTTATTTAGATTTGTGTGATTGATAAATTGTATTTATTTCTTATGGTTGTCTAGTCCATCTTATATTTTGTTAATCTTCTCACCTTGGATTGATTGGCAAGTTCTTATTTCGCCAGGACTTGCTCTTTGTCCATGCAATTTCAAACTTGTTCGTCTTGTGTGTGTTGCCGGTGTCTGATGTGTTCGTCAGACTCTGTGGCCCCAATCAAAGTTTTGTCGCTACTTGCTCTAATTTAGAAGAGTTAGTGTGTTTCTTCAATGTCGCTACAAACCGTCCCCGACCAAAGGTAAGGTTCCTGTACCTTTTTCTCAGGGTTGACCTGGTTTGGGATAGATGTTTTCGGACTTCTCGACTACGCTCTCAGAGTGACTAGTTCTTATGAAGGGGGGTGCGACAACTACACTTTGAAGTGTGTTCACTAAATATGAAACCTGCTTTAAAAGAGCGACTCATGTCATCCTGTAGGAGATTATAAGACCCTTTTATGGTTAAAATATCTCATAGTTAGTCGATTAATTATTACAATTGTGCAAAACTTTATGAAATACTTAGTTTATCGAAAAAATTACAATGGTAGTATGTTCTGCTTCCTCCTTACTTGTTCCTCGATTGACTGTGTAGTCAGGATAAAAGAAGAACCGTGGATCTTCGCCTCTTCTTGCAAAGCCTCAACACGATTGACTTAAAAAACAAACATCTTTTTCTAAAATTTAGAACATTTCTCCTTTAAATTTTCGTATTTCCCGTTTCTGTATATTCTGCCGAATTATACATATATTTTAAAATGTTTGTATATATAGATAAATAACACACAAAGATTATTCCTTTTTTAAACGTAGAAAGAACACCTTCTATGCTGCCGATTCTTCATCCTCAGGCATTCCATTTCTACTCCTACAAACACGAACCAACCCCAACGCGTCTTTTCATTTCGATATGCAAATCATCACATCACAACTCACAACTCACTCGTCAAACCAGGTATTCTAAATCTCATCCCCCTAATCTTTTTCATTCCTCTTTTTCTTCATCTAGGTTTTCTCTTCTCAACCGTTCCCCTCCCATCGCAATCCAACACGCCGTTGCTTGGATTTGAAAATCTCGCCATGTAATTTCTCAACTACTGTTTCTTCCATTACAATCATTCAATTCTCTGCTGTTTTTATGCTCAACTAGGTAATTAGCTGAATAACGATGTCGAATTCAGCGCCAGAAGATGAGACAGCGATTCTTCCCGAATCGAAGAGATTAAAGCATGGAAATGAAAATGAAGATAAGCTTAGTGATTTACCAGATTGTGTTATTCTTCACATATTATCGTTTTTGAACGCCAAAGAAGTTGTTAAAACTTGCATTTTGTCCACAAGATTGAAGAATCTTTGGAAACGTGTTCCTACTCTTGTATTGCATTCTACTGACTTTTCTACTTTCAAGAGTTTTACCAAATTCGTTTCTAAGATTTTGTCACTTCGCGATGGTTCAATTGCACTGCAAACTCTTGATTTTGAACGTGTAGGTAGTATTGAGCCTCACCTACTTAAAAGAATTGTGAACTATGCTTTTGCTCGTAATGTTCAGCGATTCGGAATGTCTGTGAAAGGTGATATTTGTCATATTCTGCCTTGTATATCTTCGTGTCGGACTTTAACTTCTCTTAAACTTTCGGTTTCCCCTAAAGGCCGTCATAATTATGGGCGAACGTTGTTTCCAAAATCGTTGGATTTGCCAGCTTTAACAAGCTTGCATCTAGGGAATTTTGCCTTTTGTGCCAGTGAGAAAGGCCGAACTGAGCCCTTTTCGGCTTTTAACAAGTTGAATAGCTTGGTAATTGACAATTGTACGGTGAAAGATGCACAAGTTCTTTGCATATTAAGTGAGACACTTGTCAATTTGACTATGCGTAATCATTCTTCGGACCTTTACAAAATCGAGCTGGTTGCTCCAAGTCTTTGCATGTTTGCTTTTAGTGGCACCCCTTATCAGAAGCTTTGTGGAAGCAACCTTTCTTCTGTTAAAGAGGTAAATATTGATGCAGAAATGTTGTCAAACTACACAGAGCCTCCTTTGGTTTTACTTAGCTGGCTGCTAGAGCTTGCTAATATCAAATCATTGACGGTCTCTGCAAGTACTCTTCAGGTATCTTATATCGAGGCTTTATTTGTACTTTCTTCATGGGATCTTTTTTTTTTTTTTTTAGGTTTCTAACTTTTGTCAATTATCTTGCCTCAAACTAGTACGAACTCACCCTCATCCCTCATTGATCAGGTTCTCTCGCTAATTCCTGATTTATTGAAGGATAAGCTCACTTCCTTGTGTAACTTGAAGTCACTTAAAGTACAAATGAAACCACTTTCATATGGATTATCCATGACACTGAGAACTGCCAAGTTACAAAAAGAATCTAAAGCAGGATCAGAACCATCTTCATCTATACCTGATGGAATAGTTGACTTTTTGATTCAAAACTCACCTTCGGCAGAAGTTGACATCATAGATTGCTCAAGGTGAGTTGTGCATTCAACTCTTTAAAAAGAGATTCTTATAACTGGTTTGGTTTTGCTTCCTTCTTTGTTTCTTTCCCTATGCTGTCTCTGGTTATAACTAATACTCCGTGGATGAATTATGAGTCCCTTGGGTAGACTGTAGAGAAATAAATTGCACGTGCATACTAAGAAGATTGTATCTAGCACAACTTGATAGAGATATAGCATATCATTCATTCAATCTATTACTTGTATGCACCGTATATAATACACTTTATCTGTTGTAACTGTTAGACGTTAGTTAGTTCAGGTAAGCACTGTGAAGTTGTTAGTTTTGGTTAGAAATGTTAGACTCAGTAAGAACATTGTATGAATAAGATCCCAATGCTTTCTCAAGCTTAATAAATCAGAATCAGTAATCTCTGGACACTAAATTCTTTCTCGCTCTGTATGTGTGTTTGTGTGTGTATATATGATCATATATACATATTTACATATATACGTATGTATCCACTGCTAAAATGGTACCTAGATCTTGCAAAGTCTGATTCATGGAGATGTATGTTTCACTGCCAAATCTCTACCACCTCTGGCAGAGGTATATTCATCTCGCTTACAGCTGAAGGTGGGCTCGTTTGTGGTTTTACAACTCTGCATAAGTCAATCACATTGATAAACTCAGCTTATTTTCATCTCCTACAAATCAAGCTCTGGCAAGTTTCTTTCATGAACTCAGCTTCTGTGAATTGCATTGTATCCATAGTTTTCTGCCTTACTTTCATTTTGGCACAGTAAGCTTGACCACCTAAATTCTAATGTTTTACTTTATGTAGTTTAACTTCATAATATTTCAGTATCCAGTGATAATAGCGGGGAGTTTTGTGTTTCATGTTGTATGGGAAAATCTCACAAACTACTCTCACTTCCATCTCCCTAAACTTATTCTTGGCTTCTTGAATTTCTTTTGTGATTTTAGGGACCATGCCCTGTGCAGTTCTCAATGAGCTATACTTGTTATGTGTAATTTGTTGATACTTTAAGTATCTAGTAATTTCACGTGGATTTATTTCTTTGAAAAAGGTCTGAAACTTTGTCGGTTCCCAAGCTACATAGAACTTTTATTGAGCTGCTACCAAAAAAGAAAATCAAAGCCTTGAAAACTCATTTGGAGGGGGGGATACTTTGTCCTAACACTTGCCATCAAAATGGTGTAGAAGAACACAGTAAAAAACATAGACAGATTGTCAAAATGGTGTAGAAGAACACAGTAAAAAACATAGACAGATTGTCAAAATGGGGTTATCCTTACTGTCTCAAGCTTCTTTACCTATGTCATATTGAAACCATGCCTTTCACACTGCCATTTACCTCAATAATAAACTACCTTTTTATCCCCTGAAGACCACAAATTCCCTCACAAACACTGCTCTGCAAAACTCCAGATTGTACATTTCTTAAGGTCTTTTGCTAGGCTTGTTTCCCTTTGTTAAGAGTTAAGACATTGTAAGTTATAACTCTAATAAACTGCAATATTGGTCCATTGTATGCTTTCCTGGGCCAAGCCAACATTTGTTTCCTCAAAAAAAGTCTCCATCAAGTCAGCTCTCCCTGCCCAAATCAATTCCTATGGGTGTCATTCCCACATCCCGTACTTCTGTGTTTGATGTGCAGTCCTTCTCACGTTCCTCTCGAACCTTGGTTTCCTTGCAGCATTCATCAAAACCTCTACTTCCTCTTCTTCTCAATCTGTCTCTGCACCTACTCTACAGCCCTCACATTCTGTTCTTTACCTTCTACTGCCTTGAGTACCACTGATCCCAACTACCCCATTTCTTGTCCTACTTACTTTTTCTTCCCCCCTTCCTACTCATCAGTCATCGTGCAAGCAGTAAGCACAGTCCAAGTTTGGCATTGTAAAACCTGAACTCCCCCCTGCTTATTGCTTACTACCGCTGAACCTACCTTTGTTGAGCTGACCATGTCCTCTTCCAACTTGGGAGTTGCGTATTGCTTTGCTTGCATGTTCACATGTTTTTGTTATGCTTTTGTTTCCCAAAATGCATGTTCGTCAAAAGCTAGATAGGCAAGATGGGGACTCTCATTATGAACAACATAGATGTTTCAGTTAGTTGCGAGCTTGATAATTGATAGCAATATTATCAGATTTTTGTTTGCATATGTGAAAATAATTTGGACTATCGTTTTCTTATCTATCTTATGATAATGTAATGACTAACAAATAATTTAACATTATAATGCATGTTTTTGTTATGCTTTTGTTTCCCAAAATGCATGTTCGTCAAAAGCTAGATAGGCAAGATGGGGACTCTCATTATGAACAACATAGATGTTTCAGTTAGTTGCGAGCTTGATAATTGATAGCAATGTTATCAGATTTTTGTTTGCATATGTGAAAATAATTTGGACTATCGTTTTCTTATCTATCTTATGATAATGTAATGACTAACAAATAATTTAACATTATAAACTAAAGCTTTTCCACCACCACCATCATCATTGCACGACATCCTCCAGCAGTTCAAGAAAATATGGTGTAATTGAAGGAGTGAAGTTGATAGCTTGTATCTATTACTACTTCCGTTCCTTTTAAGTGTCGTTTTTGTGTAAAAAATTTGTTTTTCTTTAAGTGTCGTTTCCAAAATTCAAGGTAGCATTATCTATTATTTTGTCAAAATTACCCTTAGTTATTAATTAAAGAAAGAGAAAAAGTCAAATAAGTTAATAAAAAGTTAAGGGTATTATAAGTAAAAAGACAATTGTTACATGAAAAGAAGTAAACTTTATTAACTTTATTGGTATGCGCAAAAAGTCAAAAAGAGACAATTAAAAAGGAACGGAGTAATTTTGTTTAGGGGATGAGGTTTGGGAATCTAGGTATTGGAACACAAAATGCAATTATATATTAAGGCTAGTTTGATTGGTAGGTTTTGAGTTTCTACTGTTTTGACTATTCTGGTGCAAATTATCACGATCATGATATTTTCACACTTACCTTTTTTTTAAACATTTAGTCAGAACCTTAGGCAGGATATTATTATACACTTTCTTTTAGTTGCAAAATAATGAAGTTGAGTTATGTGAAGTTGTGGATGTTACTTTCTGAACAATCTTTTCATATTCTAGGGAGTTTTTCAAGTTTTGTAATGTTAGGAGACCCACATTGGATGATATATGGCCTAAACATGTGTGTATAAGTAGAGACAATTCTCACCTTACATGTCAGTTTTGTAAGGTTAATCTATGCCCAACCACAATTTTTAGATGATAACAAAGTCTGGTTCAAGATTCATTGGGCCACATGTTATCAGTTTTTGCTATCAGACTATCCACCAATCCATGCACTAAGTCTAATAATGTTGGGTGTTTGAGGGTGTGTTAAGAGTTCCACATCTGATGATATAAAGGTTGAACATGTGTTTATAAGTGGAGGTAACCCTCACCTTACAAATTGGTTTTGTAATGTTGAGTTAAGCCCAATTCTAATTTTATGAGGTAATGTAATGGATAGATGTCAACTGCAATACTTCATACTAACTATGAATTTGTATTTATGTTGTGTGTATCTAGGTTTGGCAACTAACTAGGAATTTGTATTTATGTTGTGTGTATCTAGGTTTGGCAACTAACTAGGAATTTGTATTTATGTTGTGTGTATCTAGGTTTGGCAGCTCCATCGACCATCTACCTCCATTTCCAGTGTCTTCCATTTTTCCTCAATTCCTTCAGCCCTCTTCCCGCGAGGTATACTCTTTGCTTAAATTCTAATTAATGTATAGTTGATATTACTGTTGTTAATATATTTTTGGTTGTGATGAATGCTCCATAGAATACATGTTCAAATCTGTATTGGGTATGATTGTACGCTTTATTATTATTATTATTATAGGTTTTATGCATATTCCAGATAATTGAACAAAAAAATGTTGCATATTCCAGTCTGTTGTGGATGACCTGCGGCAGCGGATACAACAGTTAGAGCAAGCAGTATTGCAAGTGCAGCTGTATATTCAACTAGCCCACGAGGAGATATCTCGGGAGAGGGACGAAATGTCTGCCATCCAAGGGCATATGACAATGCTGTCAAAGACCCTTGCTGCCCTGAAGCGGCAGATGCAGACTATGGGACTGTGGCAATAATATCAGGAACACCAGAAATGAGTTTCTCTACTAGGTTCTTTGATACTAAAAAAATATATAAAAAAAATTATGACTTATCAAGTTAGTCTTTACATAAATTTTATTAAAAATTATGACTATTCTGTTATTTATTAAAAATGAGACTAAATTCTCTAGATGCTCTGAAGTATATTTTAAGATTTCAAATTTTAAAAATAGGTTACTTAATTGAACCGAATTCATTATTCAACGGATTGGTTAGACCCGGGAATTGTAAGAAGAATTGCAAAAAGAAACTAATCAAATTAAACTAAACCTACCATTTTAACTATTCTTTTCCACTCGGTCAAGATCTTATTCATTTAGGAATGGGGGCAATAGGTCTGAGATCTTATTCTTTCCCTTACGGATATCTCCATATCCCTATATTTTTATCAAATATTTTAACTGTCTTTGTTTGATTTTAACTTTTTTTTATTTTTTTACTATTTACCGAAGTTTTACGAGTTTGTATCCCACAAGTGTGTCTACCGGATAACTATAGAAATTAGTTATTTCATCTTTATCTTTGTTTCGGTACGTTTTTTGTTTACCGAAGAATTTGGAGTAAGCTTATCTGGTTTGTATTTAGTTTTTTCCGGAGAAATTATTTAAAGTTATCTAGTTTGTAATATGTGTATCGGATATTTTTTACAATGTTTTCCAAAAAAGAATATAATATATACTGGAAAATTTGAGGTTAAGTTATCCGCTATGCTATTTTTTTTGTTTATCGAAAAAATTTCATGATAAAATTTTTGAAAGTCATTTTTAAATTTTTTTGAACTTTTATTTTATGTTGCAACTAAGTATGTGATAAAAATTAAATATATGTAGGTATCTCATATATTTTCAACTATATAAAGATTTGATATACATGAACATGTAATAAGTTGGATTAAAGAGATTTGGATTAGAAATAAAGTAATTGTTATCATCACTTGTTCATATACTAAAACAAGCATTAGAGGGAGAAGCAACAAAATAATATTTAGTTGTGATAAAAGTGAAAAATACAAGGATACAAATAGTGGAACATAGAGTGTCACTAAGGAATGTGGATGTTCATTCAAAATCAGGTTGACTCCGATGAAAGATGAGTTTGGATGGAAGATTGATGTAAAATGTGGACTTTCTAACCATGGTTTACCTGATAGACTATGAGGTCATTAATTTGTTGGTAGATTGAGTACAGATGAGAAGCAACATGTTGTTGATTTGACAAAGAGACACATTTCACCTGGACATATATTTCTTTCTTTGCAAAAGCGAGATCCAAAGAATGTCACTTGAATCACGCAAATATATAAGCATAAGTGTAACTTACAAAAATAAATAAGAGGTCCTAGAAGTGAGATACAACATCCATTGAAGCTCATAGAGGACTCAAGCTATGTTTACTGGAGTAGACAAAGAGACGACTCATAAATTGTGAGAGAAATTTTTGGGCCTATCCAGATTAGGTTAAATTGTTGAATATTTTTCCTATTGTGTTTGTTATGGACAACACTTGCAAGGTTATATGGAATATGAGCAGACATATAACTTTTGTTAGGTGTTGGATAAACTGAAACAATTGTTTAAGAAGAAACATTTGTGCCCACAAATGATTTTGACTGATAGAGTTCTTGCTTTGATGAAAGTAATTGAAGTTATGTTTTCAAGTACGATTAATTTGCTATGTCGATTTCACATCAACAAAAATGTTAGTTCAAAATGCAAGCAATATGTGGTGAATGACATGTAAAAGTCGATAGGCACATTATGAATATAAGTTGTATGGGCTAGTGACAAGGTTGGGTATGATCAACGATCGTAACAACTTGAGCAAACATGTGTGAATTGTAATGAATTTATTGATCATGTGAAATACACATGGTTGACTACTCATAAACATATGCCATATATCAAAGAAGCAACCAACTTCAAAGAATCAGTCCACTCTTCAATTTTCTAATTATATTAGGTCATATATTGAAGACGTAGTTAATGTTGCATCAGATGGTAATTGTGAATTTAGAGTCATTGCATCATTGCATGGATATAATGAAGATGGTTAGCCAATGGTTTGTCGAGACTTGGATAACGAAATAAGCAACGAAGAAATATCAAATTTACATGATAAGTTATTTAAAAATCAGTTATCAAAAGTGATACAATCTTTGATGATATCATTTTTAAGTCCTCATCCACCAAAGAAATGGACGACTCTACCAGATATGGATTGTTTGATAGTGAGTCGCTATAATGTCACTCTTGTTTGTTTAGGCAATATCTTCATGACTTTCTTTCCTATGGAAATTTCACATTCACCAAATTCTCCATTTATGACATTGATTTTGCAAACCAAAATCATTGGGTTCAGGTATTTACTTTTATTATTAAATATATGACTTACCTTATTCATGTTTATTAATGTTTGAATTATTTTTCCAATCAGATAAACATGAAAGAAAGATTTCTGTTGCCAACAATCACATTTGATTAGAAGAAGTTTCGTTCCCCAACAGCAACATCACATATCTTAGGATTTGCAGGACGTCTACAACATTGACAACTACTTACACATGTAGTACCATATTGTGTTAGCTTAGCATAATTATATGTACTCAAAACATGAAACAAATACTAAATTATGTCATTGGGTTTTAATGCATACATCTAAAGTTAACACAAGTTATGAAAAATAAAAACATAAGTCTAAAGTTAATACATATGAAAAGTAGATACATAAATCAACTACTATGAAAAATGTGCAATACTTCAAATAATTCAGTAAACTGTGGGTCATCCTCTTCAGCACCAACCCACTGGAGATAATAAAGAAGCAAGATAGAAACATGAACCCAACTAGAATAAGATGATTCTGCTTCATAAACACGAATTGAAACCTCTCTTGGCGCATCCTGACGGGGCGGTACTAACCGAGGATGTGAAACATGATTATACCACTTAAAGTATCCAACATCTGTATCATATGGAGTGATAACCACCACAACCAGACATGTCATATCAAGGACGCTGTTATGGTAACCAATTCACTCAACATCAATATCATCATCTGTCATATAATTAGGAGTTGGGTGGAATATACTGCTTGTATCCAAACTGCCGTATACAACTGTCAGGCAAGTATGAAACAACCGTGTCACCCAACTTTAGACACCATGTACATACATATATCATCAAATGAACGCCATATTTATGATCCTTGAATGGGCACCATATGACGTCAATATGTGCCAGCTCGTCCAAAACAAGTCTCAACTCATCTACCTTCATTATTCCTTACTTATACGACCATCTCATAGTACAAGGATATCCACAATTATGATCTTATTTCCAATTCTCTTCTCTTTTTTCAATAGTTGGAAAATACTCATGAATTCAGCACTTTTACAAAATTAATACTATTTATAAAAAATAATAATAAATAAACTAAATTAAAATAAATACATGTAGCAGAGTAGTACTCACCAAGCTGCTTGTAAGCGAACATGGAAGCATCTCCGAGATATCTATAGAGGGTGACCAACACAGCTGATCCCTAACTATATCTCCCACATCCATCTAAGTCCATAAAAAGTAACCGATATCGAGCCTCGACAAGCGTGAAAGTCTTGTCTATAAAAATCGTAGAACCTATCAGCATCATCTTATACACTCTGGTCGCATAGCCCCATATAGCAGCAAATCGGTGACATGCGAATAATTATTGCATCCACTCCATCTTATAATAAGCACCCCTACAAGAACATACATAAGGTGTTTCCTCGCTAAATGACACTCCAAAGTACTCAATAGCAAAAGCAACAAAAACTTCTCCAGTGACATCTCAATGGGTCATAAAAAGCCCCTAATGAGTAGATGAAGCAGACAAGAAATGGTATCTAGTGTAATGCCCATCTTACCAAATGACATCTAAAATGAATATGTCTCTGGATGTCATCTCTCTAGAAATGCTAATGTCAAGTTTGTGTCTATCCTCGTCAAACTGGTTCTCTGGAGTGAAGATAGACCATACTGATTCATCCACCGCTCCATCTCTGGTAGGAGACAATGAGGAACCCTTTTTGTAAGCTTGCTCCCATGTCCTTCAGTTCTTTCTTCGGACATCTCTCTTGAAAACAATAAAAAGTGTGTGTGTGTGTGTGTGTGTGTGTGTGTGTGTATATATATATATATATATATATATATATATATATATATATATATATATATATATATATATATATATATATATATATATATATATATATATATAAAATAAAAATTAATCCCAATTGGAAAACGTTCAAAAGAGTTCTGGTGTAGTTTTCCACTAAACTGGAATACTTTATAATAGAGTTCTGATATGTTTCATGAATCAAAAATCTTTTCCTAAGAGATCCGGTGAATTTAAAAAATCGAATAACTTACTAGTTGAGTTCTGGTTTGGTGACCGTGTACTAGATAACTTATCAAATGAGTTCCGATATACAATTGTTTTCCTATATCGAAACACTTAAAACACAAATGAAAGAAAAAGAGGAAAAAATAAGACAAATGAACTATTTATATGAAGGCATTTTGGTAAAAAAAAAGGTATAATGTAGGAGTAGGGAAATAAATAATTGGGCATGGGGTAAAATTTTCAAAGAATAGGCACACCCCAGAGATCTAGGGGATCATTAATAGGTGATCGTCTACCGATTGTTGGATGTGAACAATTATAGAATCTTAGAACACACGTACTACTAGGCCCTTTACTAGTTGTTGGGTGGGAATAATTATAAAATCCTATGACACATGTACTACAAAAAAACTACTACCACAAAGAAGATTTTAGAACCTATAGAATAAAAGACCTTAACTATAAATTCTATTGTATTAGGAGAACTTAGGTAGATACTATTATATATCCTTAATCTTACACTTACGATCGTCACTAATTTTATTATCATAGTGTTTGAAGACATTCCTCACATCGTCGCATACAACATACAAAAGACCACCATTGTAGGGATCACAAACAACATCATCCATGCCGCTTGAAGATAGAAAATAATTTTAGATCATTTGATATTGTTTGTGAGAGTCATATTCAACATTTTCACTTTACCTCTAATTTAACATCAAGTCCTCAAGGGATGCAAATAAGACATTCACCCTACGACCGAAAAGTCAACAACCTTTTTGAAGATCTATTAGAGGTCGTTTATAGAAGTTATACAAGAACATAATATATGTATGAAGCAAATGGTTTAAACTCCATAAACATAACATGACATGATGAATTTAGTCGGAAATGTTTAATTACTCAAGGGCTCAGGTAAACATATCCCCAACGTTTCATGTTATCAAGGACTGAAACATTTTAGATATAGAAATCCTTTTCTAGAAGAAAGGGTCAAGGACGTTCTTGTCATTGTTGAGGAAAAATTATCAAAAAAGAAACATTGAGTGGGAACATTGTGTCGGAAGAGCATTCAACCGATTGCCCAATCTTGTCACCATAATGAGTACCCTCAGAAAGATCTACACCTCTTGGTAGAGCCTTCCTATAAATGTCTTAGAGGAAAACATATTGATTAAAAGAACTCATGTGAGTGCCGCTTATTGAAGGGTAATTTAGTAATTTAATATGTTGCCTGTGTAGCCCTAGTATTTATGTATAAATAGACTAGTGGTAGCTGTCATTTATCCATCATCTTTCTTATAGCTTTTGTAGTCGTCATTGCAGAGCAATAAATATTCTCTCATTCCTTTTATTTTCATCACCTTGTGCACTAGAAATTGGTATCTAGAGCTTCGGTTTGGATCCACAGGGAAATATAAGTGAAACAGTGAGGCGTTTAATGATTGATTTCATTTCTTGAACTCGTGTTGAATCTTGAACGAAATCGTAACAGAATCACATTTTCTGATTCTGCGGGATTAGGAAATATTGTGTTTGGTGAGATATGAGTGACTTACACAAGATTGAAAATGAATGGAAATGGTAGTCTAAGCACCAAGCTTCCAGTGTTTGATGGCAGGAACTAGAGTCGTTGGATGATTCAGATGCATGTGTTATTTGGCGCTCAAGGTGTTCTTGATCTCGTCAACGATAGTTACATTTCAGTTGCACTTCTAGAAAATACAACTGATGCACAGAGAAATGCTCAACATGATCTAAGGAAGAAATATCAGAAGGCGTTGTTCTTCATCCAGTAGTGTGCGGATGTGAACGTGTTTGAGAAAATCGTTGATTCGACAAGGGCAAGGCTGCGTGGGACACATTGGTTAGGTGTTACGGTGGTGACGCATTAGTGAAGAAGGTGAAGCTTCACTCTCTACGAAAGCAGTATGATAATCTCAACATGAAGGACAACAAGAAGGTATCTGAGTACATCTCAAGAGTGATTTTGATCACTAATGAGATGAAAGCTTATGGAGAAACCCTTTTTGAACAAGTAATCATTGATAAGGTATTTAGATCTCTTACTCCTTAGTTTGATTACATTGTGATAGCAATATAGCATTCTAAGGATCTAGACAACATGAGAATTGAAGAGATGAAAAGTAGTCTAGAAGCACAAGAGTTGTATCTGACTGAGAGAACATCTGAAAGAGAAGTAGAACACCAGGCTCTAAAACCAGCTTCTGGTAAGAAGCATTAGAAGCAGTTTTGGTTAGAAGCTAGGAGAAGATCTTATGGTGTTCAAAAGTTAGAAACCTCAACTTCTGATAGGCAGAAGAATACTCAAAAGGGAAAAGAAAGGCATGACAAGAAGAAGATCGAGTGCTACTGTTGTAAGAAGTTTGGCCATATTGTTGCTGATTGTTGGTCAAACAAGGAAAGAAAGTCAGAAGAAGCAAACATATCCAGAAGAGATTCTGATGATGAATTTGTACTACTGCTAGCTTCTGAATCTGATGATACGAATTTGACAAAATAGTGGTATATGGACACTGGCTGCTCAAATCATCTTATTGGAAATAAGAAATGGCTGGTTGACTTTGACTCTGGAAAGAGGACAAAGATCATGTGTGCTAATGATAAATACCTCAAAGATGAAGGTATGGGATATGTCAGAGTCGTTCTGAACAATGAGAAAACAAAATTGATTTAGAATGTGTGGTATGTACCTAGCATGAAAAGCAATCTAATGATTGTAGGGAAATTAATTGAGAAAGATTTTTTAGTTACCATGACAGACAATCTTTTGAAGCTGTATGACTGTAATCAAAAGCTGATTATCGAGTCAGAACAGGGAAGGAATAGAACATTCAAGGTGAATGTCAAAACTGCAAACTCTGAATTCGTTAGTGCAACAAGTGTTGTGAAAGAAAGTGAGTTATGGCATATAAGATTTGGTCATCTGAATTTCAGAAGCTTAGGGCATTTGAATTTGAAGAAGCTGGTACATGGAATTCCTATAAGAAGCTTGAGAAGTCATGCAAAATGTACATGGAAGGAAAGCAACCAAGATTGCCATTTGCGTCAGAAGTAGCTTCAAGAGCAAAGCATTCCTTGGGAGTAGTGCATTCTGATGTGTGTGGTCCATTTCCAGTAGCATCGATTGAAGAGAAGAAATACTTAATATCATTTATTGATGAATTCACAAGGACGACATGGGTATCCCTTATAAAGTTCAAACACGAGATGTTTACTGATTTCAAGAAATTCAGAATGAAGGTTAGGAATCAGAGAGTTCAGACTCTGAAGATTTTCAGAACCAATAATGGAGTTGAGTATAACTCCAATGAGTTTAGAAAGTTCTAAGAGGAGAATGGACTTGAGCATGAGGTTACTACTCCTTATACTCCTCAACATAATGGTCTTGCTGAGAGAAGAAATTGTGTTTTACTTGATATGACGAGAAGCATGCTAAAGGAGATGTTTGAAAAGCTGTTAAGTGTGGTTTTGGTTGGTTACTATATATAGTAACTTTGTTCATTTTTATCAGCAACAATCGTGAATTTGAGTCAATTATCATAAATCAAGAAAAGTGAAAGAGGTGCCATCAAAGTTCATCAATCTTCATCTTTTACAACCCACAACACAACAATTACACACAACAATTCTTGGGGTGATTGTGTTTTTGTTCAAGGTGATAAGGTCTGAAACCGTGATCGGAAATCCGGTTTGGGGTGATTTTGAAGGCAGGTTTTTCTTGGATAAAACCTAGCAGGTTTTACCCTTCAAGATTTGGAGATTTTGGGGGTTTTTCAGTACGGAGCATCTCTACCTACTTCAGCTAAGTGAAGGTGATTGAGAAGCGGGAGTCTTCGTCAATCTAGTAGCGGAAATCATTGAAGCGTTCAAGAGTTTTCCGGGTTCGATTTGTTTGTGCACGAGATCAGCCGGGCCGAGGGTTTGAAGAATTGAAGGTTATTCAAAAAAGGGGCTGGAATCGGAGGTCTACTCACAACACGGAGAACTTGATTCGACTCGAATCAAGGAGCAAGAAGCGATAGCATCATCAACTTCAAGAGGGCTTGATTGTACATTTTACTTATCAATTCTTGTATAAACATTTCTACATTACATGTGATATCTAATATATTGATCTCAATTCTATTATTAGAATTGAGGGCAGACGTACCTCGAAGCGAGGACGGCAGGGGAACTGCCTCAACAAATCTTTGTCTCCTTTACTTTTCAGCACTTTCAATTTTGGCTAAAAATTTAAGTGATTTTAGTATAAGTAGTTATATCATAAGTTGGGTTGATTTGAGTAAGTACTTATTACTGTTTTGAACTTTAGTGCAATAATACATTGCACAAGGAACTTAAAGCATCTTACTCAAGCCAAACCACACTTGGAGTGTATTGCACACCAAGTGTTTGATAAATTGCCTATACCAAAGTTTACTTAGTCCATTTGCCTACTTTGTGGGTATTATAGATCATTGGTGCTAGTTCTACTAAGAAGTGATAAAATCAACTGATAGTGTGACTAGTGTGTTGAATCAAATTTTGGTTATTATCATTTCCATAAGACTAGACGCATATTCGATCTTCTAATAACTGTTCGTTCTTAGACGTAATTTTTCCACGACAACTTCCGTAAATCTAACACAAACATTTTGAAAAACTAATTTTTAATTGGTAGCGCCGACTGATTTTAATTGGGATCTATTCAACCCCCCCTTCTAGATCCAAGCCATCGTCTAACAACGCTCAACAGACAGTCGGTAGTACGTATGTTGCTTTACGACAGACCGTTTACTAAAGTTTTTGTCATAGATCTCAGCAAATTCAGGACGGACAAGGGACACAACAGTTCTCGGAAGGTTTGCAGATGATGGACTTGCATGGGATGAAGAAGCTCTAGTTGATCGTTTGCCGGTGATTCTGCGGGTGGACATTTTCACTTTCAAAGTTGGAGAAGAGGAATGGGTGGTAAAGAGATTACTCACTTTCAAAGTTGAAGATAGAGGAATGATGATGATTTTACCCCTTTGTGGTAGATACTAGGTTTTGGGAAGAGAGGAAGAGGGAAGACAACCTTGATGTAGGTTACAATTTACAATGCAAAATGTCTTAATGAAAATGACTTGGAATGAACAATATGATTTAATGAGAAATGAACAGTTGCAGCAGAAATTTTTTCACAGAATTCGCACGATGCATCAACCGGAAGGTCTATGCGTCGACACATACTGTGTTGAAAATAACACGTTTAAAATAGCAGGGGTATGCGTCGATCGGAGGGTCAAATTGGGCATGCCTGTGTCTCAGGCAAACAAAAATTTCATTTTGTGAGTCGACCGCTACCCTGCATAGGTCGACTCATGCAAATAAAAACCAGCAAAACTTACATTTTTTACTATTTTAGCATACATTAAGACATAAATAACAAGTGATCCGCTGTCGCGCGCAGATCAAAACGAGTGTTTTTGTAAATATGCAGTATAGCGACAGTACTCGAAATATCGTTCTCAAGGATTCTTGATTATTACTAATCGAATAAAAAGGGGGGTTTGTTTGGTTATGATCAATTAAATAAAGAGATTGCAATTAAGCGGTTAAAATAAGTGATTATCAAAATAAGCCAATCTACTGTTCTCGGTTCCGGCTTATCACGGGTTTCTACCTTACCAATTTCCTAAGCGACTTCGATCTCTATTCGATTCCTATGTCAATTGACAAGCGCAAAAGATATAAACTAGATTGACAATCCTGTATTCCGAATTAAGCAAACGGATTAAGTTTTTGTGAATTAAGCAAACACGAATTAGCGACAAAGCGACGTAACGACGAATAAAAGTTAAGGATGCAATCATACGAATTTAATCAAAACAATTATATAAACTAACAGATTAAGCAAATGCAATTCATAGAATAGTGTTGAAAGAGAAACGAATTAAATTGATAAAGTATAAACCTCAAAGCGTTGGAACGCGATTATAGCAGATTGACTCTAAGGAATTAGTTCTCCATTCCAATTGTACAAGCTTCAACAATATTTTCGTGAATAGTGACTAAAATGAACAGTAACACGAGTTCTCCTTAAAAAGGCAAACAATGGATCCGGTTCAAAACCCAACTGGGTCGAAAATATAACCCAGGCCCAAAACATGACCCAAAACTAAAACAATATCCTAATGCTGCAACTTCAACGAATATTCTGGGAAAATGTGTTCCGAATCTGACTTTAACTCCAACACGAAAGTTGTAGCTCTATCTCTTAGCTTTCCGATGATTTTTAGAACGCCTCAAACGAATTCCCGGAACTCCAGATATGATCGTTTCCGTGCAGACTGCTAAAGCTGAAAAATAAAGCGCGAAAATCAAATTAAACCAAAAATAAAATAAAATGTAAAAACATAATAAAACATAAAAATAATCAAAATAAAGTAAAGAAATGGCTAAGTAAAAATATAGGATAATGTGCATAAATATACATTGATCAACAAGCCAAAACATATTTCAAGCATACAAAGGAGTGAAATACGTACAAACATGATATTCATGACAATGATGACACATAATTTGATACATTTTATTTTGTGAACATGAAAGTTTTGAGAGATTCTAGTTAAGGAAGAATATTACCTCACCTCCAAAAGTAACGAGATGCACTCACATATGGCTTTTAACATCTTCATTTGTTAGATAACATATGGACAAAGCACATATAGATATAGATATATATAATATGCGAGAGATATTGCTACACACGATCCGAAATATCAAGAACACTGAGTTCACGTCGGATATGAAAGAAAGGCTCAGTAGCAAGAGGTTTTGTAAAGATATCAGCAAGTTGATTTTTAGTGTCAACATGCTCAAAAACCACGTCGCCCTTCTCCACATGATCCCTAAGAAAGTGGTGTCGAATTTCGATATGTTTGATGCCTGAATGTAACACAGGACTCTTGGTTAGATTGATGGCACTTGTGATGTCACAGAAAATTGGAATATGCTTAAGTTTGAGGTTAAAGTCGAGCAATTGTTGCTTAAGCCATAGGACTTGAGCGCAACAACTGCCGGCCGCAACGTATTACACTTTGGCGGTTGACAAAGCTACAGAGACCTACTTTTTGCTATGCCAACTTACCAAAGAGTTTGACAATAAATGACACGTGTCACTCGTACTTTTCCTATTTGATTTGCATCCTGCAAAATCAGAATCGGAGAAACCAACCAAGGAGCAACCGTTTCCCTTAGAATACCAGAGCCCATAATTTGGAGTACCCGAGAGGTATCTAAGTATGCGCTTGACTGCTTTTAGATGGGATTCTTTAGGAGATGATTAATACCTAGCGCACATACTGACACTAAACATAATGTCGGGTCTAGAGGCAGTGAGATAGAGGAGAGATCCAATCATACCTCAATACTTTTTCACCTCTACATCCTTACCACTTTCGCCTCGGCTGAGATTCGCACATGTTGGCATTGGTGTATCGATACCTTTGGAGTTTGCCATGTCAAACCGCTTGAAAAGCTCAAGATAGTATTTCTTCTGGCTCACAAAGGTACCCTCTTGTAGTTGCTTAATTTTCAATCCGAGGAAATATGTGAGCTTTCCCATCATACTCATTTTGAATTCCCCCTACATTAAAGTAGAAAACTCTCTTACAAGATTCATGTTAGTTGACCCAAAAATAATATCATCAACATAAATTGGTACCAAAATTAAGTGTTTTCCTTGACGCTTAATGAAAAGTGTTGTGTCGACCTTTCCTCTTAAGTACCCTTGATCAAGAAGAAACTTGCTTAGACGATCATACCAAGCCCTAGGGGCTTGCTTGAGTCCATACAAGGCACGTTTTAATTTGTATACGTGATCAGGATACTCATGGGATTCAAATCCAGGAGGTTGGGTAACATAAAATTCTTCATTTATATAGCCATTAAGGAATGCACTTTTCACATCCATTTGAAATAGCTTAAAAGTTTTCGCACATGCGAAGGCAAGTAAAAGACGTATAGCCTCGAGTAGGGCAACCGGCGTATAAGTGTCCACATAGTCGATACCTTCCTCTTGGTTATACCCTTGCGCGACTAAACATGCCTTATTACGTGTTATTACTCCGTTTACGTCCAATTTATTTCTAAACACCCACCGAGTGCCAATTACTCGATGACCTCGCAGAGGAGGGACAAGGTCCCAAACCTCATTTCTCTTAAACTGATTAAGTTCCTCTTGCATTGATAGGAATCAATGTTCATCGAGTAAAGACTCTTTTGGGTTTTTAGGTTCTACCTAAGAAACGAAAGCGAAATGATAACATAAATTACTTAGTTTTGATCGAGTTGTCACTCCCTTTGAGATATCACCGAGGATATTATCGATGGGGTAGTCTTTGGAAGACTTCCAAGCTGGAGGGAGATCATCTTTGTCAGACGGATGAACTTCCTCAGTCTTTTCATGACAATCATCTTTTTCCTCCTCAAATTTGGCTAGGTCAGGTTGATCAATTCCCGGCTCAGCACTTTTGAGTATGTATTCCAAAGATACACCTGCACCATGAACTAAACTACCTTTTCTGAAACTTCTCGGATAAGACTCATCAAATGTTACGTGAACAGACTCTTCGACAGTAAGTAATCTCTTGTTGTATATTCTATAAGCTTTACTTGACTGAGAGTATCCGAGGAAGATACCTTCATCTGCCTTGGAGTCAAATTTACCTAGACTTCTTTTTCATTGTTTAACACGAAACATTTACAACCGAAGACATGTAGGTGAGACACATTTGGCTTTCGCCCTTTCAAAAGTTCACACGGTGTTTTGTTTAGAATAGGGAGAATAAGTACCCTATTCAATACTTAACATGCCGTACTAATAGCGTCAGCCCATAAATTCTTAGGTAACACACTTTCGTTGATCATAGTTCTCCCTAATTCTTCCAAAATTCGACTTTTGCGCTCCACAACTCCGTTTTGTTGAGGGGTGTACGGAGCGGAGAAGTTATGATCAATTCTGTGTCTACCACAATATTCCTCAAACAGATAATTCTCGAACTCACCCCCATGACCACTTCTAATTGATATTATGTTTGTGTTTAACTTATTTTGAGAAAGCTTAGAAAAATTTTCAAAGGCTGAGAATGTATCACTCTTGCTAGCTAAGAAGATAGTCCAGCAAAATCTAGAAAAATCATCGACTATAACAAAACCATAATAGTTACCACCTAGAATTTTAATTCTAGATGGCCCAAATAGATCTATATGGAGAAGTTCAAGAGGTCTCATAGTTGAAACAACGTTTTTAGATTTAAATGAGATCCTTGTTTGCTTCCCCATTTGTCATGCATCACATAAGTGATCCTTGGTGAACTTGATTTTGGGCAGGCCTATGATTAGATCTTTTGAAACTATCTTATTTAGTAAGTCAAAATTGACATGCGCTAAACGTCTATGCCATAACCATGAGTCCTCACTCATTGTCATGAGACATTTATCGCTAGTCAATGATACTTCACTCAAATCTAGCATATAGACATTATTTACTCTTAGACCATTAAACACATCCTTCATTTTATCATTGTGTTCAATTAGGCAACAATCTTTTGAAAATGATAATTTGTATCCTTTGTCGCATAATTCATTAATGCTAATGAGATTGTGTTTAAGGCCCTCGACTAGCAACACATCAGAGATAGTAGTGGATGAAGGATTACCTACACTACCTTTTCCAAGTATTGCACCCCGGTTGTTGTCTCCATAGGTTGTAAATCCCTTATTCTTTGCCACAAAGTCAATGAAGAGAGATATGTCTCCTGTCATATGTCTTGAGCAGCCACTGTTGAGAACCCATCTTCTCTCGGTAGTCTCAAGATGTTGTACCTATGAACACAATTAGCAAGAATAGGTACCCAATTTTTTATTGGGTCTTAGGTTGTGAGTGAAAACATGGTCGCATTTAGGCAACCATTGATAAACCCTTTAGGAACCAAAAATCTCCTAAAGCGACATTTAGCAATAGTGTGACCCTTCTTGCAACAATACAAACAAGAAAAGTTAACTTTTGTATCACTTTTTCTATCATGATTCTTTATAACATATGTGTATTTTTGATATGGATTAACCATACTCTTTCTAAAATGAGCTTTATCGATAGCAAATATAATTTTGGGTTCTAGAGCCTTGTTAATTTTGGTCTTGAGATTTCTAACCTTATTTTGCCAAATGTAACAAGTATCACACCCGAAGTTAACAACTCTCTTTCTTATTTCCTTATAATCCACTTTTGTACCTTCCATTATGGAAGCCTTTAATGCCTCTAGTTTCTTTTCGGAATCACGAATCTTTTGCTCTAGGTGAGCAAAGATTTGTTTATTTGAGGCAAGCCTTTTGAAGGCTTCTTTCACTTCATAATGTAAGGTATTAAAAGCAGTTTGCAATTCAGAATAAGACAATTTAGAGGAATTATCATATTTCGCATGTCATACCTTTTTACTTTTTTTTCTTTTGATGAGCTAAGAGATAAATATTGACGGATTCGTCTTCGTCACTAGAGCTCTCATCCTCGGATGACTCGCTATCGCTTTCCCATGCGATATACGCTCTCCTTGGCTTAGCTTGCTTCTTATGTGACAGACTTTTTTCCTTTCCTTTGTCCTTTTTCATCAAGGGACAATCCGACTTGTAGTGTCCGGTTTTTCCGCAGTTATAACATGACCCTTTTGTTTTACTACCTTTATTGTCGTCATTCCTGGAATATCTTGATTATTTTCAAAAGTTGACTAGATTTTTCTCAGAGTGTTGGATACCGTTCTTCTTGACATAGCGATTGTATCGCTTCACAAACAACCCCATATCCTCACTCTATTCATCATCTTCGTCATCACTCATATTGTAATCACTAAGCTCTTTTGTGTGGGACTTTGAATAAGAAGTCTTGAGAGTGATAGACTTCTTTTAGGTATTTTTCGTTTTCTCCTTCTTTTCCTTTTTCTCATATTTCTCTAGACTAAGAAGCACTTGTTCATGCTCTTGAAGTTTTCCAAACAATGTTGTAAGATCCAAAATCATGAGATCGTTTGCTTCCTTTATAGCGGTTACTTTTGGTTGCCATTCCCTGTTAAGACATCTCAAGATTTTGTTAGTAGCAACATCATTGGCAACTGTCCTACCGAGTGAATATAGTCTATTGATAAGATGATTAAATCTATTTTACATGTCAGCAATGGTTTCCCCTTGCTCCATGTGAAAGAGATCAAACTCTTGTGTTAAGGTATTCATTCTCACTAGTTTAACATCATTGGTTCCCTCATGGGCAACTTGCAATGAGTCCCACATAGCCTTTGCAGTCAAACAATGAGAAACCCTATAGTATTCGTCAACTCCCAAGGAGGAGATCATAATATTTTTGGCTTTCCAATCGTAATTATACTTCTTCTCGTCATCATCATTCCATTGTGCTTCAGGCTTAGGAACGATCATGTTATTTTCATCAGTCATGGTTATTTCCATAGGACCGTTCAAAATAACATTCTATACCTTCCTGTCAATGGAATTTATATGCACACGCATACAGTCTTTCCAGTAACTATAGTTTTCTCCATTAAAAACAGGTGCTATATTATAATCCCCTTTAGGTTCGTTAGCCATTTCCTACTAAGTTATACTTGAAGCACAGAATGAACCGGTGCTCCTGATACCACTTGTTAGACGATGGCGCAGATCTAGAAGGGGGTTGAATATATCGCTTGCTTAAAAGAGTCGGCGCTACCAATAAAAATGGTTTTTAAAATTTGTTTAATTGCGAAAGCGGCCAAGGAACTATACACGTCTAAAACGAACGGTTACTAGAAAACCGGATATGCATTAAGCCTATGGAATCGGATAAACGAGATATAAGAATCATTATGTTAATCACACTTTCAATTTGATTATTGATCACTATACGGTGTGACTAGTTCCAATGCCTTTAAAATATTAACAATATGAAAGGACATCACATAAGGTTTTTAGTTCACACAATTTATCAAACACTTGGAGTGCAGAGCATTGCAAGTGAGTTCTATTTTGAGAGTTAGATGCTCAAGTTCCCTCTTACAATCAATGATTGTACTAAAAATTCAAAATTAGTTCAGCACAACTCAAATCAGACCTAGACTGATATAATCGTTTTCACTAAAAACACAGATATTAAGCAATATAAACGTAAAGCAAAAGACACAATGATTTGTTGAGGCAGTTCCCCCATCGTCCTCGCTCGGGGTACGTCGACCATCAATTCTAACAATAGAATTGAGACCTGTTTATAGATAGATATAACCTGTTGGTCAATGTATATACAAGAAGCGAATAGCTATCAAATAAACGAACACAATTGTTGTTGTAGACCCTATTTCTTCTTGCCCCTTGATTCAAGCTGAATCGAGTACTTCGAACGCTGTGAATAAACCCCCGATTGCGGCACTCTCTTTGAACAACCTTCGGTCTTCAAAATCTGGCCCGGATGATTTCAATCACCCACGTGTCGAACCCGAAACTCCCACTCACAATCCTCTGTTTACCGTTACTAAATCGACAGAACCTCCAGCTCTTCGATTACCTTCACTCGGTTGAATATGTGATGGAATGAATCGTGCAAAAACCCCCAAAATCTGAGATTCTTAGAGGGCAAAACCCTAAAGGTTTTATTCAAGAAATACCTGTCGATTACTCATCGCAAACCAGATAAACCAACCTTCGACTTTGGACGTTATCACCTCGAACATGCACAATGCACAACAAAGATGATTATGTCTAATTGTTGTGAGATGCTATGAAGAGAATGAAGATGATGAGAACCAAATTGACACCTATTTCACTTTTCTTTTTTTCTCAATGTTATGAAATGAAAGAGCAATTGAACTTATATACCAAACATAACTGACATAACAAACAAAACCAATTCACAAAGACATTTGACATACCAGAATTTTGACACAAAACAGCGAGCGGTCGACCTATGCAGTAGAAGGGGTCGACCTGAGCAGACCCGAAAGCAAGATTATGCAGAAAATAGGACCATGCGTCGATCGAAGCATAACATGCTTCGACGCATGGCATGCATTTTTTGCCAAATGAAAATGCTTACAGTATGAGTTGACCGGAGGGTCGACGCGAGCCCTCTTGAGACTTATGCATTAAAAAGGCTTACAGTGTGAGTCGACTGGAACAAGTCTTTGGTCGACTCAAAGCCCTGAAACACTCAAAAATGCCTATTTTCATACTTTATGATACTTTTGATGAAATCTATAGTATGGCAACCAACACCAACTAAGTCAACCCTATGTGACACACATATTTGGCTATCTATATGCAACAATCGTGATTTTTTACGAGGATTTGAATTATGAGAGACAAAATATGCAACTACGACATGGTGATAACGTCCAACATATATTCTTCTATGGAGCTGAGTTTTGACATCATCGAAACGAGCACATCTATATATGAGGCTTTGCCCTCACATAATAAACCCCAAATATTATATTAAGACGACTGTAATGATTAAGAGTTTAGAATTTTTTACAAGGTAATGTCTTTTAAACTCAAGAACACTAAAGCAACATATAAGTAAATGATAAATAAGATCCTTAAAGATCAAATCGGGGACATGGTGAAGACATACATGACAACATGATAGTCAATTCAGAACATGAAGAAGTTCAAGTATCACACTTAAAGGCCGTGTTTCGAGAGGTTCAAATGTAAAACCTGTTGAACAAGCGACTTCAAACACGAGAGGGTGAGGGTGAATTGTAAGATTCATATTTCAATTTTTTTTAAATAATCGATTTTAAAAAATTTTATATTAAGAAAGAACAAAAACATAAAATAAGCAACATAAAATATAAATGACATAATAAATATATATGGTAAGAAAGATCACACCAGATATTATGTTGGTTCAACCTTAAACCACACCGTCTATTTCAATCTCCAAGTGTTTCCTCTTGAGATTTCTACTAATAACAATCTTGAACTTTTACACATGTTTAACCCAACAACCTCACACAACAACTTGTGCTTTTACATAAATTCAGCTCAACAATTTTACACAGCTTAAACTTTTATACAAGTTCAATCTAACAATCTTACACCAAGATTCTTACAAGTTTAACTTGCAACCTTCAAATATATTACAAAATCGAAAGATAACTAAGTTCTTAAATAAATAAATTCAACACAATACTAGAACAACACAACTCTCAAATGAAGGTTTTCACTCTCTTAACACTATAATAAATTTTAATGAATAAAACTTATAAAAGAAGGAGAAGTAAGATAAGAGTTGATTATTCAGAAAAATCAATGTGTTTATTGTCTTTACTTTTATCTTCTTGTACCAAATTAAATTAATGTCTTATTGCACAAAAAGTTAATTTTTGGTGAAAACCATTTATTTTGGTTGTCATTATTCTTTGTTGTTACACATCAAATTTCTTAGTGTGACTAAACTCTAAATATTTTTGTTGGAGTGCTTTTAATTATTCTATCAATTTTATAACGGAATATGTTATATATAACTTTTTTTATGAAATATTAAAATTAAATTAAACTAAAATTAATAGAATGACTTATTTCTTTGATATTAGAGTTTGTGAATAGAAAAAATTTACTTGAATTATATATATATATATATATATATATATATATATATATATATATATATATATATATATATATATATATATATATATATATATATATATATATATATATATATATATATATATATATATATATATATATATATATATATATATATATATATATATATATATATATATATATATATATATATATATATATATATATATATATATATATATATATATATATATATATATATATATATATATAGGGAACATATCAAATGAAAGTGATTTTAAATGAGAGATGAGAGTAACAAACAACAACCATTAGATCATGATTAAACTTATTAGATATATTAAATAATTAATGTGTAAATTTGTGAATAGTATTTCCTCTGATTCTATTTATAAGAAAAAAAGTTACCTTTTAGATATATTAAATAATTAATGTGTCTGAGCATCACATAAATCAGATACATTGATTATTCAATTAATCTAAAAAATAATTTTCTGGTGCAATTTCTCTAACACTATCCTTTTAATTTCTGCAATTTACTTTAAATACTTTATTTTTGTTGTAAATCACTCAACAAAAATTACTAATACGATCTTAATATATAAATATATAAAATTAATCACAAACTTTAAATACTACAATTCACTCACTACTCCTATAAGACACTTGTTCAACTACACTCTCCTTACTAAGTATTAAAAATGAGTTGGTCTAGTGTACAGACAAAGCATATGATACTTATTATTAAGTACAAAATGGACCAACCCTGATAAAGAATTAATTAGTACACAAAAGATTATAAAAATGGTTGACTTAACAATACTCCATTCATTTTTTTTATAAGCAAATTTTAACTTTTTAGATTTATCTAATAATTGATGTATCTAGTCTATATATAGTTTAAATACATAATTTATTAAATGAATCTAAAAAGTTAAAATTTACCTATAAAAGAGAATAGATGAAAAATTTCCAATCCTTTTTAATTTGTCAAAATACAATATGAAGACTTCTTGGAATAAATTTTTGTATTTTAGGTAATGAATTAAGATTTTTTTTGTTATAACACCTTAAATAAAAATGAAATGTTTCATTTGATTTTGTAAAAAAGAAAAGAGAAAGAAGAAAAAGCATAAAGGCAAAAATATGAGAGTAAAGAGAATACATGTAATGCATATGTGCTCCTACGGTAGAGGTAGGTACAGAAATTGGGTTATGTACAATTGGATTTTCCGCATTCAAGTTGTTGTAATATTTATAAGCGTTTATTTGAGATTTGACTGTTGAGATTTATTACAATGTTTATTGTTAGAATGTATGCATCTCCATTGATGGAGAGAAAAGCTTAAAGAAGAAGAAAGAAGAAGAACTTTATAGTAGAAGAGAAGCTAAAAAATGCATTGCACCAGCTTGAGTTTAATGTGAGCATACAACCAAATATATACAAGGTGACTCTAACAAACTCTAACCAACTAACCAACTAACTAACTAATAACAGAAAAATGTTACAAGAGGAAAGTGGTTACAAGTGCATGAAATAAAGGATCAAGACTACACCATATACATATCACTATTCTAACATATACATCACTATTCTAACAGCCTCCCTCAAGCTTATGCATGAATAATGTTGATCATGCCAAGCTTGGATACAAAGGAATTGAACTTGGATGGTTGGATGGGCTTTGTTAAAAAATCAGCCAGTTGTTCTTTTGGTGCAATCGGTAAAAATCTCAACACACCTTGTTGAACTTTCTCCCTCACCAAGTGACAATCTATATTAAGATGCTTTGTTCTTTCATGGAACACCAGATTGGATGTTATATGGATGAAACTTTGGTTATCACAATATAGGGCTGGTGGTTTAGAACAAGAGACATGTAGATCCCTTATAACATACAACAACCACATCAGTTCATATGTGGCTGATCCAAGTGCCTGATACCCAGCCTCTGATGAACTTCTAGAAATGGTTTGTTATTTCTTAGCCTTCCATGATACTAGAGATGACCTCAAGAAGAAGCAGTAGCCAGAATTTGATTTCCTTGTGTCTATACAGCCTGACCAATCTGCATTTGTGTAGCCTAATACTTGAAAGTTAGATGATCTAGGAAAATACAAGCCATATCCATGATTTATCTTCAAGTACCTTATGATTCTACAAGCTGCTTGATAGTGGACACATGTGGGTTTGTGGAGAAACTGAACCAACTGTTGTGTAGCAAGAGTGATTTTTGGCCTAGTGTGGTTTAAGTAAATCAATCTTCCTATCACTCTTATTAGAATATCATTGTTATTATTAGGATATCATTGTTGATATATTAGAATATCATTGTTATTATTAGGATATCATTGTTATTATTATCATTAAATAGTCTTGGTTGTATATATATCATTCAAAATCAATAGAAAGGCAAGGCCTATCATTCCAATATGGTATCAGAGCGGAGCGACTTCTCATATGACGGGTAATGGAGGTAATCTCACATCTTATTTTAATATGAGTAATAATATTACTGTTGGCAGTGGTCATCATATACCTGTAATTGGTTGTGGTCATGCATCTTTACCCAATTCCCTAACCTTAAACAATGTTTTGCATGCACCGAAACTTATCAAAAACCTTGTTTCTGTCAGAAAATTTACAATCGATAATGATGTTTCTGTTGAATTTGATTATCTCGATTTTTCTGTAAAGAATTTTCGGACAGGAACATTTTTAATGAGATGTAATAGTTCTGGCGACCTCTACCCTATTCCCACAAAACCAAACACAATAACACTACCACCATCCGCCTTTGCTGCTTCATCTAGCGAGTTATGGCATAGTCGTTTAGGACATCCAGGAGCTCCTATCTTAAATTCTCTTCATCGAAACAAACTTTTGCTATGTAACAAGTTTCGAAATGATTTCTTTTGTCACTCTTGTCCACTTGGGAAATAAATAAAATTGCCCTTTTATAATTCCTTATCATTTACTTGTATGCCTTTTGACATTGTTCATAGCGATCTTTGGACGTCTCCGGTATTAAGCTCCGAAGGGCATCGTTACTATGTTTTATTTCTTGATGATTTTACTAATTTTTTGTGGACTTTTCCATTGTCAAACAAATCACAAGTACATTCCATTTTCTTACAATTCCGTGCTCACGTTAAAACACAATTTGAACTTGAAATAAAATGTTTTCAATGTGACAATGGAAAGGAATACGATAATGCTCTCTTTCATAAGTTTTGTGAACAAAATGGAATGTCTTTTCGATTCTCTTGTCCTCATACCTCCCCACAAAATGGAAAAGCCGAAAGAAAAATTCGTACAATCAATAATATAATCCGAACCCTCCTTGCTCATGCTTCTATTCCATCGGTTTTCTGGAACCATGCTCTCCAAATGGCCACTTACCTATACAATATACTTCCAAATAAGAAACTCACTCTCCAATCGCCCACCAAAATTCTCTACCAAAAAGATCTGTCCTATTCACACCTCCGAGTATTTGGATGTCTTTGTTATCCCTTAATTCCGTCCACCACTAGGAATAAACTCCAACCTCGGTCTACACCATGTGTTTTTCTAGGATATCCGTCTAATCACAGAGGTTATAAATGTTACGAATTGTCAAGTCATAAAATCATTATTTCTCGGCATGTCATTTTTGAGGAAAATACGTTTCCCTTTTCCACCATGAATGCTCCTACAAAGACTAACTATAACTTCTTAGATGACGGCATAATCCACCTTCTTCCCTCACACTTGTACACCACATCTCCAGCAGCCCCCTCTCCCAACATAACTGTCACCCAACCGTCATCACCAGCAGCTCAACAAACTCCTCCAAAAACTCTGAAACCACGCAGAATACCAATCCTCCCACTCATCCTGCATTCACCATCTCTAACATCACCAACTTTATCAAAATTACCCTAAGTATTGAAAAGGGTCAATATAACACCTGGTCTGAACTCTTCAAAATCCATGCTCGTGTTCACCAAGTCATTGATCATATCATTCCAACCGAAACCACATCCTCTTCTAATCTCAAAGACACCGATCCTACTCTTTGGGCACGTCTTGATGATGTTGTCCTTCAATGGATTTATGGCATAATTTCTGATGATCTTCTCCACACCATCATTGAGCGCGATTCAACCGCAGAAAATGCATGGAACATGCTATTCAACATTTTTTATGACAATAAAAATTCTAGGGCTCTCTACCTCGAGCAAGAATTTTCTAATGTTCATATGGAACAATTTCCTGATGCCTCCACCTATTGTCAACATCTCAAATCCCTATTTGATCAACTCTCTAATGTCGGTGCTCCCGTGTCTAACGAAAGGCTTGTTCTTCAACTCATTTCTGGCCTGACAGATGCGTATGCCACGGTGGGTTCACAAATCCGTCATGGAGACTCTCTTCCACCTTTTTACAAAGCTCGTCTTGTAGGTAATGGTGCTAATCAACAATCAGGTGTCAATTATGGTAAAACCTTCAGCCTTGTCGTCAAACCGGCCACTATTCGCATGGTACTTAGCATTGCAATATCCAACTCATGGTGTCTCCACCAACTAGATGTCAAAAATGCCTTTTTGCATGGAAATCTGGATGAAACAGTGTATATGCACCAGCCTCCTGGATTCCGCGATCCACAATATCCTGAGCATGTTTGTCTACTCAAAAAGTCTCTCTATGGTCTAAAATAAGCACCTTGTGCCTGGTACCAAAGATTCACTGATTATATTGCCACATTAGGTTTCTCTCACAGCATCTCTGATCATTCCTTATTCGTTTTTCATCGCGGTATTGATACTGCTTATATCCTTCTATATGTGGATGACATAATTCTCACTGCTTCTTCTGATGCTCTCCGTGACTCTATTATGTCTAAACTTAGTTCTGAATTCGCCATGAAGGATTTGGGTCCTCTAAGTTATTTTCTGGGAATATCTGTCACCAATCATACAGGTGGTATTTTCTTGTCTCAAAGAAAATATGCAGAGGAAATTATAGAACGAGCAGGCATGTCCTCTTGCAAACCATCACCCACTCCAGTCGACACCAAGGCAAAACTCAGTGGCTCTTCCGGGAATCCATATCATGACCCAACTGAATATCGGAGTCTTGCAGGAGCATTGCAGTATTTAACCTTCACAAGACCCGATATCTCTTATGCAGTACAACAGGTATGCCTATTCATGCATGACCCAAAAACACAACATATGTCAGCACTGAAGCATATAATTCGGTATATTCACGACACTATTGATTTCGGCCTTTCACTTGCATCCCTCCTCTGTCAGCAAATTGGTTTCTTACACTGATGCAGATTGGGCTGGTTGCCCAGACACCAGGCGATCCACCTCTGGTTACTGTGTCTATCTTGGTGACAATTTAATCTCATGGTCTGCCAAACGCCAGCATACCCTCTCTCGATCCAGTGCCGAAGCCGAGTACCGCGCAGTCGCCAATGTAGTATCTGAATCTTGTTGGATTAGAAACTTACTGTTGGAACTACATTGCCCAGTCACAATAGCAACTATAATCTATTGTGACAATGTGAGTGTTGTCTATCTATCTGGCAACCCAGTCCAACATCAACGTACCAAACACATCGAGATGGATATACATTTTGTGCGTGAAAAAGTCACCCGAAGCCAAGTACGGGTCTTACACGTCCCTTCACGTTACCAAATCACTGACATCTTCACCAAAGGACTTCCGTTGCAACTCTTTGATGATTTTCGTGATAGTCTCAACATTCGTCAGCCTCCCGTTTCGACTACGGGGGTGTATTAGAATATCATTGTTATTATTAGGATATCATTGTTGATATATTAGAATATCATTGTTATTATTAGGATATCATTGTTATTATTATCATTAAATAGTCTTGGTTGTATATATATCATTCAAAATCAATAGAAAGGCAAGGCCTATCATTCCAATAATTATTCTATATGTAGTAATGTCTTCCAAGGGTTCACTATTATCCTGATGCAGTTGCAATGATGGATCAAGAGGTGTTGAAGCTGGTTTTGATCCAAGGAGACCTGAACCTTTGAGAAGATTTAGGTAGTATTTTCTTTGTGATATAGTGATGCCATCCTTAGAATGTGTAACCTCAAGTCCAAGAAAATATTTTAAAATTCCTAAGTCCTTGATTTTGAAACTTTCATTAAGGATGCATTTAATATGATCGAACTCCATTAAGGATGTTCCTGCTAGTATAATGTCATCCATATATACTAATAGAATTGTGATGTGATCACCCTTTTTCAAAGTGAACATGGAGTAATCAGCAATTAACTGGGTAATACCAAGTTTCAATAGGAGTGAGTTAAGTTTCTCATACCGCTTACGACTGGCCTGCCTCAAACCATGCAAGATTTTCACTAGTTTGAAAACTTGATTTGGTTTGGAGCATGAAATGAAGGTGAGAAAATACTTAGAAGGGGGGTTGAATAAGTATGAAGATAAAATTTAGAAGTAAAAACTCAAGTATTTTTATCCTAGTTCGTTGAACTCAACTACTCCAGTCCACCCTTTCTAGAGTGATTTGCCTTTCTCAAACAAGGGCTTAATCCACTATTTAATCAATTGATTACAATAGTAAGCACTAAGAACAACTATTCAAAGTCTTCTCAAGAACTATTGATCCTAATTGGATCTTCTTAAGGTTCTCTTACAATCAAATGTAATAATAAATACAAGTGTTAAAATGATTCTAATAAAGCTTTATCACAACTGTGATTTTTCACTTAAGATTAAGAACAATGAAATAATTCTTAGCAAGAATATATGAGTTGTATGAGAGCTTTTTAATGAATTCTTTTCAAGTGTTTTCGTCAACTGAAGAAGATGAGTGGAGACTTGCTTTTATAGGCACAGTGATCCAAGAGCTTTTCACGTTGAGAATAGTGTACCAAAAGGTCTGAGCCTTTTTGTCTTCACATCAAGTGACCTTTCCTAGAAGAAGAATGCACAGAGAAATCCTTTTTGTCTGTGTTCTTGTGTCTAGCATAAATAAGGAAAGAGTCGTTTGGATATTCCAACGGACATAATCTTTGAATTCTTCTTTAACAATTTTCAGCAAGAATCATCAGAGTGTAAATTGATCAGAGCCTTCTGATGTTCATTAGAGTTTGCTGAATCAGAGTCTTTGCAGCAAGTGTGCTTTCAGCGTGTATAAGTTCAGAGCAAAGTTTTGGTTCAGATCCTCAGTACTGGCACCGTTAGTACTATCAGAGTCTTCTGAAGTAACTGTGCTTGAAAACTCTTTATACAGACTTCTTCATTGCTTCAGATGCTTCTGGCTTGCTTCAGATTCTTTTGTAGCTTCTGCTTCAGATCCATCTGGAGGCAGCGCTTAGAATCTTCTGGTGGCAGCGTTCAGAATCTTCTAAGAGATGCTTCTGACGCTTCAGAGCCTTGCATATTTCTTATGTTCAGATTTAATTTGCTTCTGGAGTGATATTTACTTTAACATCTGCAGCAAACATTCTCAAGCAAATTTTAGAGTATATAATTCTTCAATACAAAATTTCATAATAGTTATCATCAAAACATAGAGATATTATTAAGAACCAATCTGTGTTCTAACAATCTCCCCCTTTTTGATGATGACAAAAACATCAGAAATTTTGTTCAGTTGGAAAATAAAATAATTATAACTCCCCCTGAGATGATGAATCTCCCCCTAAATTGAATATTAATAAGCAATAGAAACTTCCCTTTTTGTCTTGAGTATTCTTTTCAGAATTAGAGCTTGATTGTTCTAAACATTTGATCTTGCATGTTTCAGAGTCTGAGTCTGATAAGTTAGATATGATCTGAGAGTCTTAGAGTTTCTTTTAAAGAATATATCAGATTTATCAAATGTTCTAAAACACTCAAAGTTTACGTTAGTTAGAATTGATATGTCTGAAGTCTCATTTAGGTAGAGTTTATTTAAACAGTCAGATCTATTTTCTCCCCCTTTTTTTTTGTCATAATCAAAAAGTAAAAACTTTTAAAAGATAAATAAAAGGAAATACAGAAAAGATAAATCATGTAGAGAAAACATTTAGTCATTCATTCATTCAGAGTAAATAATACAAACATCAGAAAAGATTCAAGTACATGTGAAAACATCAGATAAAAACAATAAACTAAGTTTGTTTTGACAAAATCATCTTCAACAGATCAGTGATCTCAGAGGATGACTGTTCTTGCTTTGACATCCACTTAGCCATGGTTTCATTCTTCTGATCTTGTTTGGACATCCACTGAGCCATGTCTTCAGACTTCTTATCTTGCTTATCCATCCATGACTTAATCTCTGATTGACCAGCTTCCAGAACTGCAATCTTATCTTCAAGATCTGGATACTCTTTCTTGATCTCAGATGAAGAAGGTGGGACAAATTCTGAAGCAGGAACAAAGTCAATTTCCATAGGGGATTCAGAGTCAGGAGCAGCAGATCCAGAGGGATGTTCTACAAGAGTCATAGCCAGAGGGTTGTCTTCAGATGCAGATTCAGTATTCACTTATGTATCACATACTTCAGATGATGAAGGAGCAACTTTAAGAAGCAATGGTGCAGATCTTTTAACAGTCCAGAACAAACTTCTAGCAGTTTCAGCAAATCTGAGCTTCGTATCATCAGAACATACGTTCTTCAGATTTGATGCTACAGTATTGAATCTGTTGATGAAGCTATTCCAAATAGCATCAGATTCATTTGCACCCATTGTTGATAAGCACTTTCTCTGTACAGAGCCTAAATGCATCTCTATTTCTTCCAAAAAACTTGTAAATAAATGATCAACATTCAGCCTAGGTTTTGGTTTTAGAAGAGTTTCCAATGTGATTGGCTTGGGTTGAGGTGAAGGTGGAATGGTGAATTTTGGAATGGTGATCAGAGGGCGAGGGTAGACGGGTATGGATGGAGAATCATATAAAATGACAGTTTTGGATCTGATTAAAGCATTCAACAGAAATGGTTTTGCATTTGATGCATAAGAAACAACATCAAATACGGTAGAAGAGTAAGGAATGAATGCAAATTTATCAGATAAAATAGGTTCTGATGAAGTCATTTCTGGCAGTTCTTTTATATAGGTTTGAAGAACAGATGGTAGAATGATGGAAAGCTTGGGTTTAAGAGGGGTGTTAGTGTCAGATGGTTCAATTCTGTCATAGAAATTTTTAACTTTCAAAACATAAGAAAGTGGATCAGAGGGGAGTGGTTCAAAGGATACAAATTCAGATCTCCTTGGCTTAGGTTTTGGAATGGCTATTTGAGTGAGAGAGTTTGATGAAACAGGTGGTTCTGGTTGGTTAACTACAAGATTTCTGAGAGAGGGAGGTGACAGAATATCTGGGTGTATATCAGATTTTGATGAATTTGAGGATGAGGTTGGAGTACAAGACGTAGAAGACACTTCAAAAACAGTTTTGAGAGGTGTAACTTCTAGAACCTCTGTTTCAGGTATATTTGTTTCAGATGGGTTGGTTGGTTCTGATTGATTCTTAGAAGGTTTTGATGGAGGTTCAGATGCAGGTGGTTCAGATGTAGGTGGTTCAGAAGTAGGTGGTTCAGATGTGGGTGGTTCAGATGTAGGTGGTTCAGATGTATTTGGTTGTTGTTTTTCTGGTTGTTGTTGTTGTTCTGGTTGTTGTTGTTGTTCTGGTTGTTGTTGTGGTTGTTCTGGTTGTTGTTGTGGTGCATATTATTCTGTTGGTTTTGTTATAAGTGGTGGAGTTTGATTTGCTGGTGTTGTTGTTGTTGTTGGTTCAGATGATGGAATAACAGAAGGTTTTACTGGAGTAGTGGAAATGGGATCAGATGATTTTTGTAGGGAAGGAATTTTTAATGGTTCAGATTTTTAAGATGGAGCAGGAACAAATTGTTTTTGAGTAGGAGGGGGTTTTGGAATAGAACTAAATGTTGATTCATTTAAAACAATGTTATTGAAAGAAGATACAGAAGATTTGGTACCTTTAATCTTGATACACTTTGTGGGAACAGAGGGAACGTCTCCAGATGCTTTTCTCTTGATCAGCTTCTGAGGCTTATCAGCAACTTTTGGCTTTTTCTGAGCAGCAACTTCTTCTGCCTATGATTGACCTCTTTTCCTTGTGTTCTCATTGCATACATCAGGCATTGGTTCTCTTGCTCTTTTCAGAATATCTGCAGGAATGGGCGTTCCATCTGCCTTGCATGCATCAATATATCTCACAATTATTTCCCTTGGTTCTTCAGCACAAAACAGTGGATAGTTTTCAACTGGAATTTGCTTCTGACTGATTTCAGAGATATTCAGCTTCTTGGGTGTAGATGAGAGTTCCTCTACAATTTTTAGTCTCTGAAGACTCTTTGCATTCAGCGGTTTTCCAACAATGGATTCAAGTTCATCCTTGACTCCAGCTTCATACAGAGCAGTCACCAGACCATTCTCTGTTAGAATGTCTGAAATTGACCTTCCAAAGGGAATCCATGTTCTGATCTTCTGACCCTTATCCTTTACAGATTCTCTTGAAGCATTGATATGGTTCCATAAATGCATGAACAGAATGTAAGGGAGATCTACCTTAGTGCTCTGACTTAAACAGTACATGAAGTAGAGCTGTTCATTGTTCACATATTCTGGAGAATTTGTAGATTTTCTGTGATGAATGCATCCCAGAAAAATCTTTGCCCAAATTTTGTAGTCAGGCTTCAGATCTTTAAATTTGTTGGAGGCCTGTCCAGAAGTGATGACTTCCTCATAAACTTCTTCCATGTCTACACGCCCAACTGGCAAATGACATACTCCATCAGTCTCCTCATACCCTATGAGTTTCCTGATTAGATCTTCAGTAATTATAATCTCCTTACCCAGAACAGAAGACAAGATGAATTTGGGATAAACAGAAGCATGTATCCAAAATTCTTTCACCAGATGAGGGTAAACTGGTCCAAATAATCTGTCAAAGTATTTTACCCAGCCTTGTGCATCAATTATTGAACGAAATTCAAATCCATTTTCAGCTAGCGAATCAAATTCCACCATTGATTTACAGAGAACTTCAAGTTTGTCAACAGGAGTTAACAAAGTCCTTTTAGGTGTCCTGAATGGAGTCACACCCATATTTGCAGAAGTAACTGCAGCCATGGTTGATTGAAACTGAGCTGCTGTAGAAGATGAGGTTGCCATTGAAGATGATGAAGATGATTTTGACGAGGGTTTAGGGTTTTTGTGAAGAGAGAATAGAAGACAGAAATGCATAAACTTGCTTGTGTTGTGATAAGTGTGAAATGGGTGTGAGATGTGGTATTTATAGCAAACAATTAAGGCACTCAATAGACAAACAAAGCACGTTTTTTTACATAGCATTTAATGACAATTAATGAAAGAGAATAAAAATCATTTCAAGCATTAATTGATTCTGACAAATTGGGGGGAAAATCAAGATTTTCACTATTCAAACCATACCTCAAACGTCTCTTCAGTAGTGTACACGCCATCTTTTCAGATTAAGAGTGACACGTGTTTGCTTGCATGTGCTTCTGAATTCTCTTGAGAAATGAAACGTTAACCAACGTTCAGATCCTCTAAGATTGGTTAGTTCAGATACACACAAATGAACATAAATCTAATAAGCAACAGATGAGATACTTCAGAGTTATAAACATTTTACATCTGAAAAATTTGCTTCTGACAAATATTATTCTGGACACAAATCCATACCAATATTTTTCAGAATAAATTTGAACCTATCTTCAACAAGGGGTTTTGTGAAAATATCTGCCCATTGATGATCTGTATCAACAAAGGCTAAGTTTATAATTCCCTTCTGAACATAGTCTCTGATGAAATGATATTTAATTTCTATATGTTTTGTCTTAGAGTGTAAAATGAGGTTTTTAGACAAACATATAGCAGAAGTATTATCACAGAATATAGAAATGTTACTTTCAAATATCTGATAGTCTTCTAGCTGACTTTTCATCCAGAGCATCTGCGTGCTACATCCAGCAGCAGCAATATATTCTTCCTTTGTAGTTGATAGTGCAATTGTGGGTTGCTTCTTGTTGTACCAAGAGATTAGATTTCTTCCTAGAAATTGACAACTTGCAGAAGTACTTTTTCTTTCCACTCTGTCTCCAGCGTAATCAGCATCACATAATCCAACTAATTTGAAATCATCAGATTTTCTATAACACAAACCCATATTAGAAGTACCTTTCAGATACCTTAGAATCCTCTTAACAGCTGTTAAGTGTGATTCTCTAGGATCTGATTGGAATCTTACACACAAGCATACACTGAACAAAATGTCAGGTCTAAAAGCAGTTAAGTAGAGAAGAGATCCTATCATACCTCTGTAGATTTTCTGATCTACTTTCTTACTTACCTCTTCCTTGCCTAGTGTACTAGTTGGATGCATGGGAGTCTTTGCCATCTTACTATCAGTCATGTTAAATTTCTTCAGAAGTTCTTTAACATATTTGGTCTGATGAATGTAAGTGCACTCTGGAGTTTGGTTGACTTGAATTCCCAGAAAGAATCTCAATTCTCCCATCATGCTCATTTCAAATTCTTCCTGCATACATTGAACAAACTTCTTTCCCAGCATAGTATTGGTAGATCCAAATATAATATCATCCACATATATTTGACAAATTATAAAATATTTCTTAAATGTTTTACAAAAGAGTGTTGTGTCCACTTTGCCTCTGATGAAATTTTTCTCCAGAAGAAAATTGCTTAACCTCTCATACCAAGCTCTGGGAGCTTGTTTTAAACCATACAGAGATTTCTTTAGTTTGAAAACATGTTCTGGAAATTTTTCACTCTCAAAACCAGGAGGTTGGTGGACATAAACTTCTTCTTCTATAATACCATTTAGAAAGGAACTTTTAACATCCATCTGATATAGAGTGATGTTATATTGTGCAGCAAAAGAAATGAGTAAACGAATAGACTCTAACTTTGCAACAGGAGCATAAGTCTCTGTTTAATCAATTCCTTCTTGCCGACTGTACCCTTGAGCAACTAGCCTTGCCTTATTTATTTCAAATTCTCCTTTCTCATTAAGCTTGTTTCTGAAGACCCATTTAGTTCCAATTATGTTGAATCCTTTTGGTTTTGGAACTAAATCCCACACATTATTTCTTGTGAATTGATTTAGTTCTTCTTGCATGGCAATGATCCAGTCATTGTCTTGCAAAGCTTCATCCACAGAGGTTGGTTCAATTACTGACACCAATCCAAATAATGATGCTTCAGAAGATCTGAGGAAGGATCTTGTTCTGATAGGGTCATCCTTCTTTCCAATGATCACATTCTCTGGATGAGAAGCTTTGATTCTGGAAGATGATCCTCTAACAGTTGATTCTTCAGAAATGTTTAAGTTGTTCATCTGAGAAGTTAAAGGAATTGCATCTGGCGTTGCTTCTAGTTCCTTCACTTGAGCTTTGTCTGCCTCTGAGTCTTTAGAGTCTGTGAGAATTACTTCTCTATCTGCAGAACTTTCAAACTGCTTTGGCTTTTCAATGCCAAGCTTATTATCAAATCTAACATGAATAGATTCTTCCACAATCTGTGTTTCAGTATTGTATACTCTGTAGCATTTAGAGCGTTCAGAATACCCAAGCATGAAACACTTTTGTGCTTTAGAATCAAACTTGTTCAGATTTTCTTTAGTATTTAACATATAGCAAATACATCCAAAAGGATGAAAATATGAAATGTTGGGCTTTCTGTTCCTCCACAATTCATAGGGAGTCTTTTCCAGAAGAGGTCTTACAGACACTCTGTTCTGAATGTAACAGGCTGTGTTGATTGCTTCTGCCCAAAAGTGCTTTTCCAGATTAGTCTCATTGATCATGGTTCTGGCCATTTCTTGCAGAGTTCTATTTTTCCTCTCTACAACTCCATTCTGTTGTGGAGTTCTAGGACAGGAAAAATCATGAGCAATGCCATTTTCATTAAAATATTTTTCAAAATATTTGTTTTCAAATTCACCACCATGATCACTTCTGACTTTTATAATTTTGAAATTTTTTTTCATTCTGGACTTGTTTGCAGAAGTCAAAGAACACAAAATGTGACTCATCCTTGTGTTTTAAGAACTTTACCCATGTCCATCTACTATAGTCATCAACAATGACTAATCCATACTTCTTGCCTCTGATGGATGCAGTTTTCACTGGTCCAAACAGATCAATATGAAGTAATTCTAATGGTCTGGAAGTAGAAACAACATTTTTTGATTTAAAAGAGGATTTTGAAAACTTCCCTTTTTGACATGCTTCACAAAGAGCATTTGAGGTGAACTTCAACTTAGGAAGTTCTCTGACAAGATTAAGTTTATTAATCTGAGATATACGTCTCATATTAATATGCCCCAATCTTCTGTGCCAGACCCATTGCTCCTCATTAACAGACAAAAGGCATTTAAAATTCTGAACCTTAAGTTCTGAAAGATTTATTTTATAAATGTTGTTCTTCCTCTTTCCACTAAATAGGATTGAGTCATCCTTTTGACTAATAGTTTTACAACATTTTTGATTAAAGACTATGTCATAACCATTGTCACTTAATTGACTTATGGACAATAAATTATGCTTTAATCCTTCTACAAGTAAAACATTAGTAATAGAGGGAAGGTTACCATTTCCAATAGTGCCAGATCCAATGATCTTGCCCTTCTGATTCCCTCCAAATTTCACGTCACCTCAAGATCTAAGCTCCAGACTTTGGAACATAGACCTTTCTCCCGTCATATGTCGCGAGCATTCAGAGTCCAGGTACCATGACTGGCGTCCTAACCTTGTTGCTAAGAACATCTGCAACAGGAATTATTTTACTCTTAGGTACCCAGATCTTCTTGGGTCCTTTTGGGTTAGTTGTTTTGAAGGTTCGTCTAAACTTCTGTTTTTCAACATAAGGTTTATTCTGACTAGCCTTAGATTTAAACACATGAATGTTCTTTTCAGAACGAGTGTGTTTAATATCATTCAAGTGACCAAATTTAAAATGGGAATATAAAGGAGTCTTCTTGATGATAATTTTATCAACAGGTTTTGGATTTAAATCAGAGGAATATTTATATCCAATTCCTTTTCTGTTATTTCTGCTAACTCCATAGATCATAGAAGCCATTTTGCTTTTGTCTATGCTTTTAGCAAGAAACTTCTGAAAGTTGTAGTCATATTTTTCCAAAATATTTTTGCATTCAGACTCAGTTTCAGAATCAGAGTCTTGTTGAGCTAATTCAAAATTATTTTTCATTTTTAAGTTCTTTTCATTTAGCTCAGCCACTTCTGATTTGAGAATATTATTCTCAGATACAAGATTGCTTTGACGCTCCTTGTATTTGAGCTTAATATTGTTATAGCTCTTCAGAACCTCTGATAACACTTTGATAAGTTCATCTTTAGTGAGTTTAGCCATTACCTCTTCAGCGTCAGAGTCAGATTCAGAGTCAGATTCAGATCCTGAAATTCCTTCCTCCTGATCTTCTATGTCTGTCATCAATGCTACGTTGGCACATTCCTCTTCTGACTCAGATTCAGATTTAGATGTATCTGAATCATCCCAGGTTGCCATTAGAACCTTCTTCTTCTTATCAGATTTTCTTTTAGGCTTTTCTTTCAACAACTTTGGACATTCATTTTTGTAATGCCCAGGTTCTTTACATTCGTAGGAAACAACCTCCTTTTTGCCAGATCTTCTGTGTCCAAAAGATTCTTTTCTTTGGTCAGGCTTTCTGAAGTTTCTGAACTTCTTTCCTTTATGCTTCCAGAGTTTGTTTATTCTGCTGGACAACATGGATAATTCATCTTCATCTTCAGATGAGGATTCTTCAGAGCTTTCCTCTATTACCTGCAACACTTTAGCAGATTTATTAGATTTTAAGGCAATTGACTTACCTTTCTTTTGATGCTCATCTTCCTCAAGTTCAATTTCATGACTCCTCAGTGAACTGATTAGTTCCTCCAAGGAAATCTGGTTCAGATCTTTATCCATTTTCAGCGCAGTCACCATAGGTCTCCATCTGGTAGGTAAGCTTCTGATGATCTTTTTTACGTGATCAGCAGTAGAGTAACCTTTATCCAGAACCTTTAGTCCAGCTGTAAGTATTTGAAATCTGGAGAACATGGCTTCAACAGATTCAGCTTCTTCCATCTTGAAAGCTTCATACTTCTGAATTAGAGCCAGAGCCTTGGTCTCTTTTACTTGAAGGTTTCCTTCATGAGTCATTTTCAAGGACTCAAACATATCAAATGCAGTTTCTCTATTTGTGATCTTTTCATACTCAGTGTGAGATATTGCATTTAACAATATTGTTCTAGCCTTGTGGTGATTTCTAAATTCCTTCTTTTGGGCTTCTGTCATAGATTTTCTATCTACTTTCTTGCCATTCCCATCAATGGGATGAACATATCCATCTATGACCAAATCCCATAAATCAGCATCATAACCAAGGAAAAAACTTTCAATCCTGTCTTTCCAATAATCAAATTTCTCCCCATCAAACATAGGGGGTTTAATGCTGATTCTATCCCTTTCGTCATATTTGTTGTTAATGTTAGATATTGAAGTATCAGTCATAGTAACAACCAAATATATATCAAAGTTTTTCTCACTGGATCTTTTCTGTCACTGTGAAGTGGTAGCACACACAGAACCGGAGCTCTGATGCCAACTGAAGGTGAGAAAATACTTAGAAGGGGGGTTGAATAAGTATGAAGATAAAATTTAGAAGTAAAAACTCAAGTATTTTTATCCTGGTTCGTTGAACTCAACTACTCTAGTCCACCCTTTCTAGAGTGATTTGCCTTTCTTAAACAAGGACTTAATCCACTATTTAATCAACTGATTACAATAGTAAGCACTAAGAACAACTGTTCAAAGTCTTCTCAAGAACTACTGATCCTAACTGGATCTTCTTAAGGTTCTCTTACAATCAAATGTAATAATAAATACAAGTGTTAAAATGCTTCTAATAAAGCTTTATCACAACTGTGATTTTTCACTTAAGATTAAGAACAATGAAATAATTCTTAGCGAGAATATATGAGTTGTATGAGAGCTTTTTAATGAATTCTTTTCAAGTGTTTTCGTCAACTGAAGAAGATGAGTGGAGACTTGCTTTTATAGGCACAGTGATCCAAGAGCTTTTCACGTTGAGAATAGTGTACCAAAAGGTCTGAGGCTTTTTGTCTTCACATCAAGTGACCTTTCCTAGAAGAAGAATGCACAGAGAAATCCTTTTTGTCTGTGTTCTTGTGTCTAGCATAAATAAGGAAAGAGTCGTTTGGATATTCCAACGGACATAATCTTTGAATTCTTCTTCAACAATTTTCAGCAAGAATCATCAGAGTCTAAATTGATCAGAGCCTTCTGATGTTCATCAGAGTTTGCTGAATCAGAGTCTCTGCAGCAAGTGTGCTTTCAGCGTGTATAAGTTCAGAGCAGAGTTTTGGTTCAGATCCTCAGTACTAGCAGCGTTAGTACTATCAGAGTCTTCTGAAGTAACTGTGCTTGAAAACTCTTCATACAGACTTCTTCATTACTTCAGATGCTTCTGGCTTGCTTCATATTCTTTTGTAGCTTCTGCTTCAGATCCATCTGGAGGCAGCACTCAGAATCTTCTGGTGGCAGCATTCAGAATCTTCTAAGAGATGCTTCTGACGCTTCAGAGCCTTACATATTTCTTATGTTCAAATTTAATTTGCTTCTGGAGTGATATTTACTTTAACATCTGCAGCAACATTCTCAAGCAAATTTTAGAGTATATAATTCTTCAATACAAATTTCATAATAGTTATCATCAAAACATAGAGATATTATTAAGAATCAATTTGTGTTCTAACATAAAACACCTTGTGGTATATGCATGTAAACATCCTCATTCAAGTCTCCATGCAAAAAGTTATTATTTACATCAAGTTGATGTAAATTCCAATGATTTGATGGATGTTGTGGCTAGTAAAACTCTGATTGTGGACAACTTGGTAATTTATGAGAAAGTTTCAAAGAAACCAAGTCCTTCCACTTGGCTATACCCCTTTGCAACCAATCTGGATTTATACCTTTCTATAGAGCCATCAACTTTATGTTTGATCTTGTGAACCCATCTGCTACCTATAGGTTCAACAAGGGGTAAAAGATCCACCATTACCCAAGTACCATTGTTAGCTAGTGCTTCTAATTCATACTGCATAGCGATCTGCCAATTCTTATCTTTGCAAGATTAGGTTTAAAGTAGACATGGCAATATAACCCATACCCGTGGGTACCCGCCCAAACCCGCCCCGAATTTGACGGGGGAAATCCGCTTTGACTGGGTTTTCCCCGATTTTTAAATATGGGGACTGTGGAGGCAAATCGCCACACATCACACAAGTCTGCAAGACATTGGTTAATGCAGGTTTCGATGATGACAAATTCCCTGGATAGATTAGAAATTAGGAACTCCAGATCTACTAAACCAGATGCAACGTATCACCCACCATATCCTTTTACGCTTGTCTTAAAACTTCTGAAATGAATATACTATGTGTAGATAAAATGCAATCATGACCAAAGGCATGAAAGACCTCAAATTGATGAATTTATGCAGGTTTGCAGGGCATGAGTCGACCATAGGGTCGGCGCATGCATCAGAACAATTATGCACTAGTCAGCGCACAAGGCAATGCGTCGACCATAGGGTCGGCGCATGAAGGAATAACTTTCCAACGGGTCAGCGCGTAAAGGCATGAGTCGACCATAGGGTCGGCGCATAATGGAAATAGATTTCAACGGGTCAGCGCACGCCGACTGTATGGTCGACGCACACTGATGAATTTTTCAGATTTCCAAAACAACACAGGCCATGCGTCGACGCACAGACCTGTTATGTTCGACCGTTCGCGCGGAAAATCTGTTTTAAAATGCTTCCCTCTTATATTTGAAATACTGTTATGTCCAGAATTATGTTGGCACTATATATACTTGTTTAACCACTTGTGTCTTTTAACATTTTGATATTCTTTTGATTCATGTGTTCAAAAACAAGAAAGAGTGAAATAGGTGTCCAAGATTCATCATCTTCATCTTCAACATCTCACAACAATTCAATTACACACAATCATTTTTGAAATGCATTTGTGAGAGATTCAAGGTGATAAGGTTTGAGGCTTAGATTGGAGAATCAAGCTCGGGTTGAAGATTGTGACAGGTTCTTTCTTGAATAAAACCATTGGAGTTTTACCCTCCAAGATTGGTTTGAATTTTGGGGGTTTTTGGACGAGATTCTTCATCAACGGTCAATCGAGCGAAGGTGATTGTGAAGAGGTGTTCTTCACAAGTCTAGTAGCGGATTCGGTGATTTTGAAGGGAAGATCTCGGGGTCGATTTGGTGCTGTTGAGATCAGCCGGAGCCAAAGGTTTGAACAACAACATGTTATTCAATAAGGTGGCTGGAGTCGGAGGTCCATCAACACAAATTGGAGAACTTGATTCATCTTGAATCAAGGGGCAAGGAGTGAAGGCAACTTTCAACACATTGAGATTTCTGTTGTATATTTGCTGCTCAATCCTTGTATAAACTGTTACATTCAACAGGTGATATCTATAAAATCTATCTCAATTCTAGTTTTAGAATTGAGGGCAGACGTACCCCCAAGCGAGGACGACGGGGGAACTGCCTCACCAAATACTTGTCTTCTCTATTTTCAGCATTTACGTTATAGCTCAAAATAAGTGATTTTTGTATAAGCTCTATTGTCAAAATTGTGATATCAATTGAGTAAGAGGTTAAAACTCTGTTTTTGACTTCAAAGTACAACAAGACATTGTACTAGGCTGGTTGGAGTCACTTACTCAACATAAATATCACTCGGAGTGTTTTTGCACACCAAGTGTTAGACATATTGCTTGAACCAAAATTATCTTACTTGTGTATCTAGTTTTGGTTTGATTTTTGAATCATTGGAACTAGGAATCCTTACAACTGAAGTAAATAATTGATAAGTGGAATTAGTGTTGTGATTCTATTTTTCCAAATTGTCATTAATCCAAAGGCTTACGTATATCCGGTTTTCCAATAACCATTCGTTTTAGACTATATTTTCCTCGGCCGCTTCCGCACTTAAAACATTTTTAAAACCAATTTTAAATTGGTAGCGTCAACTCAAATTTTAATTGGGGATCTATTCAAACCCCCCTTCTTGATCCGTGCCATAGTCTAACAAGTGGTATCTAGAGCTCCGGTTATTCGGTGCTTCAAATACAACATAGATAGAAAATGGCTAACGAACCAAAAGGGGCATACAATAGGGCTCCCGTTTTCAACGGTGAAAATTATAGTTATTGGAAAGACTGTATGCGTGTCCATATAAACTTCATAGATAGAAAAATATGGAACGTTATCCTTAATGGTCCAATAGAAATTATTATGACCAATGCGGATAACGTAGTTGTGCCAAAGCCTGAAGCACAATGGACCGATGACGATGAGAAAAAAATACAATTATGATCGAAAAGCTAAAAACATCTTAATCTCCTCATTAGGTGTAGATGAATATTGTCGTGTATCCCATTGTCCTACCGCTAAGGCCATATGGGATTCACTACAAATAGCCCATGAGGGGATAAACGATGTTAAGTTGGCTAGAATCAATACATTAACACAAAAGTTTGATCTCTTTTTCATGGAGCAAGGGGAAACCATTGCTGACATGCAAAAGAGATTTACTCATCTCATCAATCGTTTACATTCATTAGGTAGGCCTGTTTCCAATGATATTGCTACTAATAAGATCTTAAGATGTCTTAACAGGGAATGGCAACCTAAAGTGACCGCCATCAAAGAAGCACATGATCTTACCTTATTAGACTTAACAACATTGTTTGGCAAACTACAAGAGCATGAACAGGTACTCTTGAGCCTAGACCAACGCGAAAAGATGGAAAAGAAAGATAAAACAAAGGTGAGTGAAAAGAAATCAATAGCTCTCAAGACTTCCTCCTCGAAGTCTCAAGCAAAAGAGCAAAGTGATTATTCCTTAAGCGACAAAGAAGAAGAGGATAAGAGCGAAGATATGGGGTTGCTTGTCAAACGGTATAACCGTTACGTGAGAAAGAACGGCATCCAACATTCCGAGAAGAACTTGGTAAACTTCCGGAAACAATCGAGGTACTCCAAGGATGATGACTCAAAAGGTAAAATGACTAGAGGGACGTGCTACAAGTGTGGAAAGCCCGGTCAGTACAAACCGGACTGTCCGATGAACAAAAAGGGAAAGGATAAGGAATCATCAAAGTCACACAAGAAATCATCAAAGCCTAGGAGAGCGTACATAGCATGGGAAAGTGACAGCGACTCTTCCTCCTCTGATGAAAGCTCTAGTGATGAAAAATAGTCTGTGAATCTATGCCTCTCCGCCAATCAGAAAAATAAGAAAAAACAGGTACGTCACTCTAAATATGATAAGTCCTCAAATATGCCGCATTCAGAATTACAAACTGCATTTAATGCCTTACATAATGAAGCAGTTGAAGCCTTCAAGAAACTTGCCTCTAATAAGAAATTTTTTACGTATTTAGAGCACAAAGTTAAACAGTCCGAAAAGAAATTAGAGGACCTTAAGGCTTCCATTGTGAAAGGCAATGAGTCGGGTTGTAAGGACAATAGAAATCCTTTCAACTTCGGGTGTGATACTTGTCATATTTGGCAAGGTGAGGTTAGAAACCTCAAGGCCAAATTAAACAAGGCACTTGAGCCTAAAGTTACATTTGCTATTGATAAAAAGGATTTTAGAAAAAGTATGATTAACCCATACCAAAAATATGCATATGTAATTAGGGATCGAGCAAGTGAAAGTGACTCTAAAGTCGATTTTGCTTGCTTATATTGTTGCAAGAAAGGCCACTCCATTGGTAAATGCCGGTTTAGGAGATTTCTTGTTCCTAAAGGCATCTAACAATGGTTGCCCAAACGCAACCATTTTGTCGCAAACCTATTAGGACCCAATATGCCATTGGGTACCTCCTTGTGCTAATTATGTTTTGATAGGTGAAATGTGTTGAGACCACCGAGAGAAGATGGGTTCTCGACAGTGGGTGCTCAAGACACATGTCTGGAGACATATCCTTATTCATAGACTTTGTGGCTAAGAAGAAAGGGTACATAACTTATGGTGATAACAACCGCTGAGCAATACTAGGTAAAGATAGTGTAGGTAATCCCGCATCTACTATGATTTCCGACGTGTTGCTTGTTGAAAACCTTAAACATAACCTGCTTAGCATTAGCCAATTATGCGACAAAGGATACAATGTGTCTTTTTCAAAAGATTGTTGCAAAATTGTGAATGAAAATGATAAGAAGAATATGTTTAATGGTTTTAGAGTAAACAACGTATATATGCTTAACTTAAATGAAGTATCATTAACAAGCGACAAATGCCTCATAACTATGAGTGAAGACTCATGGCTATGGCATAGGCGTTTAGCGCATGTTAATTTTTACTTACTCAATAAGGTAGTCTCAAAAGACCTAGTCTTAGGACTTCCCAAAATAAAGTTCACCAAGGATTTCCTTTGTGATGCTTGTCAAAAAGGGAAGCAAACGAGGATCTCATTTAAGTCCAAAAAGATAATTTCAACAACGAGACCTCTTGAACTTCTACACATGGACTTGTTTGGGCCGTCTAGGATCAAAAGTCTAGGAGAAACTATTACGGGTTCGTAATAGTGGACGGCTTTTCTAGGTTTTGTTGGACCATCTTCTTAGTAAGTAAAAGTGATACATTCGCCGCTTTTGAAAAGTTTGCTAAGCTTTCCCAAAATAAGTTAAATACAAACATAGTGTCAATTAGGAGCGACCATGGAGGTGAGTTTGAAAATCACTTATTTGAAGAATATTGCGGTAACCATGGTATAGATCATAACTTCTCCGCTCCACGCACTCCTCAACAAAACGGGGTTGTGGAGCGCAAAAACCGTATTTTAGAAGAATTGGGAAGAACAATGATTAACGAAAGTGGTTTACCTAAATATTTTTGGGCCGACGCCATTAGTACGTCGTGCTATGTTTTGAATAGGGTGCTTATTCGCCCCATTCTAAACAAAACACCGTACGAACTTTTAAAAGGGCGAAAGCCAAATGTTTCTCACTTGCACGTGTTTGGATGCAAATGTTTTGTATTAAACAATGGAAAGGAAAACTTGGGCAAATTTGATTCCAAAGCCGATGAAGGTATCTTTCTCGAATACTCCCAATCGAGTAAAGCATATAGAATATATAATAAACGATTACTTGCTGTAGAAGAGTCTGTGCATGTTACCTTTGATGAGTCCTACCCGAGAAATGTCGGAAAGGATAGTGTTGTTCATGGTGCAGGTACATCCACTGAAGACATACTCAAAAGTGGCGAGACGGGGATTGATCAACCTGACAAAGCCAAAATTGAGGAGGATAAGGATGCACGCCGTGATGTAACAGAGGAAGTTCATCCGCCTTCAAACGATGATCTTCCTCAAGAGTGGAAGTCATCTAAAGACCATCCAATTGAAAACATTCTTGGAGACATCACAAAGGGTGTAACAACTCGATCGAAGGTAAGTAATTTCTGTTATCACTTCGCTTTTGTGTCACAGATGGAACCTAAAAACCCTAAGGAAGCCCTACTCGATGAACATTGGTATTTGTCAATGCAGGAGGAACTGAATCAGTTCACTAGAAATGAGGTTTGGGACCTTGTCCCTCCTCCACGAGGCCATCAAGTAATCGGCATCCGATGGGTGTTTAGAAATAAACTGGACGATAACGGAGTAATAACTCGCAACAAAGCGTGTTTAGTCACGCAAGGGTATAACCAAGAGGAAGGCATCAACTATGAGGAAACTTATGCGCCGGTTGCCTGACTCGAGGCTATACGCCTTCTACTTGCTTTCGCTTGTGCGAAAGATTTTAAGTTATTTCAAATGGACGTCAAAAGTGCGTTCCTTAACGGGTTCATAAATGAAGAAGTCTATGTTGCTCAACCACCTGGTTTTGAGTCTCATGAGTATCCTGATCATGTCTATAAACTGAAAAGAGCTTTGTACGGTCTCAAACAAGCTCCTAGAGCTTGGTATGAGAGACTAAGCAAATTCTTACTTGATCAAGGCTACTCAATAGGAAAGGTTGATACTACTCTCTTCATTAAACATCAAGGAAAACACTTAATTCTTGTACAAATTTATGTTGACGATATCATATTTGGATCCACTAACATGAATCTCGTAAGAGAGTTTGCTAAGCTTATGCAGGGTGAATTCGAGATGAGTATAATGGGTGAACTCACATATTTTCTCGGTTTACAAATCAAGCAACTGAAGGAAGGAAAATTCGTGAGCCAAACAAAGTATTGTTTGGATCTTCTCAAGAGATTTGACATGGCAAATTCAAAAGCCATAGACACCCCTATGCCAACGTGTGCAAATATGAGTAAAGATGAAAGTGGCAAAGATGTTGAGGTAAAAAGGTACAGAGGTATGATTGGCTCGCTTCTCTATCTTACTGCTTCGCGTCCCGACATTATGTTTAGCGTGTGTATGTGTGCTAGATACCAATCAGGTCCTAAGGAATCCCACCTAAAATCTGTCAAACGCATACTTCGATACCTATCTGGTACTCCGAAGTATGGATTGTGGTATTCTAAGGGTAATGATTGTTCATTGGTAGGCTTCTCCGATTCCGATTTTGCCGGTTGCAAATCGGATAGGAAAAGCACCAGTGGTACCTGTCACTTATTTTCAAATTCCTTGGTCAGTTGGCACAGCAAGAAACAAGTGTTTGTTGCTCTGTCAACCGCCGAAGCGGAATACGTAGCCGCCGGTAGTTGTTGTGCGCAAGTTCTATGGCTTAAACAACAACTATTGGACTTCAATTTGAAGCTAGAACGTATTCCAATATTTTGTGACAACACCAGTGCTATAAATCTTACCAAAAATCTGGTGTTACATTCGTGTACCAAACACATAGAAATTCGACACCATTTTCTTAGGGACCATGTAGAGAAGGGTGACGTTGTCTTTGAACACGTTGATACTAAAAACCAACTAGCGGACATTTTCACAAAGCCGCTAGCCAATGAGCCCTTCTTTCATATTCGTCGAGAACTTGGTATTCTCGACATTTCTGATCGGGTTTAACAATTACTACATTCAAATTTAATATATTTACAACTATGCTTTTGTACCACTAACAATTTTTTTTAGTTGGTTGCAAGTACAAATCTGTGATTAACAAGAGTGGTCGGTATATAGGTGATATTGCTCCTTTCTCCTTCTTTTTATCTCTCTCTCTCTTAACATTCATGACTTGAAAATAACTATATCGTTCGACAATCATGGTACTTATATATGTATATGACTTTTGCTGGCTGATACTATGTGTGTTGAATGCAAATCATATTGTGAAAAGGTGAATAGGCATGATAAATAGGCAAGTGTGGCATTCTGCATAACATGAAACTGAAAAATTGGGCTTTTGAAGGTTATGAGTCGACCTAAACAGGACAATGGTCGACGCATGCTGTAAACTTTCAAAATTATCAAAAAAATATACAGTATGCGTCGACGCATGCAGGGGCTATGGTCGACGGCTCGCGTAAAAACCCAGAATTTTTCTCTTTTGAAAACCGTTCCAAGTTTCCATTCCTCTACATTTAATGTGCAGTCAACTTTTGTGATGATTTGATATGGCATTTGTCTTGTAAATTGCATCTAGACATCTAGTGTGTCCTCTTGTCTCCTCCCTCTTCCCAAAAACCCTAAAACCTCTCTCTACTAAAGACCTTAGTCTTCATCTTCTCCAACATTATCCTCAACCACTCTCTTCAAAGTTCATCTTTACAACTTCTCCAAAAATCATCATCAATGGCTTCCTCTCTCCGTAAAAATACAGGTAAGAGATCAAGAGCCTCATCATCATCTGCTTCAGTCCCCGTTACCGCTGTTTCATTAGTTCATCCACCTGCTGTTGAAAACTTCAACAAGAGTCTCAGCAAAAGAGCCATAGTTCCACAGCATGCTTTCTACCAGGCAACAGGTGAGCGCTTGCATCTCACCCGAATTCTGTCCCTGCTGGAAGTCCAAGGGTTCTTCAATTTTCTGGAGTGCAATACAAAGTATAGTGAGGATTTGGTTAGGGTGTTCTACATAAATCTGCGGGGTAACTTTCAAGATCATCATTTCCACACTTCTGTCAGAAATAGACTGGTAAATATAAATTCTGAAGTATGGAACAAGTATTTTGATATGACTGTTGATGCTGATGCACCACCTCTTCATGAGGTAACGGACACTCGTACGGTGCCAGGTTATGAATTTAAGAGCGCTCTGAATGACATGCTCAAAAGACCCTATCCAGATGCAATTGTCAACAGCGATGCTTTTCCTAGATCGGTCACAGCCGGGAAACTCAATACAGGGGAGCGTATCCTTCAGTGGATCGTCGCTCGCATACTACGACCGAAAAAGGGTGGACTGTCTCGTGTCGAACAAGCTGAGGTACATCTCATCTATATATTGAAAAACAGTATCAAAATAAACTGGCCATACTATATTGCTAGCAGGATGTTTGCTCTGAGAGACTCAAGTAGAGGTACTGCTTTAGCCTATGGGTCGTTCATTTCGGAAATTCTTGCCGCTGCAAATGTTGTATACCCAACATTTCCTTGTGTCTCAGTCCCCTCTGACAAAGAATTTAGCACCAAAACCCTTGCAATGATGGGGGTATTTTTGGTGTGCTGAACGACGATCATACAGATTTGTCCGTCGGGCCAATATTCCTCCGGTGCCTCGTGACGGTTCCGATGAAATCTCTGAAGAAGAAAGTGAAGAGCAAGGTGAAGAAGAAAGTGAAGAGCAAGGTGAAGAAGACGATGAAGAAGAAGATACAGATGCAGAGATACAAGAACCTATCTGTGAGACTCAAGACTATCATCAATCTCCAGTTCAAGATACGGCTCCAAATACCGATTGGGTCCAGTATTCAGATCCATCAGAAGCACAAGAAGGCGATTCTACAAATCAAGGATGGGGTGAATGGCAATATACAGGCTGGACTACCCTGGGTAGGTTCTATGACCCATATCACGGCTACCCTCAAGACTATCAACCTTCCCAGCACTCATCACCTCCTCCGCCTTCGGACAACTCTGAAGTCATTAATATGCTGCACTCAATGCAGTTAGATCAACAAAACTTCATGAGGAGTCAAGACACTCAAATGGAGCAGATTAGAGCTGAGCTTCATACCCAAAATGAAAGGTTTAATTTATTTTTGACTCGGATGGATGCCCGTATTGAAGCTCTGGTTGAATCACATGACCGGCAAGATTGGGAAATCACCAACTCTCTTAATCACCTCAACATGTCCGTAGAAGCCTTTCTGGACTTCTCGGATCCTTACCACAATCCCGATGCTGCATACCGGGGGAGGGGACGAGGTCGGGATCGGGGATATTAGATTCATAGTTGCATATTTCATAATTTCTTATGTGTTTCGTCTATGTACTTTTCATTTTTCTGTATTATGTGTGCCTGAATTTTCACCTTCTTTACATGTTCTCGTCATTATCTATTAATTCAAGTTACTTTTGTTCATTATCATGCTTATGTGTGAAGTTTTGGTAATTAACTATCACCTATTGTATGTTCTCTGTTAATTGATGCGTTCTCCTTCTCTTTTTGATGGTGTCAAAGGGGGAGACGACAATGTAGCAAGCTAGCCAAGTCAGGATATTAACAACAGTTGATGATTGTTTGTTCTACAGCCTTATAGTACAAAAGAAAGGGGGAGCTTGTGTATACATGTGTGTATACATTGCATATTTGGTGTTTTAGTTGTATACAGGTTGTCATCATCAAAAAGGGGGAGATTATGGAGGCAAATCGCCACACATCACACAAGTCTGCAAGACATTGGTTAATGCAGGTTTCGATGATGACAAATTCCCTGGATAGATTGGAAATTAGGAACTCCAGATCTACTAAACCAGATGCAACGTATCACCCACCATATCCTTTTACGCTTGTCTTAAAACTTCTGAAATGAATATACTATGTGTAGATAAAATGCAATCATGACCAAAGGCATGAAAGACCTCAAACTGATGAATTTTTGCAGGTTTGCAGGGCATGAGTCGACCATAGGGTCGGCGCATGCATCAGAACAATTTTGCACTAGTCAGCGCACAAGGCAATGCGTCGACCATAGGGTCGGCGCATGAAGGAATAACTTTCCAACGGGTCAGCGCGTAAAGGCATGAGTTGACCATAGGGTCGGCGCATAATGGAAATAGATTTCAACGGGTCAGCGCACGCCGACTGTATGGTCGACGCACACTGATGAATTTTTTAGATTTCCAAAACAACACAGGCCATGCGTCGACGCACAGACCTGTTATGGTCGACCGTTCGCGCGGAAAATCTGTTTTAAAATGCTTCCCTCTTATATTTGAAATACTGTTATGTCCAGAATTATGTTGGCACTATATATACTTGTTTAACCACTTGTGTCTTTTAACATTTTGATATTCTTTTGATTCATGTGTTCAAAAACAAGAAAGAGTGAAATAGGTGTCCAAGATTCATCATCTTTATCTTCAACATCTCACAACATTTCAATTACACACAATCATTTTTGAAATGCATTTGTGAGAGATTCAAGGTGATAAGGTTCGAGGCTTAGATTGGAGAATCAAGCTCGGGTTGAAGATTGTGACAGGTTCTTTCTTGAATAAAACCATTGGAGTTTTACCCTCCAAGATTGGTTTGAATTTTGGGGGGTTTTTGGACGAGATTCTTCATCAACGGTCAATCTAGCGAAGGTGATTGTGAAGAGGTGTTTTTCACAAGTCTAGTAGCGGATTCGGTGATTTTGAAGGGAAGATCTCGGGGTCGATTTGGTGCTGTTGAGATCAGCCGGAGCCAAAGGTTTGAACAACAACGTGTTATTCAATAAGGTGGCTGGAGTCGGAGGTCCATCAACACAAATCGGAGAACTTGATTCATCTTGAATCAAGGGGCAAGGAGTGAAGGCAACTTTCAACACATTGAGATTTTTGTTGTATATTTGCTGCTCAATCCTCGGCCGCTTCCGCACTTAAAACATTTTTAAAACCAATTTTAAATTGGTAGCGCCGACTCAAATTTTAATTGGGGATCTATTCAACCCCCCTTCTAGATCCGTGCCATAGTCTAACAGGGACGGGGTGGATAATGGGGACTGTAGTACCCACCCCGAACCCGTCCCCGAACCCGCCCCGTTTAAATATGATGTTGGCCACTTATCTATTTTTGTTAGCAATTTCTGTTGATAACTAGGGGTGTGCATGGATTATAAACCAAACCAAACCAAATCACATATATGGTTTGGTTTGGATCTTAAAACCATTTATATAAAACCGGTTTATTTTTTAAAAATCGGTTTACAAGTGGATCGGTTTGGTTTCAAACCGGTTTTTAAAGAAAAAATAGTTTTTTTAAAAATCAGTTTTAAACCGATTTTTCTCAAAATTAGTTTTTTTTTTAAGAAATCAGTTTTAAAACCAATTTTATAAAAAAAACCAGTTTTAAAATCATTTTTAAAAAATCAATTTTATTATTAATTACCCATGTGCACATAATGTTAAATGTAGATGCATTACTCGATACAGATGAATTGGACTAAGTTTATTATCTATTTAGAATTAAATATTAAAATGCTTTAAAATTTTGTTAAAAAATTTGAAAATAAAAGCATGTTTAATAATTTCCAACTTAAAACTAAACTACTTTTTAAACGATTGGTGAAGTATACTATATGGCTTTTTTTAAAGATTCCTAACAGCATCCCAATAGAAGTGTTTTACATGCTAAACAATTATCCAAATATCTTTCTCTCATCTGGTATGCACATATATGATTCAAATTTGTTAAATAAAATATAAATTTATTTATAGTAGATAACAAGTCTGTTATTGAATTTTCTTTTTCTACTGCTCTTGTTATAAGTGCTCCTATTGACTTTCAAGTCGAACACAGCAGAAGAAAAAAATTACTTTCTATTGTTTCTGAAAAATATTTCTGCTGACTGGTCCAGTCATCGACTTGAAAGTAAATTTTCTTTGTTAGCCATTATCTATGATGAGTTAAAAAATAAACCCAACAACTAATATAATGAAAATAGATCGAACATCTGGTATATCAAGCATAACAACTGAGTTTAAAATTATAACAGTATACTATTTCGATAAATCCATGATTGTGATTTAGAGAATTAAGATACAAATGAAATTAAGGTTTGAAATTTAAAGAATGATGAAGAAGAAAGAGATGAATAAAATTTGGATTTTGAGTATTAGGGTTTCTGAAATTTGTGTTGATCTTGATTTTTCCAAACTATTAATTGAAAAATGGTTACCAAATCTCAATCCGCTTTGAAATAAATGGTTACCGGTTATTTTTTAATTTGATAAATGGGCCACCAAATTTAAAATATAAATTTGGTTTGGTTTTAAAATTTGGATTAATTTGGATAGGAATTTGGTTTATGGTTATTGGTTATTTTGCACATCCCTATTGATAACGATGTTGAATATTTTTAGTTATGTGGTTGTTTTGTTGGTATTTTGGAATGTAGAATATTTTTTTACTATGAGTTTGTTTGGATGGTAGTTTTAGATATTGACTAGTGGTGTTATTTCCCTCTTTGAAGATGGAGAAGAGCATGTAGAGAAAGAAAGAAGGCAATATTGGTGTTGGCCACTTATCTATTTTTGACTAGCAATTTTCATTGAAAAATGATGTTGAATATTTTTAGTTATGTGGTTGTTTTGTTGGTATTTTGGAATGTAGAATATTTTTTACTATGTGTTTGTTTGGATGGTAGTTTGTAATATCAATTTGTATTTTATTATTTAGTTTTTATATTTTGTATTATTTGGTTTTGCTAATTTGAAATATTAATTGTATGATTAATGAATTAATACTTTCGTTTGTATTTTATAATTCGAAATATATGTTTGAAATTCTTCGAGATTGTATTTTGTTTTTGTAATACAAGTTAATATTTCTTAAGATTGGGACAGGTTTTGGGTTTGGGGCGAAATTTGGGTTCGGGGCAAAATTTGGGTTTGAGACAGGATTTGGGTTTGGGGGCGGGGCGGGATCCCCGAACCCATTTGGGACGGGGTTGGAGTTCAATTATTCATCCCCGCTGGGGTTCGGGGCGGGGAACGGGGATTTATTTGAGATTCGAGTTTGAGTTTGGGGAATACAAAAACCGTCCCCGCCCCGCCCTGTTACCATCCCTAGTTTAAAGGGGGAAATGTGATCATGATGAACAACATGTCTAGATATGAAAACCTCAGAGTTGTTGACATCAAGGAGAATATTCCCTTTTACACATTGCTTGTATCCCAAGAAAACACATTTTCTACCTCTACGATCAAGTTTGGTTTTATGTGCATGTGATGTTTAGGCATATTTGAGGGTACCAAAAGTTTTAAGGTCATGCAAGTCATGTTCCTTGTTAAACATGCATTGATATGGTGATTTGTTTTGAAAAACAACATTTGGAACACAATTCATGACAAAGACAACATGGTTAAAAGCAAAAGATCAAAACTTTTTAGGTAAGTTAGCTTGAAAAATAAGGGCTCTAGCTATGTTTAAGATATTTTGGTGCTTCCTCTCAACTCTCCCATTTTTTAAGGGGATTCAACACATCTTATTTGGTGAAGAATACCTTCAGAGGCATAAAAATTTGGCATGACAAATTCTGGTCCATTATCACTTCTAATACATTTAACATTGGTTTGATGTTGTATTTCAACCATTTTGATGAAGTTAATCACATTTGGCTAGTTTTAGCTTTAGTCTTCATCAAAATGATCCAAGTATACCTGCTGAAATCATCTACAACAATCAAGAAATATGAGTGGTCATTATGCGACTTGATGGCCAAGGGACCTCATACATCAAAATGAACTAATTCAAAAGGTTGAGATGAAGTATGAAAACTATTATTAAAAGGTAACCTCTTATGTTTAGCATAATGTATTAATGACAGACATCAACATTTCCTTTTTATCAGAAACAATAAAGGGAATTGTAGACTATAAAGCTTGTAATCTAGAAAAAGGCAATTGCCCTAATCTAAAGTGCCATAAAGCACTGTCAGGTATGTGAGTGGAGTCATTGTTTAAGCTAGAGGTGGCTTCATGTTTGTCTTTGAGGACTAAGTGGTACAATCCTTCAATCTTTTCAGCTGAACAAATCATCTTCAGAGTGTGAGAGTCCTGAATGAAACAGTTAAAAGCATGAAAAGTGACATTGTATTGATAAGTTTAACATAGCTTAGGAACTGGAATGAGATTAATTGAAAATTCCGGGATATGCAATACATCATATACAATAAAGGATAGAGAAAATAGAATTGTGGCAAGAAACTTGGCCAAAGCAAATTGACGATTTGGCAATATAACATTAATAGGACTCATTGAGTTGAGATTATGAAACCAAGAATGATTAGAACAAATATAATCATTAGCTCCTGAATCTATTATCCAGGAATCAAGGGTGGAACATTTATAAATGAAAGAGTGGGAGTTACCTTGAGCATCTACAGATGTATGACCTGTAAATGTGAAAGAGCACACTTGGTTGGAAGTTGCAGAAGTTAAGCCTTGGTGAATGGTTGATTGCTGAAGAAGATTCACTTGTTTGGAAAATTGTTCTTGAGTAATAAGAGCATGTCCATGTTGCTTATTTACTATTGAATTGAAGCAGGATCGTCTTCTTCATTATTCTCCTCATTAGTGCTTGCATTATTTGTTGATAATCCTTTACCAAAGTGTGGTGGGAAGCCATGTTTCCTATAACAAACCTCAATTGTGTGGCCAGTTCTTCCACAGTGAGTGAAAATCTTGGACTTAGATATGGATTGTGAACTAGAACTAACATTTTTAGAGCTTGTTCTCTTGAAACCTACAACATTGATGGATGTTTGGGAGTCATCTGATGGAGCAAAATTTCCTTGATGTTCATGTTGTAAAACCATAGGAAAAAAATCTTGTTCATGGTAGGTAAAGAATCCATAAGCAAAAACTGAGATTTAACAACTACAAAGTTTTCATTCAAGCCAGTAAGAAATATAATAACATACAACAAATTGTGGTGGTTCCTTGCATCTCTCATGGCAACAGATGAACATCTAACTCTACACACACATTGTGGGATAGGCATGTAAATCTCCAATTCTTTCTAAAGCATCTTTAACTCAGAATATAAATATGTAACAGATTTGGAATCTTGTTTTAAAGCGTATATTTCTAGGTGAATTTCAAAGATACGAACCAAATCACCTTGAGAGAATCACTCTTTTAAATTGTTCCACACATTTATTGCATTATCCATTTAAACTACTGATTGAGCTAAGGATTCTAAAATGGAATTGATAATCCCTGATAGAATGAACATGTTAAAGCGATTTCATGCATGCATGGATCAAATTGATCTTCAGGAATTGGAATTGAGCCATCTATGAACTCAAGTTTCATCTTAGCACCAAGTGCTTATCGCATGGAACGAGCCTAAGAGTGGTAGTTAGCACCGGTGAGGGGTGGTACAACCTTGAAAGTACCAGGTCCATCACTAGTGTGAACGAAATATGGACCAGTTGGATCAATTTGCGGATCTACCAGAGGATTAACGTGTGATGGTTCCATCGTTGAAGGTTGAAGAAAGAAGGGAAAAGTAACAAAAAGCTAAGAAGAAGAAAGAAGAAGAACTTGATAGTAGAAGAGAAGCTAAAAAAAATGTATTGCACCAGCTTGAGTTTAATGTGAGCATACAACCAAATATATACAAGGTGGCCCTAACAAACTCTAACCAACTAACCAACTAATAACAGAAAAATGCTACAAGAGGAAAGTGGTCACAACTGCATGGAATAAAGGATCAAGACTACACCATATACATCATTATTCTAACATATACATCACTAATCTAACATTCATTTATTAAATAACGATAAATATTAAACTTAAAATATACATTGTTTGATCTAGATCAAATTTAGATCAAAATACGTGACAACTAAATGTATGTTTTTTAAATTAGAGCAATTGAACCACCATTAGAAGGATGCACTGATGCTTGTGTTTGTGTGTGGGGAGGGACCACTACAGGCAGATTTTGAATAACCAGTGTTTTTTATTTTATTGCAGGTACATTGGACATAGAGGAAACTGGTCATTGGGATATCATCTAGAATCTGTTAGTTCCAGAAAGATTTTGAAGCTTTATATGGCAGATTCTGTTGGTGCAAAGGTGAATAAATGATGAACAAAGGAAATATTCTATTAAGAATGACGGCTACAAAACATGATAAAAGTTACAATGATTGACACCCTATTTATAAGCTAAAACTAGGGTTACTAGAATAAGATAAAATACTAAAATACCCTCTAACAAACTTAGGGGCTAAGAAAATAGTACAACTAAATAAATATGAATTACTATTAATATTCTAATACCATCCCTTAATTTATATTCCATCAAAACTTGTAACACCAATTCCATCCCTTAGTCTGAGAAATTGATCAGTCTTGATAGCTTTCGTCAGAACATCTGCCAACTGCTTCTGAGTGCTGCGGTGTACAACTTCTAACACTCCACTCTGAACTTGATGTCTCAGGAAATGATACTTGGTCTCAATATCCTTGCTTCTCCAATGCAACACTGGGTTTCTGGAAAGATTGATTGCATACTTGTTGTCAATCATCAACTTCAGAGGTTTGTCTACTTTAATCTTCAGATCCTGCAACAGATTCAGAATCCACACAGCTTGGCATGCAGTAACAGCACCTGCAATGTATTCAGCTTCACAGGTTGACAACGCCACAACAGGTTGCTTCTTGGAACACCAAGAAATGGAACCTCCCAGAAATTTGAACAAGTACCCAGAGGTACTTCTTCTGTCAACTCTGTCTCCACACCAATCAGAATCTGAATAACTCAGAAGTTCTGACTCATTATTTCCTCCAGAGGGAAATAACACTCCATACTTCAGAGTTCCTTTGATATACCTCAGAATCCTGATAGCAGCTTGGTAATGGGACCACTTAGGTTTACTCATGAACCTACTAACCATCCCAACTGAGTAGCAAATATCAGGTCTGGTATTGCACAGATACCTCAGAGAACCAACCAACTGTTTGAAGGTTGTAGCGTCCACATCCTTTCCTTCAGAGTCTGAATCCAGTTTCTGATTTGTATCAGAAGGTGTGACAGCCATCTTACAATTCTTCAGATCAAATCTCTTCAGAAGTTCTAATTCATACTTGAGCTGATGCAAAATGATACCTTTCTCAAAATATTTGAACTCCATCCCTAGAAAGTATGTCATTTTGCCTAGATCAGTCATTTCAAATTCATTCATTAGAAACTTCTTGAACTTGGCTATCTCCTGTTCAGAACTTCCAATCAGCAGTATATCATCAACATATAAACATACCAGAGTCATATTGCCTTCAGAAGTATGTTGAACATAGACACCGTACTCCATCTCACATTTCTGAAAGCCTTGCTTCTTGAAAAATGAATCAATCTTCTGATTCCAAGCTCTGGGCGCTTGTTTCAATCCATATAGAGCTTTGTATAATCTGTACACCATCCCTTCCTGATTCTTTTTCACAAATCCAGGAGGTTGTGACACGTAAACTTCTTCTTCTAATGGACCGTTCAGAAATGCAGATTTTACATCTAAATGCATCAGAGGCCAATTCCTGTTAGCAGCTATTGCAATCACCATTCTGATTGTTTCATGTCTTGCTACAGGTGCAAACACTTCAGAGTAATCCAGCCCAGGTTTTTGTAGAAATCCTCTGGCTACCAACCTTGGTTTATGTTTGCCAATTGAGCCATCTGGCTTTAACTTCTGCTTGAAAACCCATCTGACGCTGATGGCTTTCTTGTCTTTTGGAAGTTCTGTCAGCTTCCAAGTCTTGTTTCTCTCTATAGCATCAAGTTCTTCTTTCATGGCCTTCAGCCAGAGCTTCTGCTTAAGAGCCTCCTCTGTACTTATAGGTTCAGAATCTACTAACATGGCACACTGAATAACTTCTCCTTCAGAGTCTACTTCAGTGTCTTGCAGCATGTCAAATTCTGCAAATCTTCTGGGAATACTTCTGATTCTTTGTGGTCTCTGAACTTGTTCAGAGTCTTGAGCTTCAGAGTTTCCAGCTTCAGATGGTTGACTTCCTCTAGAGCTTTGACCATCTTCAAGATCTGGCATATTTTCAGAGTCTTGGCCATCTTCAGAGTCTGAATTTCCACCAGAATCTGGATTACCATCAGAGTCTGGATCATCAGAGTCACCTTCATCTTCTGAGTCTTCTCCAGAGTCAGAATCACTATCAGAGTCAGAATCAACGTCAGAGTTTACTTCAACTTCAAAAATTCTTAACTCTGACCTTTCTTCAGAAGTTCTAACATCAGAATCAGATTGAGACTTATCCCAATTCAAAACTTCTGATTCCTTCACAATCACATCTCTGCTGAATTCAATTTTATTGGTTTCTGGATAATAGAGCTTGTATGCACCTGTACTGTGGTACCCTATCAGAATCATCACTTTGCTTCTATCATCCAGCTTCTGTCTTCTGGCTTCTGGAACATGTTTATAGCAAACAGAACCAAACATGTTCAGATGACTAACACTTTGCTTGTCTCCAGTCCACTTCTGCATAGGAATTATTTCCTTCAACTTCTTCGTAGGACATCTGTTGAGTACATACGTTGCAGTGGCAACAGCTTCTCCCCAGAGCTTCTGAGGAAGCTTCTTCTCCTTTAGCATGCTTCTCACCATATCAAGCAAAGTACGGTTTCTTCTTTCAGCAAGACCATTGTGTTGAGGGGTATAAGGAGCAGTAACCTCATGCTCAATTCCATTCTCCTCACAGAACTTCTGGAACTCTTTGGAGTTATACTCACCTCCACCGTCAGTTCTAAGAATCTTCAACTTCTGACCACTCTGATTCTCAGCCTTCATTCTGAATTTCTTGAATTCATCAAACACCTCGTGTTTGAACTTAATAAGGGATACCCATGTCATTCTTGTGAATTCATCAACAAATAACACAAAATATTTATTCCCTCCAATTGATGCAACTGGAAATGGACCACACACATCAGAATGTACAACTCCCAAGGCATGTTTTGCTCTTGGAACAACTTCTGACGCAAATGGCAAACGTGGTTGTTTTCCTTCCATGCAAACTTTGCATGACTTCTCAGGCTTCTTAATTGCAGGAATTCCATGTACCAGCTTCTTTGAATTCAGATGTTTTAGGCTTCTGAAATTCAAATGACCAAATCTTCTGTGCCATAGCTCACTCTCCTTCTCAGCACATGTTGCACTAAGATATTATGAGTCTGCAGTTCTGACATTCACCTTGAATGTTCTATTCCTTCCCTGTTCTGACTCCATAATCAACTTCTGATTGTAGTCATACAGCTTCAGAAGATTGTCCTTCATGATAACTGAAAAACCTTTCTCAATTAATTGTCCCACACTCATCAGATTGCTTCTGATGCCAGGTACATACCACACATTCTGAATCAATGTTGTTTTCCCATTGTTCAGAGTCACTCTGACATTTCCCATACCTTCTGCATTAAGATATTTGTCATCAGCACATCTGATCTTTGTTCTCTTTTCAGAGTCAAAGTCAACCAGCCATTTCTTGTTTCCAGTAAGATGATTTGAACAGCCAGTGTCCATATACCACCAGTCTATCAGATCCATATTATCAGATTTAGAAGCCATCAATAGCACAGATTCGTCATCAGAACTTCTGGCTATATTTGCTTCTTCTGATTTTCTCTCCTTGTTTGACCAACAATCTCTAGCAAAGTGACCAAACTTCTTACAACAGTAACATTGGATCTTCTTCTTGTCATACTTCTCTTTTCCTTCTGAGCATTCTTTTGCCTATCAGAGATTGAGCTTTCTGACTTCTGACCACCATCAGATCTTCTCTTGGCTTCTGACTTTTTCTGATACCTCCTATCAGAAGTTGCTTTCAGAGCCTGCTGCTCTACTTCCCTTTCAGAAGTTCTCTCAATCAAACGCAACTCTTGCGCTTCTAAACTACTCTGCAGCTCTTCAATTCTCATGGTACTCAGATCTTTGGAATGTTCTATTGCTACCACAATGTAATCAAATTGAGAGGTAAGGGATCTCAATACCTTCTCCATAATTGTTTCTTCAGAAAGAGTTTCTCCATACGCCTTCATCTCATTAGTGATCAGAATCACTCTGGAGATGTATTCAGAAACTTTCTCATTATTCTTCATGTTGAGATTCTCATATTGCTTTCTCAAGGACTGAAGCTTCACCTTCTTCACTGATGCGTCACCACCATAACATCTAACCAGTGTGTCCCACGCAACCTTTGCTGTCGTTGAATCTGCAATCTTCTCAAACACATTTACATCAACACATTGATGAATAAAGAATAATGCTTTCTGATCCTTCTTCCTTACTTCCTTCTGCGCGTTTTTCTGTTCATCCGTTGCATCTGCTACTACCGGAACATAACCATCAGTGACAAGATCTAAAACATCTTGAGCACCAAACAGTACACGCATTTGGATCATCCAACGATTCCAGTTTTTACCGTCAAATACTGGAAGCTTGGTGTTCATGTTGCCGTTTCCGTTCATCTTCACCTTGCACAATACACTCAGATTTCTCACACAGTGTTTCCCAACCCACAGAATAAAATTCTGATCAGATTTTGTTCAAGATTCAACACGAATCTAAGAATCAAAATCAAACACACAAGACCTCACGTTCACTCGTGTCTCCCGTGTTTCCCAATGAATCCGAACTGGAGCTCTAGATACCAATTGTTGGTGCAAAGGTGAATAAATGATGAACAAAGGAAATATTCTATTAAGAATGACGGCTACAAAACATGATAAAAGTTACAATGATTGACACCCTATTTATAAGCTAAAACTAGGGTTACTAGAATAAGATAAAATACTAAAATACCCTCTAACAAACTTAGGGGCTAAGAAAATAGTACAACTAAATAAATTTGAATTACTATTAATATTCTAATAGATTCATCATAATAGCCTTAAGACTAACAAATACCTGAGTAATCTGAACTTGAGAGATCCCTTCTGTGAGGAGTGTACAGACTATGAGACCATTCTTCATGTGTTAAGAGATTCCAAAAATGCCAAACCTATGTGGATGCAATTACTGCACATGAAGGCCAGACAAAGTTTCTTCAACCTTAACTTCACTGATTAAATGTCAGTCAATTTGCAGTACAACTTAGGTAAATAAGAGGAGAGGTGGCACGCCATATGGGCCACTACTTGACATCAAATATGGTATTGGAGGAACCAGGGGATGTTTGTGGCGGATTTTGTAGCTCCATTCAATTTGATTCAAGATATTAAGTCAAATATCAAGAGCTATAAGCAAAACATGTTCCTTCATAATAATTTGTCTTAGAGACCAAACTGTACTATGAACAACTATTGGAAGGAACCAGATGCTTATTGGGCTTGTCTCAATATTTATGGTGCAATCTCAAGAAATAAGGTAGCTGGATGTGGAGGTATGTGAGGAATAGCAACAGAGAGTGGCTTTGTGGTTTCTAAAAAAGAATAGGAAACTACAATGTGTTAACTGTTGAGCTTTGGGGTGTACTAGAATGGCTTCGACTAGCCAAATCCAAAGATTACGACAATGGAGTTACAAATTGATAACCAAGAAGTGGTGCACTTAATTCAAGATACAAACACTCAGAGGAAAGACTTAAGTCTTATCTACAAAATCAAAAGCATTTTGGCAGAAAAGACATATTTCAAAGTCTCAAAGATCAAGAAGGAAGCGAACAAATGTGTCGGTTACTTAGCAAAATCTGGATTAAGTATTAATGAGGACATCCTTTATTCATCTGATTGTCCTGTACAATTATGTGGCTTGTTGTTAAAGGATGGTAGAAATCCTATTGTGGCTAGTGTAGGTTAGTTTTCTTGTTTTGGGCTTCTAGCCCTCTTGACCAAAAAAAGGATTTCTTAATGCACCATATACGTTTTTTAAGTACAACACAAAAATACTAAAATGCCTCCAATTTTCGGATATGCATCTCCGAACGCACCCCAATACACACTCAACGCAAGTCATTCTGAGTTGCGTCCTATAATTTGGGTATTTTTAATTCTACAGATGCATCTCCGAAATATTTCAGGAAATATATTCATAATTGACCAGCTCAGTGGAAACTCCAAGGTGCATCTTCGAAAGTTTGGACAGGATTTTGAAATATGCATTCACCTTTACATATCAGATATTTCTGGAGATGCATCTCCAAAATAATCTCATAAAAGACACAACTGCATGATCACATAGTCATTGTTATATTTCTCTACAAACCCTCACCAAAAGCCCGTCCATTCTCAATCCATTTTTTCACTCCAAATCTCTAATTTTGTGGTTCATCACATCAAAGGGGGTAAAAGAAGTTATAATTTCAGGTAAATAAAATTTATTTCACATTGCATTGCTCACATTAATCTTGTTTTTTGTTTTAAAAAAACAAGCGTTTTTCCCAAAAATGTATTTCCGGAACGAGTATGAAGTTTTTGAGAGATGCATTTTTGGAAGCAGACTATGTTCATTTTCTAGTTTTGTTTTTGGCAGTGACGCATATATAATCTTATGTGGTAATTGTTTTAATTATATATGGTGCACCCCGATGTTTTCCAGTTTTGTTTTCAATAGTGGCGCGTAATGTCATATGTGGTTTGCATAACTATGATTTGTGTGAAAAATTATCCGGCCATCCTAGTGTATATCGGCTCATGTCGAAAGAGAAGGAATGTGTTGCTGACATGACATTGAATTTGGTTTAACTGAAAAATATACTAGAAATATTAAAACAAAAAAGACCCAAAAATATATCAAATACTAAATAAGTGTATAATATTCGGTACCAGACTAACAAGACGCTTAGGGGGGATAGAACTAAAATGCAACAAATCTTAAAATCATTGGATGATGACAGTTACGTGTCTAGATACAGAAAGTGCGAGGAGGGAGTTATTGTTAGACATTTATTTTGGACTCATTCTGAATTCATAAAACTATTCAACATGTTTCCTACTGTGCTCATGCTTGACTCAACCTACAAGACCAACAAGTATAGTCTTTCATTATGATATGGTTGGTGTTACCTCAATTGAGAAGATATATTCTGTTAGATTTGCATTTATAGAGAGTGAAAAGAGGATAATGTTACTTGGGCCTTAGAGGTGTGCCAGACACTGTTGAAGGACCAATGTGAGATGCTTAAAGTGATTGTTCCCGACCGCGATACCGTCTTGATGAATTTGGTTGCAAAGGTATTTTCAACTTCTAATACACTATTTTGTAGGTATCACATAACAAAGAATATGAGAAGTCGGGTTAAACTCGCAGTAAGGAGGAAACAAATAGAGTCTGAAGATGGAAAATGGTGAAAACGGGTGTGGTTATGGAAAAAATAATGGATGCGTCGAATCGTATAGTAAATTCTTCCACAAAATAACTACATGCTGATTTTATTATGCATTTCAAGAAAGTGTGTGAAAAATATTTTGATTTGTTGAAATATGTAGAAAGCACAATTCTTGACCAGGTGAAGGAAAAAAATTGTTTGTGCTTGTATTGATAAGGTTAGACACCTTAGAAATACAACAACTAACAGAGTTGAGTCTGCCCATGCAACTTTGAAAAATTGGTTGGGAAAGAGTAAGGGCAATTTGTGTAGAGATTGGGACTCTGTAAACCTAATGAGATACAAACATCATTTGGTCAGAGCATCACAGTTTTTGAACACAGATTTAAAGACAGCAATCTTTATTTTTAGTTGGTCGACAATATATCTTGAGTGGGTTTGTATTATATTTTTCACGAGGCTAAACAAGCTGATAATGTAGGCTCCAATAGCGTAAAGTGTGGATTCACAATTGTGAAAACATATGGTCTCCCATGTTCTCGTGTTATTGCAAAAAAGGTGAAACTTGGTAGCCCGATAAGAATGGATGATGTTTGCACTAATTGGGAGAGGCTTAGGTTTGATGATGATAGTATCACGAAAGACGGTAAATCGAATATCACTATTCAAATGGGAAGTGATACAAGAGATATTTTTGAAAGTAGATGACAACATGAAACTCCACATCAAAGAACAATTGAGGAAGATTGCCTATTTGAAAATCACGGACTTGAAACCACCCTTGCAACCGGTAAAAACAAAAGGTGCTCCGAAGAAAATCAAGCCTACATTGGTCTCCTTCATACTTTGAACATGTTGACAAAGTTTTTCCCGACTAACCAACTCTAAAATCTAAAAAAAAGTGTTGTCAAAGGAGTTCGCATTAGCAAACCACCTCTTACATGGGCTCCACCAAAAATTTCATTCATTGACGAAATGCCCGCTTTTATGCACAAATACATCAAGCGGATCGTCAATATTATAGGGGACGGTAATTGCGATTATCGAGCAGTTTCAACTTTACTTGGTAAAGGAGAAAATGGTCATACAGTTGTCTGCCATCAACTTATCCAAGAGTTGAGGACGCATAAATAATCATACATACGACTATACAAAAAGAAATAAAAATCCGATGAAGCTTATGAGTCTCTTGTTCCTTGCCTTAGCGGTCCGGCACCGGAGGTAAAATGGACGCGCTTCACTGAAATGGGTCACCTAATAGCATGTGTGTATGATAGAGTGTGTGTTAATCTGACACAATAAGTTTTTTCAGAAACTTTTTTCCCATTGTGCACCACCCCACCTCAAAATCCAAATGATCATATTATGTGTATTGGGTGTCTTTCAAAATCACATCATTTTGTTCAAGTTTACTTGAAACCGCTACTTACATCACCGGAGTGGATGGCTCATACAACAACAAAAGTCGAGACTTGGCTGGATCATTTTATGAAAAGGATGCAAGAGTTCGAGAAATTGAGCAACATTGAAAGAGAATCAAATCCACAAAAGTCAAAGGGGGTACCAGCCATAGATAAAACCGGCGACATATGTTTCGATTTGTTTTAATTTCTTGTTTAGCTGGACAAATAAGTCTATGTAATTGTGTCTCAATATTTATGAAGTGTAATATATTCAAATTTGTCCATATTGTGTCTTAATGCATTTTTTTATCTTCCCCATAACAACATTTGTTCTTTTGTAAAAAAAAAAAATGTTCTGTTTCAAAGGTTCTGCTTTCAAACTTGTTTAGGAAAGATTTCAGAGATTCATCTCGGGAATAAGATAATAGGGTGCAGAACCAGAGATATATCTTCAGAATTAGCATGTCATTTTTTGAGTGGTCCATATTGATCTACACCTTCTACAAATTAAGGTGCTCTTATGTTATATTTCGCACAAACTAAAAATGTCTCAAATGTCACAAATAAACATCAACCGGTATGTCGCAAATGTCTCCTTCTCCAACTCAACACTCGAGCAAAAGTTTAACCTCACCGAGTACACCTCTCTCGCAGATATTAAATACAAAATTCATAATCTCCTACCTTACAGAGAAAGGATTGAGTTTAACATATTTGAGTTCAAGACAGATACAAATGTAAGGGTTACGTGGAGTACTTATTTCCATTTCGAAACAAAAATTCCGCTCGAGTTAGAAGCGACGACTTCAAGATCGGTCGAAGATATTGTGAAGATGTTGAAGCATCCACCTGAATATTGAAGTGTAATATTGTATTTTATGTTGAAATCATTTATGTAATGTTTCTTTTATTTTATAAATGTTAATTTCATTTTTAAAAAATTACATGTTTTTGGTGGTTCCCTTTGTTATTGATGTATCTGCGTTACGAAAATGTATCTATGGAAATATTCTGGAGATTCATCTTCGGAATTAAAAAATTCAATTTATAGAAATCAAAATAGTTTGCGTTGAATGTGTATTGAGTGTGTCCGAAAATATATCTCTAAAAACTGAAAAAATATTTTAATATTTATTGGAACATTGTTTGTGGAATTCTCAAAGTATTTAATAGGGAGATAATTTCTATTTGTGAATACAAAGTTGCACACTATCTTTCTCTATTTTAGAGCATGAATATGAATATGAAAATATCTTTTAGAATTTTTATCGGTGATTTCCATAGGTATATTATTTTAATTAAACGAGTACACTTTAATTTCTTCTAAAAAAATATAAATCAAAGAAATATCTATAGTAAGTGATTAACTGATTTGATACACTAATTTTTATTCATAATAATAAATATAAATTAAGGTATAACAATATATATATATATATATATATATATATATATATATATATATATATATATATATATATATATAATTTTATTTTTTTCTCATTTTTTTAAATAAAAGTTTGGCTACAAAACTCATACCCTCAACTTTGAAAACCGGAGAATTGTAGATGCATGCTAATCCAAATAACTTTGCAGTTTTTATCATTTGAATGATACTTGCTGAGTTATTTTTCAATCTTTAATATATCTTCTTAATCTTAATTAAAATACAATTCTAAATAGATGTAAAAGAAAATTACAAATTACAAATTTTCTCTTTCAATAGGTTTGATACCTCCACACCATACAAAACTCCGTATGTATAGTATAAAACAAATCTATAACCATGTTAAAAAAAATTGTATTGCTAGCCTTGTTTAAAAGATTTTAACCAATATTGCTAGCATTATCATTCCATGTTTTGTAGTCATTACACATTAAATATTCTTAAACTCAACCAAGATTCTAAACACAATGAGTATGTTTAGGTCTTAAGCTTTGAGACCCTAATTTCACAGCATTCACTCTAGCCGCAAACCGAAGAGAGCAAAGTGACTCGTCGATTGAAGATTGATCCGGTGATATGTTGACAAACATCAAAGTTTTGGAGTCTCCTTCAAGAGACGGCTGTCATCCATATAATATAAACTGATTATGAGTGCACTAAATAACAAGTAAAATCATATTGAAAAGTCATATGTTCAAACCAAGACAATGTTATTGTAGGTTGTTCAAAATTATGAGTTTTGATATACCTGGAGTAGGTGTGTGAGTTTTGAATCTCTAAAAGGTACATGATCTTCTTTCTTTGCCAAAGCAAATATGACATTGCTCAAACAGGAGAGACTTTGGTTAATAGCCTGAATATGACGACAACGAAATTAACTTAGTTTATTAAACAAGGTTAAATCATTCCCCAAGAGCTCAAAGATCATACTGATGCAAGTCAAATAGACACCTGAGCTTCCTTCAAACGGTCCCCAGTGGCCCCACTCCTTGAAAGTCTTTCACTTCCAGCCAAATCGATCAGGTTCAAGACACCTTGTACTTGTTGTTCAGTGTTCTTCAAAATAGAAATAAGTGGATTATGAAATAAATAATTGGATTAACTTGTGACAAAAATAATTGTGAAAGCATGTAGGTACCTCATTTATACCACATATGCGCAGAGTAACAACAAAGTGGCTTCTTGATGATTGTTCATTCATTTGTGTTCTTCCCATTGACCTAATGACCAAAGAGAGTAACAATTTCATCTTTTCATATTTCATAAATAAAATCAAGCTATATTTAGATTTTGGTAATGACCCAGTACAAGTGGGAGGAAAAAGTGGTTGTTGAAAGGAAATAATATTCATGAAATTGTTGATTCCTTAGGGAAGAAAACATGCATTCATTCATCCACAATGTTGCAGGATCCTAATATAGAGCAAACACAATAATACCTGATTTGGGCAGCCTTTTGCAGGAGGGAGGAAATTTCAGCGGCACTACAGACATCAACAATGGTGAGGTCCAAAACATGTGTGTTTCCATTTTTGTCATGTCTAATAGAATATTGTTTTCCGTGAACACTGTTTTCTGCTCGTGTTTGGTCAAACCCACTTGACCGATTTGATAACAAATCTTTGATGGTCTCATTATATATTTCCAATACTGATACCTAGCAATATGAATATGAAAACCGGGCTCAGCTTTCATTTATGTGACAACATGAAAATCAGAATGTATTATACCAACCTGCATTTTGTAATTCCAGCCTTGGTCTTTAAGAGACTGACTTGTTTGGAATATCTGTTCTAAAGAAAGTGGTATCATCCCTTTCAGATCTGGAGTGTCAGGTCTACCCACCATTGTGTAGGTTTTTCCTGAACCCGTCTGTCCATAAGCAAAAATGCATACCTAGAATAACAAATAGTGGTCTCTCTTAGATCATAATTTATACCCAACACAAAAACAACATAAAGAAGCCAACCAATTGTGGCACCTCATGACAGATAAATAATTTTTTCAAGAAATAAACTGAATTCTTCGTTGTCCAAAGCCACATCTAAGATATCAAACACAAGAAAGTTGGAGGTATTCAAATAAAGTCTCCTATTTAAACAATATATCATGTCATGTCAAGGTTCATAGGAAATAGGAAATATAAACAAATCTAAAGACTATGTACTTTAAGTGTTGATGGTGGGGATTTTTATAAATGTAAGGCTTTTGAAGGTTGAAATGCATACCACAGACACGTAATAAAACTAAAGCCATTGATGATCATATCCCATAAAGAAGTGCATAATCATTGATCATCATCAACGTTATAACTAAATCAATAAATTACTACTACATATTCAATAATCATATAATTTAGTTGTGCTACAAACAACTGACAACTGACATGAGCGCTCGATTTTTATTTTTGAAGGATCTCGAATACAAATATGCGTGACAGTATGAAGCAAAAGGAGGCAATGTAGAAATACCTTGTAGCCATCAAGCGCACTTTGCACAAGTTGTGATATTTCAGTGAAAACATCATGCTGAGAGGCATCATGATTAAACACCTTGTCAAATGTAAAAAGATGTTTCTGTCCTGCTAATAATTGAAGGACAAAGTTGTGAGACTTGACTTGCATTAAACATCTAGAAAACAATAGGACTGGAATAGGGCTAAAGAAATATGTGTTGTACCATTTTGAGCTAACTCAATGCCCCGACCAAGCATTTCTATTGACGTTGGATAAGAAACAACCATGTTCGTTTCGGAACGATCCTCTCGTAGTAAAGGTCGCACACGACAAAACACACGAATATTTCCTTTCAGCTCCTAGAAATATAAATAAGTGGATGCCTTAGCTCTATAATGTCTTAATGTTAAAAAGAAGATTTAGATAATCTAAAAAGTAAAATAACCAAACATTACCAAGATAGTGTTGTGCAGTTTTTTTCTTAACTTTTCTGCTTCAACTACTTGAAATTCTTTATCTGCCAACTGATCTTGTAGTTCGCGTATGATATTTTTCTTCTCTTCAAACATTTCTCTTGTTTTTAAAGCAGATAAATCAGCCATCTAGCCAGAAAGAACATATAAGTTAGTGTCAGTTCTGGTCTTCTAGTTATCATAGATGCACTACTCTTTAAAAGCAAAAATCAACATAAACCATTTTATCATTATTTTCAAGAAATTTTTAATAATGGTAAATAACTACTCCATATTAAAAATAAATTACAATTGTATTACCTCTAACTTCTCTCTTTCATCACATAACTTTTTCTCCAGCAAAGTAATTTTCTCCTTTTGAGAGGAACAAGTATTCTATAAAGGCAACAAATTATTGTTTAAATCTAATGAACACCATAATGCACAAATAATAAAACATGATATCATCAAATACGACGACAAAATAAAACAACCAACCTCTAGTGCCTCTGTTTTACTTGCCAATTTATCCAATTTTGAATATGTTTCATATTTAAATTTTATGTATTTTTCCCGTTCTAACATTATAGCATTTAGTTGTCCTTGTAGGCGATTACGATCATCCATTATTTTTTTTAGTTCTTCACGGAGACATGTAATTTCGTTTGCTAACATTTCTTTATGCTTTATAGCTTCACTATGTGAATCCTGAAAGAGAAAAAAGGGAGCAATGCAACACAAAAAATTAAGAGGCTAACAACGAAAATAGGGAAAAGGAATTGAATACAATATGATAGCAAATACAAAAGGCTATACAAAAGGCTGCAAGTCTTAGTTATTTCCTCTTCGTAACAATATTACTTATGCAAATTATTAAACAAGTCGAATTCAAGTGCTAGAAAAGGAGAACTAGCAATGAATATACAAACTAGTAATGCCTAGCATTTTCCAGCTATTCCCGTCTATTCATTCTTTAAGAAAGCAGCAAAAGTTTTCATCAGATACCACCTAGATTTTCTTGATTTGGAGGGTTTTAAAATGTTGAGGCCATAGAACACAAAATCAACCAGGGAATAATCATATTGAAACAACTTACTTTAAGAGATTTCAATCGATCCTGCAATTCCTTATTAAGATCTCTGGTAGCATTAAGGCTCTCAACAATGATAGTTTTCTCAATGTCAAGTCGTCTATAAGCCTCATTAGCTGACTTCAGATCTGATTGAAGACTACCATTGCACTGCTGTAGTTTCATATTATCCTCAATTGCTACCTAGTTGTCAACCCATGAAAAATCACACTGTCAGGCAACATATAGACATCACTTGAGATATTCAATCACTATGCTAGCAGAGAAACTTACCAACTTTTCTGACTTTTCCTTTACATTTATCTCTTCTAAGGAAGAAATTTTCTTTCTCATATCGGATATAGTATCACTCAGTTCCTCAGTCTTGTTCTTCATCTCAATCTCTGAGAATATAGCAATGTGTGATAACTAAATAATTATTATCTTGTCTTCAATTCTTTTTTTGAATCCAAAGATAACAAATACTTTTAGGGATGATGAACAAGATAAAGCAAAATAAAGATGGTTGCTTAATCATTTCCGAAACTTTAATATAAAATAAAAATGCAAATATTTACACGATCCCTACAGAACTACTAGTACAATATATACTTCACTGTTTTATAAGTAAATTTTTTCATCATAATGCATTTGCAATTGCTAGTAACACATTATACAATACATAACTACAATATATACTTCACTGTTTTATAAGTAAATTTCTTGGTCTTAATTCATTCACAATCTTAATTCATTAACAATTGCTAGTGACACATTATACAATAATGAATATCTACCATTTTTTCCTAATTCATACAAGTATTTTGAACGAACTAGAGAGGGAAAATGCAGCAACCTAGTCAATCATAATATTGGTATTTTGAACAAACTCAACATAATTTCATCAACCACAAAAGATAGAAGCAAGGAAATACCATTATCACAACACTTTTTAACAGCAAACTCTACTTCAGAATGAAGTTTTTCATTTTCATTGAAGCACCATCGAACACAAATCTTAAGCCGCTTAATAAGATCCACCATCTGGTCCATTTTTTTCTGCAGGAAACCATGCAAAACCCAAATAAGTTCCATAAACAAAATCAAAATTTTTTTTTAAATTAAAAAATGAATTACAAAAATTAAGTAAGATGATCAAAACCTTGTAATCAAGGGAAGTTGTCCCCCTTTTCATCTTCTCATTGAGCAATGCCTCTATATCCTCTTTTGTGAACTCAATGGTGTTAGATTCCTTTCCATCTGAGTTACTGGTAGAGGCATTGTTCACCACCGCGGTTAACGGCTCCCTGGTTCTCCCTGTCTTTTCAGCTTCGATTTCTTCAGCACTATCCTTTTTCTGAAATCAGAAACAGTTAAAGACACTCTTCAATCCGCTGACCGATTAATTCAGCATTTGAATTGAAAATATAAACTTGAGAAATGGCTTACATTGAGGTGGTTGCGCGGAGGCCGATTCTGGTTCCGAGGAGACATCTTTAATATACTTTAAGCTTATCTATTCAAAAATCAAAATTTAAGCTTATAGATTTATAATTGGGGATAATTTATTAGAAATTCTATTGTTCTATAACTTCAATATAATTCATCAATTATATAATCTACATAATGAATTACAGAAGAATCATGGCGAAATGAGGAATCGTGAGATGCAGTATCGTACCTTCTAACGGAGTGAGGGGAATGACGGAGCCGCCGTTGAAGTTCGGAGCTTGACGAGCACTTAGGGCTAACGGAGGTAGAGTCAGAAGAGACGGAGCCGCCGTTGAAGTTCGGAGCTTGATGAGTACTTAGGGCTAACGGAGCTAGAATCAGAAGAGACGGAGTGTGAACTTGAGATTGCGACGGAAATAATGCTGCGCTTTTTTTCAAAATGATATTATTTTGAATCAAACGGTCTTTTCTTCATATTTACTTGGGAAGTTTTAAATCTCATTATTTACAGAAAATTACACTAAATAATTTATTATTAAAATTTTCCTTTTTTCATTCTTTCAAATAATTGTATTATTAATTAAACTTATCAGAATGATACTAATATATTATATCATTTACATTCTCGAGTTAAAAAAAAAAAAATTTAATACTGGGAATTGTTTAATGCCCCATATGAATTGATTCCTAGTTCTTTTGAAAAAGCAAAAATATTTATAGAATATGGAAACATCTCAAAACTTATCCTATTCATTTATATTTCTTTTATTTTGGAGGGACACCTCAATTATATGAGAAAATTTAATTCAGAAATATATCTTTGTAAATTTTATGTATGTGTATTTTTAGAATATATTTGATTTTATTGGATTAGAAAAGGGATCAGTAGCCAGCAAGTTTGTTGGTGGTAGAGAAGAGGATGAGGGTATACTTGCAAGACACTCTGATACGAAAGTGAGGAAGGAAGTGAGAGAGAGAAAGTAAATACAGATAGCTAGCTTGTTTAAAATACCTGACCCTCCTCTGGAGGAGGGTATTTATAATGAGCCCCCAGTGCTGGGCCAACAGTTATCTACATTGAGTTGGATCTTTAGCACCAACACAGATAATTGTCAGGATCTACGTGGAGTAGAGAAGGCCAACATGTGGTCTTCGTCTTGGGTCAACTGCCCTATAGACTTCGGGAGGTGAATGACCTGTTCTTGAGGGCGAAACCATCACCCGAAAGTCGTGGGTAGTTGGCTGATGACGTGTCCCCACACGGGGAGAACGTGAAGAAGACAGGTGAGGAGTGTTCCCCGTGCGGGATGATGGATTGGGCCTTTGTTGGACCCTCCCCAACGAGGAGCTAGTTTGGGTTGTTCCCAACGATGGGACAGCCTCTGGCCCAGTCCAGAAAATGGGCCCCCCAAGCCGTTGCTCCTAAGCATAGGAGTAATGACTTAAGAGTCGATTCTTATGTCGAAGAGGGACACATGGAACTTGCCCGGAGGAGCATCACCCGTGCTCGAGATGTCGAGTTTGTGGGGCTATGCTCGTGACAAAACGCAGAAGTCACTAGTCGCGCTCGACAGCAGGGATTGTCTGTGATCTATGACTGGGTCCAATAAGGCGTTTATCCCGCGGACACGTGCTCGCATGGAGGCTTTCTTGTTCGCGTGTCCATGGCTTGTTTCCAAGTCTCTCCGAGGAAACGTACGCGACAGCGCAAGAGTCGAGCATCATGCTTGACGTTTTGGACGATGTGTCAGAAGTGAAAGGAGCGGACACACCATTTCCTCGAGTCGTGCGAGGGCGCTTGAAGGGACACACGTGATGTCATCTTGAGCCACGTGTCAGAAGTTATAAATGCCTATGACGACTACGAGTAGGGGTGATTGAGTGCCTAGGAAACTCTTTGCTTTCCGCGCTAGAGGATATAAATAGAGGGGAGACTGATACATTTGCACGCTCATAGCATTCAAGCACACAAGAATTCCTCAAGTCTCTTAGGGTTTCTTTGCTCTCCTACCGTTCATACGCCGCCGTTATCGCTGTGAGTCCTTTCTTCCACTGTCGTAATCTCCAGAATCTTCACACTAGTAAGTTTTCTGTCTTTTTCTGGCTAGCATGGTAGTTACGCACTTTTCGGCGTTGTTATGAACTTTCCGGCGAACTTCTTGAGTTTGCGATGAAGCTTCCGAGAGGCTCATGAAGTTTCTGGTGGATTCATGAAGTTCTCGGTGGAATCATGAAGTTACCGACGAGTTGGGAATAGGTAAATATCTTTACCTTCTTCGCGCCAAGTTCCACGGCTAGGAATAGCCCGACGAGGAAGGCCTCATACTCTTCTTGGTTATTCGATGTCGAGAAGGATAAAGCGAGGGACACCCGAATCAAGACGTCTTCCTCATTCTTGAGAATGATGCCCGTTCAACTTCCTGTTGAGCTGGATGCCCCGTCGACGTGGATGACCCACTTGTGGGATCCGTCAGCCGGGGAGATAGGGGCGGTCATTTTCGCGATAAAGTCGACTAGAACTTAAGCTTTAAAGGCCTTCCTTCTCTTGTATTGGACATCGAACTCGGAGAGCTCGAGGGACCATTTGAGCAACCTGTCAGCCATGTCAAGATGACCTAGTAGCTGCTTCATGGGCTGGTCAACCCTAACCACGATCGTGTGGGCCAGGAAGTAATGCCACAACCTTTTGGGCGCATTGGTGAGTGCTAGAGCGACCTTCTCGTTTTGTCGGTACCTGAGCTCGGGGCTCTGTAGAGCTTTGCTAGTGAAGTAAATTGATGTTTTTCTCTCAGGGTTTTCATGAATGAGAGTTGGGTCGACGATCTCGATTGTAACGACGAGGTACAAATATAAAGTCTCCCCGCTTTCGGTTGTGTGTTAGGCTTTGGAAATAAAACTTGCCTCTAGGAGGTCTTTTATAGCTAACTCAGCAGTCTCCGCTTTCTCGGAAGATTGCATATGCCTACGTTGTACTACGGCCCTAGTGGCCGGATCTATGATCAGCTGATGGCAGGCCACGTCGGGGTCGAGTCCGGGCATCTCCGCAGTGCTCCATGAAAACAAGTCAGCATTCTCCCTGCGGCAGGCCTTCAGTTGATTCCTCGCCAGGTCGGGGATTCATGTGCCAATCTTCACGCTTCTGTCTAGGTCATCGCCGAGGGCAATGAGCTCGAAGTCGCCGTCTGGGATGGGGCGTGCAGAGTGGAGAGGCTGCTTGTTGTTCTCTAATGCTAGGGAGGCGTCTGTTGCTACTTTTTTTCTCTTTCTTGCTGGGGAAGCAGATGCCGAGGTCGACTGAGTTGACACAAGGAAAAGGCTTATGCTCATTGGCCCGAGCTCGCTTGCTGGTATTCTTGGGCGTTATGTTGATTGAGTTCAGCCCCTTGGTGGCCGCCTCGAAACACCCCCTTGCAACCTCAATGTCCCCGTGCAAGGTGACAACATGACCCCTGGACATGTAGTACTTCATCTTCAGGTAGATTGTGGATGGTATTGTGATCAGCTCGGCCAGGGTTGGTCTTCCTAGGATGCATTGGTATAGAGAGGGGCGCTCTATTACTAGGAAGTGAGATTTGACTTACCTGGCCGTTTCCATGTACCTGAAAGTGACGAGCATCCCAACATAGCCTCATGACCTAGTGGTGGTGCCATTGAAACCCTGCAATTCGGATCCCACGTATGGAGTCAGATGCCTCTCGTCGAGCTGGAGAGTGATGAACAGGTGAGCATACATAATGTCGATAGAGCTACCCTGATCGACTAGAATGCGGCGGATGTCGAAGTTCTCCATCTAGGCTCTAATCAACAGAGGAATGATGTATATGGGGGTGTCTCCCTGCAACTATTAAGGCAGAAGGTGATGAGGTTTGATTTTCAAACAAACCTATCGAGGGTGGCGTTCTGCTTCGAGCTTGCGTCGATTAGCTCGTCAAACTTTCTCTTTACTGACCCCGCGGAGAGCTTGTTGAACCCTCCATTGGATATGAACATAGTGGGAGAGAAGTCCTCCCATGTGCTACGAGCGGACAAAGGTGTGTTGGTGTCGTAAGGGAGGTAAAATTCCTCTAGCTAGGAGACGCACAGGGCGACTTATAGCCCAACATCGTTGGAAGGTGGTGTCACCTTCTTAACCTTCTTCGCCTCGCAGGCTTCTTGTCGAGGGGCTTCGTTCCTCCTGGTGTACTACTTCAAATGCCCTTCCTTGATCAGTATCTCGATCGTATCCTTGAAGTGGATGTAGTCTTTTGTAACGTGTCTGTGGCTCCCATGGAACCTGTAGTACTTGGACTTATTGACGTTGGGCTTAAGGGGTGTCGGTTTGGGAAAACGGACCCCATCCCTTTGGAATTCCGAGTTGATGCACTTGGCCAAAATGTGCCTACGGGCAGCGGTGAGTAGCGTGTACTCGGTGAAGCGGTCTGCTGGTCCCCTGTGTTCTCGGGAGTCGCGGGGCCTTTCGTCTCTTCTTTTTTCCCCGCCTCGTCGAGGAGCTACAAAGTCATCGCACGTTGTGACTTTGAAACCCTCCTAGTTCTGTGAGTCGCATGCCTTATTAGCGATCTTTCTCTCTTTGTATTGTATGTACGCCTGGGATTTGAGGAGAAGGGCATCCAACGAGTGAGACGTCTCAATGCCCACTGCTTTAGCAAAGTCGTTGCAGGGATGCAACCCTCGCTCGAGCAAATATCTTTTCATTCAGTCGTTCGTGGGGACCTGGACGGATTTTCGGTTGAACCTCTCTATATAGTCGCAGAGAGATTTGTCTTTCCCTTGAATAATGGCCTCGAGCGATGCCTTGGATTCGGGTGTCGATGGAAGGCGATGAAGTGCCTAGTGAATTGTGTTTTCAGGTCTGTCATACCCCAAATTTTGACCATTAGGTTCCATTACCATTCTAGGAGCATCAAGCATTGTTTCCTAACCCTAACCTTGTTTCCAATTTGTTGTTGTTGAGTTCATCTGAATTAGGGTTTTGCACCTTTGGAATCAAAAGGATTATTGCTTGATCAGTCAAGGTTTTGGGTTGATCATCATCAAATCAAGTCCCCACACATTCAATAAGTTTATATTCAACAAGAACCAAGTGTTAGTTGATCTCACTACAAGACAGTTGAAACTCAAATTCATCTGACCCCAAATTAGGGTTTTGTCAAGAAAAGTCAACTGTGCGTTTGACTTTTGGTCCAATCATGATCTCAAGCCTCGGGACATGATTCAACATGTTCATATACATCCTTGAAGCCTATCTAGGATTCTTGAGAACTCTCAAGATGCAAATTCATTGAAGATCACACAGTTGAATTCATCTAATTCAAAATTTCATCTAACAAAGTCAACTCTTTGACTTTTAGGGTTTTTGGTTCAAATTGGAGCTTCTAAGCTAAGTTTCATCAATTTATGTTTAATCAATGAGTTTGATCATGAAGAAATAAATATTTTAGAGGTTTCTTGCAAAAGAAGAAAACTTAGACAACTTGAAGTTTTTCTAAGTGTTGAAAAACCCTAATTTTGGCACCAACTTTGGAAGGCCATAACTTCCATCCACACATCCGTTTTTGTGAGTTCCAAAGATAAATTTGTAGATCTCCTCATGAAATACAAAAGTGTCATAATGGCCTGTGAGCAAAAGATGCTTAGATTTTGAGTTATGAAGCTTCAAAGTTTGGAAGAATTTCAAAACACTTAGAAATTTTTCAAGACAGCTTTGTTACTCAATTTTTCAGTCAACTTCAAGGCTAGTTTTCACCATTATCCCTTTTGATTCAAGATTTTGTCAAAACATGGAAGTTGTAGGTCATGTTTAGGGATTTTCAAAAAGTACAAGAAATCCTTCATAGCATTTGTGAGCTAGGAGTTTCAAAGAGAAGAAGTTGAGGTCCAAAGACTTGAAATTCAAAGTTCTAACTTGGCATGACATGATGCAAAACCAATATCTTGCTATAAAAATTGGTGTTTTAATTTGTTTAAATGCAAGATACTCTTTGATCAAAGTGTTACATGAAATTTCAAGTGATTACACAATGTTTTAAGGCATGAACCAAGATGGTTTTCCACTTATGGCATAAAGTGCACACTTCCACTTTGGTAAAGTATGGCTTTTCCTTGAAATCTATCTTGAGTCATTCCCCTGACTTCCTTCTACACTTCAAAGTACACTCAATCTGCAGAAGCATGCTCTCTATCCAGCAACTCTTATACTTGATCACTTGAACCAAGAGAAATCATCATCACAAGCAAGTTGAGTTTCAAGTGGGCAAGTTTGCAAAAATTTAGATTCTGACCAGACCACAAACCATCCACTTCTCCTATAAAAAGAGCATTAATCGTCAGTGAAAATAATCATAAAATACCATAACAAAACCTATCAAACCCCTTTCTTACTCAAAACCACTTGTTCTTGCAAAAACCATCCAAATTTGCAAGAACACCCCAAACACTCAGTTTGCTTGTGCATGTCGTAAACCAATATCACAAACCTTCTTTAGACACTCCATAAACTTCATTCAAACCCTTGAAACCTTGTTGTAACATCTCAAAAACCTGCATCATCTTCAATCTCCATTGTTGCAAAAAGGATCGTATTCTGTTTTAGAAGTCAGTTCCAGCTTGTTCAATCATTCAAGCACACTCTAAAAGGATCAACAAAGTTGTGGAGGTTATTATTTTACAACTGCAATAGCTGAGAAGAAGCCTTGGACTTTCTCCAAGAGGTAAGGAATTCTGACTTTTCACTCTCATGATTCATACACCATTAATGATTCATTTGTGAAGCAAACATGTAGATATCATCATGTGTTAAATGTTCCAATCATTGTTTGTATTGTATGAGTTGCACATGTAATGTTTTGACATGTGATATTCTTGATGTGTTGCACTGTTGTTAAATAATTTTTGAGTTACTCAGTCACTTTTAGGATAAGATATTGTTATATTTTGCACCCTTGTGAAAAATGATCCAACTTTGATCTTTATATCATTGTGGAAGGTTGAAAATCTGGCCATGGAAGAGAAGCTAGGGCACGAGAGAAAGAGAAGTGAAAAAGAAGAAGGAAAAGCTAACTGGGAGGTGATCTGGCATGATGTGGCGCTGAGGTGGCCATTTTGAGTGATACTTAAAATAAAAACAATTGGAAGCGTATTATAGCTGGATGTAACAGCCACCCCAATGGTAAAACCTTGCCTTGTCGTGTATTTGCTTGCGTTGTGTGCCTGAGTTTGATTCTGTTGATCAACCTTTTTGCTATTTGCTCATTTTTTAAGCCTGTTTTACATATATTATGTTGCTCCCATTATTGAATCACAACGCGCGTGTTGGCTGGGTGGCTAATGTTTTGAGCCATTAACCCTAGTGGCGTGGGTTCAAATCCCTTTGAGTGCATTTCTATATTGTTAATGCTTGGTTTTTATGTTTTACTTCACAAATTGAATTGATCATAACTTCTTTGATTTTTATCATTTTGATCCCGTTATTTTTTATAAATTCTCATGAGAATGTCTATTTTTTGTCTATGTCAAGAAAAATCCAAAAATAATTATTCATTTGGTACTTATGCATGTTCAAAGTCTGTGACTTTTTAGGGTTTCCTAGGCTTTCTCTTGATCTTTTTGATTGATTCCTTTGATCCCTCTTGCTTATATGCATCCAATACAACTTGTATGAACATCACTTGATGTGTGAATATGCATACCCTTGATGTTACATGATGGTTATCACTTTTTCAAGTTCATTTTCACATATAAATGTATGTTTGAATATCATAGTACCTTGGTTGTTACCTTGATCTTGACATGTGATTCTCTTCCATGATCAATTGATTTGAATGTGCATATGCTCAATGTATCTCATGACTTGCTTTGATTATTCTTAAATACTTGATGTTTTACTTTGAACATATTTGGTATGCATGAATCTTCTCTTGAGATGTTCTTATCTTTCATTATTGAACTTCTTTTACATGATGGTTGTTACCTTCTTATTTAACATGATTCACCATAATTCACATGTTGTTGTTACACATGTCACACCCTTGTTCAAAGATGTTTTGGTTGTTACCTCTACTTGCTTTGATATGCTTAAGTATTATGACTTATGCATGTTGATCTTGATTTTTGAACTTTGCCTTAAGTAATGTTTTGACTTATGCATGTTGATCTTGAATTTTGAACCTTGCCATGATAAGTAATGGTTTTACTTATGCATGATTCACTTGTCATCTATGATGTTTGGTCTTGTAAGAACCTTATTTCATACCCTTCTAGATGTTATAACATCTATGTTTACCTTTGGTTGTAACCATTTGGTTTGATTCTAAAATTCCATGGATGAATACTTGGTTGTAACCTTGTTATTGTCTTTTCTTGATGTTGTCACATGCTTGCCCTTATCTTTCTTGGTTATTACCATAACTTTATATCTTCATCATGTTTGAATGAACATAGATGTGTGTTTAAGCTTTGATAATTTCCCCAAGTGATGTAGCTTGTTCGCTCTCATCCCGAAGTTGCCTTATGCCACCAAGTTCCAAAGGAAAGTCTCTCTATTGACTCAATTTCATAGATAGCTCATTTTGTTCCCATCTCCCTTTGACCTTGTTAGAGTCATTAGAACTCTTAAATAACCTTATTCCTTTGACTTTGTCAAGTAAAGACCTTTAGCATACCTTGTTAAGAATCCTACAACTTAGAATTTAGGTCTAGAGTTTGTTAACTTTATGTGTGTACCATTGTTATGGGTGCTCACCTTCCCCTCTTTTTGACTTTTGATAAAGTCAATCCCTAGTTAGGTCTTTTAACTTAGACTTAGAGAGTTTGTTAACTCTATATAAGTATTATTGTTATGGATGCTTATTCCCCTTGAATCTTGACCATGGTCAAGAGTTCTCTCACCCTAGTTAGGAGAACTACAGTTGCTCTGATTCCATCCTTGTTAGGATACGTAGACAAGAGATGTGATGTCTTGGCAAGCATACTTAGTGTACAAACCCATAGGTCTTTACCTTTATCAATCCTTACTTTAGCACATAACCATTAGCAAACAAACATTAACAAAAACACAACTACCAAATAAGAGGCTCTTGTAGAGTACTACAGATACTTAGGGTGCTAATACTTTCCCTTAGTATAACCAATCCCCGATCTCTTAGCTTCATTGTTACGTAGCGCACTTAGGGTTTTCTTCGATCTTTATCATTTCCTTTGGATAAATCAAAGCTCGATGGTGAATATTTAAAGATTTGTGGTTCAAGTTAATTAATAGTTTGATATTCAATTCTCACTGTAACATAAATGGCGACTTCACCGGGGAAGTAGCTTTAGAAGGTTAAACCCACCTTGTTTGTAGTTGTGTTTTGTTCATGTTTGTTTCCTTTATACATGTATATTTATGAATATCTGTATATTGTACCTGTTGTATTGCATATATGTATTGGGTTACTACCTTGAGAGGTGAGATAAGTCCTAGCCCGGACTTGAGTGTACACCTATGATAGGATTGTGGTATGATCAATAGTTGACGGTTGAGACTAATCCTAACATGTTTGACATATGATGTAACCATGCTCAGTGGAGGCCCCTTTGGTATTAATGATGGTGTATGAGTAGTCGTACGTTCATTACTTTTCCTGACCTAGGAGTCCGTGAAACTAAGGACCTTTTAGTTACCCACTTACCCCACTTGGCCTTTTAAGACGTAGTGTGGTGACTATAAGGGAGTAGTCTGAAATGGTTGACACACGATACTACACTCAGACGAGTTTATATTGAGAATATTTTTTACCCACATGAGTAGTCATGTAGGTTGATAATATTCGAAAGATTTATCAATGACTCTGGAAACTCTGTATAACCCGTTGTGCAGGTACAGAAAAACCATAATACATGTCAGTTGGAAAGGGTATACCATGGCTCCATGCTTTTAACCCAAACCTAGGACCCTTGTTTGTTTGCATATGCATTATATGTGAGTATGTGAATACTTGTCAATGTGTTGCTTGTTAATCATCTCATCATCCCATCATAAGCATTCATGCAATTGGTTTTGAGAAACTCAGTCGTTTTCTTTATTGTAAAAACCTTAGGTCATAGATTTTTGAAAAAGAAACATTAGAAAGTACAATTTCAAGAAACCAGATTTAATAGAATTAAGGAAATTGGCGGCCTTAGTGTCTTGTTCTGAAGATTTTGGAAAGAGATATGGAAGATTATTGGGACTTGTCAAAATCAAGATGCAAGAAGGAGTTCTCAACACTCTTGTGCAATTCTATGACCCCCTATATCATTGTTTCACCTTTCCTAATTATCAACTCGTCCCAACCTTAGAAGAGTACTCATATCACATTGGTCTACCAGTATTGGATAAGAAGCCGTTTATTGTTTTGGAGAAGTTCCCTTCGCCAAAGGATATAGTAAATGCCATTCACCTAGAAGCTTCCGAAGTTAAAACCAATCTTGTCTCCAAGTATGGACTCAAAAGTCTACCTGCTAAATTTCTGATAGGGAAAGCTTATCTCTTTTCGAAAGAAAATAGCCTAGATGCTTTTGAAGCAATCCTTGCATTACTCATCTATGGTTTGGTCCTCTTCCCCGAAGAAGAAAATTTCGTTGACATCAACGCTATCCAAATCTTCATCATTGGTAATCCCATACCTACTTTGCTTGGGGATATGTACCATTCTGTTCACTATAGGACTCTTAAAGGAGATGGGACTATCCTATGTTGTGCTCCTCTGTTGTATAGATTGTTTGTTGCACATTTTCCAAAAACAAATATTTTCAAAGAAAATCCAAATGGACTAAGGTGGTCTCAAAGGCTCATGGCTCTGACTCAGACCGATGTACATTGGTATAATCCCGCTTACGATAAAGGAGTGATCATTGACAGTTGTGGTTCATTTCCCAACGTACCTCTTCTTAGTGTGCGAGGAGGAATCAATTACAACCTTATCCTCGCAAGACGTCAGTTTGGGTTTCCCATGAAGGAAAAGCCTAACAATATCCTGTTGTCAGGATTCTTCTACCTCAATGCAGAAGCTAGTATGAGATTTAGGGATTGCGTTACAGATGCTTGGAAGATCATCCACAAGAAGACCAAGACTGATCTAGGAAAGAAGAAATGTATAGCATTTGAGTGTTTCACGCAATGGGTCCGTGCTAGAGCCCGTGATCTCAATATGCCTTATCTCCCAGAGAGACCTTTGTATATTGTTTTCGCCTCTTCCTCTATGATTCCTATTGAGCAAATGGAGGAATACCAAGCAACTTTGGCTAGATTGAAGCTTGAGTGAGATACTTGGGAGGGCAAGTACCATATCATTCATTTCGAGCAAATGGAGATGAAGAGACAGTTGAAAGAAAGTGATGATTTAATTGAGTTACTTTAAAGGAGGGTTATTGACAGATACGTGGCACAAGAGAATTTATTTTTCTCTAGTGTTCAACCTGTGCTTAGTACCCATGTGTACTCTGACATCCCACCTGCCTCCGGTGCTTGGAAGGGAATCGTTGACAAACTAGTATTGGAGAATGCAGAATTGAAAAGACAGAAGAGGATGCACAGATAGGACCTTTCTAGCTAAACTCCATGGAGACTCTAAGGCCTAGTCTTTTTTCCTTTTGTATTTTTAGTCTCTGTATTATACTTTAAAGTTGTAAATTTTTCCAATATTAATGAAATAAGATTTTGGAATTTTTCACCTAAATAACCACCTTTTCACACTAATATATCCATTCTACCCAACATTTCAAATTATTTTCCAATCTACCCTAGTTTGGGTTTTTTTTTAATTTTTTTAACAAGGGGGCGCCATGGGGGATGGAGCCTCCCTTATAACTTGTTAGGGGGCGCCATGGGGGTTGGAGCCTCCCTACAAATTATAAAGGGGGTGCCATACCCATTGGAGCCTCCCTTAAATGCCCTAAAGGGGGGCGCCATCCCCTATGGAGCCTCCTTGTAAACGAAATTAATTTTTTAAAATATTATATTATGGTTTTCCAAATGTTTTTTTATAAATAGGTAGACATGTTGCTAACATTGTTTCATCCAAATTTAGAAGAGTGAGTCATGTTCCTTAGAAGATACGGGCATGTAATTTTTTCTCCGACGAAGCCTCCAATAAGAATGTTGTTTTGGAACATTCAGAGTTTTCGATTTGTAGGTGGTCTTCGCTTGGAATGAATTATGACAATTGTCCCCACTTCAGTATAACGCAGTACCGCAATCTTATTGATCACTTGGCCCAAGAAGATGTAAACTCACTCACCTACCTATTAATGTTAGGCTCTCCTTGAATATTATTAGAAATTACTAAACTTTTTTTTTTCATGCTTCAGTTCATTTGGCGGCCGTATCTTGGTCTAGAAGCATTTCATCAAGTTGAACGACAAGATTCTGCGGTGTGGAGTGCAAAGGTGCCCATTATCAACTTCACCACCGTCGAAATGCACAACAGTGACCGTGTGAAACTTCAATTTGGAATGCTTCAAGATATTCCATGTCCCCCAAAGTGCATACCAGACAAATATCACAACGGTAAAGTCTCCGATCAATGGGAATATAATCCGTGGACCAAGTATGCAAAACACGAGTGTCGTGAATGGAGGCATCGCACCAACTACGTTTTGTCCGACAACGTGTTTCCATACGAAATGAAACAATCTTTACAATACATGACTTGGTATAGGTCTGTATCAATTGGTTTCATTTCACATCCAAGGTATCTTAATGACCCACGCCAACAAGATTCATCATCAAGGCCCCAACAACCATCCCAACCCTATTTCGAACCGCCAACCCAACCTCAATGCCAACCATCAACCCAATACTATTTCTAACCGCCAACCCAACCCAATTTCCAACCGCCATCCCAACCCCATTTCCAACCCCCCACCCAACCCTATTTCCAACCCCCACTCACGCAATCACAACCATATGAACATACTCCTAACCAATTCACTCCATTCACACAAACTCATTCACAATCCGAATACCAACAACATCCACCACAATACCACACATACTCCCAGTTTCAAACCCCCAATCAACCAATACCCACCCAATCATTTACACCCATCCCACCCTACGATCAGGCAGGCTATCGTCCTGAAATTGCCTCGTCTAGCCAACCACCCCAAACTAACTATGAAGGCATGGGCAACTCTTTTGATTTGGATGACTTAACGGATATGGATCCGTCTGCATGGGCCGAAGTGATACAAATGCTTGATGACGACACGGTGGACCCGACTCCACCACAACGACCACCAAGAAACGTGCGTAATCGAGGATGCGGTACGGGCGGACATTTAAATCGACCGAGTCGTAGAAATTAGTGTACAAGATCTTTCAAATGTAGCCATTTGTATGTGATTAAATTTATTTAATCAAAATTAATTTTTATTTGTTGTTTAGAATTTATCAATGAAAATTTTAATTATTATTTATTTATAAATTGTTAAAAATATGAAAATATTAATTATTATTATTTATTTACAAAATTATTATTTTTAAAAAAATTTTAATTTATTAATAATTATTTATTACATATTTTTAAATTAATTAAACATTAAATTTTTTTTTAAATTTTCGTTTAAGGGAGGCTCCAATGGGTATGGCGCCCCCTTTATAATTTGTAGGGAGGCTCCAACCCCCATGGCGCCCCCTAACAAGTTATAAGGGAGGCTCCATCCCCCATGGCGCCTCCTTGTTAAAAAAATTAAAAAAAACCCAAACTAGGGTAGATTGGAAAATAATTTGAAATGTTGGGTAGAATGGATATATTAGTGTGAAAAGGTGGTTATTTAGGTGAAAAATTCTAAGATTTTGCGCCAAAAAGTGTTCCTTTTGCAAATCAATCTTCTGAGTTTCTTAAAGCCAACTGCATTGCATCTCATTGTTTTGTTAACATTCGGAAAGCCCAATTTTTTTTGCAGACATTGTAATGGACTCAAGAAAGAAGACAACTCCAAGATGCAATTCAGAAGCCCAAAGTTGGAAAATATGAGAATACTAGGAGGCCTAGTGGAAGATTATTTGTCGTTTAGCAACAAGTATGGAAACCTTTTGTCTCTATTGGAGATCCAAGTAGATGAGGAGATGTTAATGGCGCTCGTTCAGTTCTACGACCCCATTTACCATTGCTTCACGTTTCCAGACTATCATCTTCTACCAACATTGAAAGAGTATTCTACTTTGATGGGATTATGTGTCACTCCTCAACCATTCTCTAGAAGAGAAAGAAGACCAAATAATAGAATCTTGGATGAAGCTTTACACCTAGAACCATCTGAACTTCAGACCCATCTGGATGTCAAAGACGGATTCTCCGGTTTACAAGCGAGACCTTTGATGGAAAGAGCTGAAGCCCACACTGATAAGTAAGACACAAAAATCTTTGAGGCTATCTTGGCCTTGTTGATTTATTGACTCCTTATGTTCCTAAGTGTTGATGAGTTCATAGACTTGAACGCCATCAACTTGTTTCTGATTAGGGACCCAGTTCCCACCTTGCTAGCTGACATATACTTCTTCGTTCATCTAAAGAACTCCCATGGAGAAGGCCAGATTACTTATTGTACCGCTCTCCTTCATAAGTGGTTTATTTCTCACTTGCCAAGGGCGGTCTCTCTATGGAATCTGAAGGGCAGTATTGGATGGATAGAAAAGTTTCTATCGCTCAAACACTATGACATCCGTTGGTACGATCCCATGTATGAGGGGGTTACCATGATTCACAATTGTGGGCATTTCCTAATGTGCCTCTTCTTGGCACAAAGGGATGTATTAGTTACAACCCCATCCTAGTTCGCCGTTAGCTAGGATATCCTGCAAAGGAAGAGCCTAATCTGATCCTTTTGAGAAGATGTTTTCTTGAAGAAGGGAGAAACCTAGACCTTAAAGCACAAATTGAGTACGCTTGACGTCACCTCAATACCCAAGGGATGAGTGCTCTGGGGCATCCAGATTGTACTGTCTCAAAGAGGTAGCTTCTTTGGTCTAAAGAGATAGCTTTAAAGATGTTATACACTCGCTTCAATTCTACTTTGACAACTCCGAAAGAACCCTTCTCTATGGAATAATTGAAGGATGCTTTAGTCAAAGCTGAAAAGGAGAAGAAGATATGGGAGGATAAACACTTCATGATTGTTCAAGAGAACAAAGAACTCTGGAAGCTGCTCCGTTAGAACTAGAAAGAAGAAGTTGCAAGGAAGATGAAGCTTTAAGAAGGGGAAGGATCTTCTTGTCAGAAAGATTAGGCCTCCCAGTTTCAATTTTTAATCTTGTAATTTATGTCCATGCTTGGGCTTTGGATGTGTATTTCCTATTACTATCAAACTTTCATTCAATAAAGAGTTACTTTGATGTGCTCTTTCCTTCATTATTGATGTTTGTAAACATAATTTTGGGTTTCCTTCGAATGTTAGCTTTGTATTTGCATTAGCATTCCATAAGCATTGCATATGCATTCTCCTGTTCTGTGCTTATTTTGTACTGTTTTACCTCCAGTCGGTCACACTGAGTCCTCCGCATCCTTGCAACACTAAGGCTCAAGCTCGAAAGAAGATGGACCGTTTGGAACAAGAGAATCAGGCACTTCGAGAAGAAATTTCTGCTTTAAGGACTAACATGGAGGCCTTCTCTGCCACCACTAAGGATTTGATAGATGCTCGGGAGCAAGAAAATCAAAAGCTTCGGGATGAAGTAGCAAGCCTGAAGGCTTCTAAAAGGAACCTGACAAATTTGGTCATACCCCAACGACGAGATAGTTCTTCCTTCTCTACCAATCAGAGGTCAGAATAAATCAATGAATCCAGAGGTATTCCTGTGAGCTATGCTCGGTTGTTCCCTATACTCTTACAAAATGGATTGATCAAGAAAGAAACTCCACCAGCTATCCCTCAGGCCCATAGGTGTAACGCCCTGATTCTGAATTTCCCATTATTTTGTTGAGTCTTTTAATTTATTTGGTTAATTGTTATATTATTGTGGAATTATATGATAATATGTTATATCTGTATGTTGTGGTATTTTATTATTTGGAGAGTTTTGGGAATTAATTAGAGGATGTTTTAGATAATCCTTGATTAGTAATTATTTTGAGAGAAATATAGTAGAAAGAGTATAAGTGGAAAATAGAAAGAATAGAGAGAATAGAAACCAAAAGGAAAGAAAGGAAGAGAAGAGAAAATAAGAGAAAGAAAGGAAGAGAAGAGAAAAGAGGAGAAAGAGGAGAAAAACCTAGAATCATCAAGAATCAACTTCTAAGCTTTTGATTGATCGGGTAAGGGTGTGAAACTTTATTATTCTAGCAATGTGTATGATTAAGTGTGTTCTTGTTGGTTTTATTTTGGATTAGGGAGAGTTTTACTCATTTTTCATTCTAGGGCATAATATGGATTTAATCGATAGAACCCGAGTTTTCGTTGGTGAAAGTGAGATTAAGTAGTAGCATTTATGTTGGGTGATGTTAGACTATGTGCTGGAATGAGTTGGGACTTAATCGGGTGAATCCAAGAGTTTTGGAGTGGAAGAACAGTGGGGAAATTATGTGTTCGCAGACACTCGCTAGCACATTCGCTAGACGAGCTGGTCGCGAACGTTCGCTAAGCGAGCAGTAGCGAATAGGTAGCGAACGGTCCCAGACTTGGACAGAATGCATGTTATGGTGTTTGCTGGTAGCGAATGGGGGTAGCAAAGGTTATATAGGGGTTCACTGAGCGAGCGAGGTAGCGAACGAAGTCAGAGGCTTTTGTTTGCCTTCGCGAGCTTGTTCTCTAGGCGAACAAGTAGCGAATACTCGATAGGAGCTCGTTAAGCGAGCAGGGTGGCGAACGTGACAGGTTGTGTTTTCTTTAAGGTTTCCATCCGAGGTCGGATTTCCGACTTAACTTTGATGATTTCCTTGCTTGAGGCATCGATCATGCCAAGTTATATTGTGTTGTGGGTAGCCGTATGGCGTGAATCCTAGATTGTGAATTGTGGAATGTTTAATGTGGCCATTTGGCAATTTTATGCAATCATTCGAATTAAATGGAATTGCATGGTGATATTAATGTGAATGTGCATAATTGCATGTACTTGTATGATGTGAAGAATACTTGAATATGTTTGTAAACATGTGTGCATTTAAGGGTGTTTAGAGTCGTGTTGCATGTTGTCGCTTGCGCGAAAATAAGGTGCCGGCAAAACAGAAGAGTCGCCACCTTTCGTTATTTATCCCTCAGAGCGGGAAAGGAAATGATCGGAAAAACCTGACGAATAAGGATAAGACAAGGTCATCGCAACCATTGTCTGGGTTCGGGAGTCGGTTACGCAAGGGGAAGGTATTAGCACCCCTCACGTCCGTCGTACTCGACGGGATCCTCGCTTGTTTGTTTACTTGGACGGGTTAGTTATAATCTATCTACCTATCAAGGCTGGCTGAAAAAGAAAAGAAAAATGACTCGGCAAAGCGTCGCGCTTTATGCCTACGTATTCTCATCAGAGAATGAGAAATCAGAGTCAACGTAGTTCGGCTAACCACGGGGGAAGATGGGGAAGGTTGCTCGCTAGGATATCGCATCCTATGCCTACGTACTTTCATCTGGTATGAAAGATCAGAGCAAACGTAGTTCGGGAAACTACAGGAAACAGCTCAACTAGGAGGGAGACTATCAAGTCCTACTGTTATCATGCCATGGATTCATCCTATGGTTGAGGTTTGAACAGGGAACTCCTAGATGTTGTCATGCATAGGTTTCAACCTAAAAGTCTATCATCAAGTCCTCATCAAAGGAAATGAGAGCCCTAAGGGATCATGTCAATGATACACAGAAACAGACAAAAACATCAGCTTTAACAGTAAAATGCATGCAATGCAAGTGAGGGAGGAAATGTGTGTGGGGTTTCAGCCTCCACAAGCTCGTCTCAACCTCAAGCCAGTCATGAAATAACAGCAATCATACTGAAAATAAACAACATGCTATCAAGCAATAAACAGATAAAGGGGGTGAGGTGCCATCAAGCAAACAAAACACACTTGAGAAAGAATCAACTATTCTCTAACCCTAACCCTAATCACAGAGTCCTAATCAAATCAAGGCAAAGCTCTCAAGCACAACCCTAAACAGGAGCAATCATTCCCAGCCTTCAAGCTTCAGAATAAGCTTACCAAAGACAGGGAGCTAAGCAATCAGACTCATAGTGTCTTCCTCAGGAAAGCACTAGGAGGTGTATACTCAGGAGTCATACCCTATGTGGCTCAACCACTGTGATCAGTTTACATCCCTCCTCAGGAGAAATTAAACTCACAAGCAGGCTCCAACATCACTGGATATTTAGGAAATCCTATCTGAACTAGTGGAACTAAGTGAATAGACTCATAGGACCTTCCTCAGGAAAGTACTAGGAGGCTTCCACTTAGGAGTCGTATCCCATGTGGCTCAACAACATGTGATCAGTTTACATTCCTCCTCAGGAGAAATTAAACTCACAAGTTGGCTCCAACATCATTGGATACTTGAGAAATCCTAGATCAACTAGTGGAACTAAATGAATAGACTCATAGGACCTTCCTCAGGAAAGTACTAGGAGGCTTCCACTTAGGAGTTGTATCCCATGTGGCTCAACAACATGTGATCAGTTTACATTCCTCCTCAGGAGAAATTAAACTCACAAGTTGGCTCCAACATCATTGGATACTTAAGAAAGAGGTGAGAAGGAAGGATGAAAGTCATTCATAGTGCCTTCCTCAGGAAAGTACCATGAACTTCCTTCAAACTTCAGGCTCTCAAACCTCACCAACAGGGCATCAGCCAAGCTCTGGGTCTCTGCATCTTGATCTACAAGCTTCCCCTCATGATGCTCTCCATCAATATCCTCAAGGCAACCCAAGCCCTTCATCAAATTCCTCAGAAAGATCCCCACAGATGAACAGATAACCCACTCAACAGACCAAATCCTCAGGCAACTCAGAAAATACCTAAAAATACTGAACTAATGGGGAAAAAATTAACAAATATTCACAAGGGTCCTCAACACCTACTCATAACATCTACAAAGGTTTCTACCTAAAAAATCAAGATAAAACTTGCTCCAAGAAAATGATTCATCACCTAAACACCATTCTAAACCCTAATCAGGACACCCTAAGTCTACCCTAATTAAACTAACCAAGATTAATTCTAAAAAATCTAGAAAAAATCCTATGGGGAAGTATGACTCATCATCTAGTTGCACAAAAAAGAATGGGTAAAAAAGATTAATGGAAAGTACTAGAACAATTCCTACAAAATCAAATATCAAAATGAAACAATTAAAAAGCTATTTAATTGGAAAATCTAATAAAAATATTAAACCTAAAAATAGAATCTCAATTTTATTTTTATAATTCTCTACTCATTTTAATCTACTCAGGAAAAAAAGAAGAATTAAAAAATCATTTTCTATCTATTTTTAATGAATTTAACAAGACAGAAAAATAAAAGAAGAAAAATAAAACAATTTAATTGAATTAAAGGGAGGGGGGGTCTGAAAAGCAACGCGCGCTAGTTATATGGATTGGGCCAACAAATAAGGGGGGTGGGGATAGAAACTGAGGCCCAGAACGCCTCTTTAATGAAACGACCGCGTTTCATAGAAGCTTAGAATTCCCTCTCTTTTCAGATTCAATCAACGCCATTGGATCTAAAGAATTGGTCAAAATGAGAGACCAATCTAGCGGTTCTCCTTCATCGTCCCAAAGGGGACCTAGGGTTTGCAGAACCCTCTCCACCATGCAACCGAATTCGAGCTCCTCTAGCTCCCTCCACAGGCCACGGCTCCCCTCGACCTAAACATGAAAAAACATCTACGAAATGCCTAGATTACAACCATACGATCAGATTTTCCTAATTCAACCTAGGTTGCTCCAACAGAAAGCATCAACACCCTGGTACCACCATGCTCGACTGATGCCAACCTTCATCAAACCTCAGTCTAAAGCTACCAACTTGTTCTACAAGCCATGCTAGCTATCATACACTAATCCATGCTGATTAAAACTCATTAAACGACTAATTATGGAAGATCCAAGAATCATGGTTCTGGTATGCAACCTCATGGATCTTGCTCTAATTCTCAGGGATTAATCCTCTACCCTAACACAATCTTTCTACACCTATAATATGTCCTATCTAAGCATAAATAAAGAGAAAGAAGTGAGTTCACCAACCTGTCAAGAAGCTATGGTGAGTGATGCTATGGCTCGAACCAGGTCTTGTAAATCCTTCAGGATGATCCTTTGAGGATGAATAGCCTTCTGTTTGCACAATTCTTGAAGGTGGTGGCTTGAAGTGAAAGATCTCTTGACTTGCTTCAACTTGAAGAAACTTCTCCAATGGCTATGCACTTCTCTCTCTCCTCTGACTTGGCTTCACTTTCACCAACCTCTAACACTCCTTGATGCATTCCTTATATAACAATCAATGGAAGTCTCTAGATTCATCTAGCATGATGTGGAAGTTTCATGAATTTCTCCTTGAATGAGAAGTTGGTTATCTCATCTCCCATGCTTCAAGCCTTCAATTTGGTCTCAAAATGTCCTTATGTGAGTTATTGAATGAGGATGAGTGAAAAACAAGTGCATTTGTTGCTTATGTAGGGTTTTCTAACATTGCCTTCTTTCTTAAGTAACAAATTTCCAAAGGAACCTCATTTTTTAAGCCTCAAATGAAAATTCTACTTAAACCAATCTTCTCAAAATGTTTTTTCCAATCAAAATGATATATTGGATGACCTATTTTGGATTTGTAGATCTTCCAAAACACTTTTCAATTTCAACTTTTCAAAGTTATAAGTCATTTTTAGTTCATTTTTGACCAATCATGGAATCTTGTGCTATGAGCTTTTTTCAACAATTTGTGACCTTCTTTCTAGACTTAAAATCACATTTTGAGCAACTTTCATGTTTTGAGTTTTTCCATTTGAGGCTTGGAAATAGGAGTTTTAGGCATTGGTTAAAATGACCTATAACTGACAAATGACCAAAATACCCTTGCCTTGTTCAAACCATAAGTTGAGTTCCACAAATCCAATCAAGGACTTCTACCACTCAAATTAAAGCTAAGAACATCCTCTTCAACATTCATGTTGACCAAGAAACCATAGGAATCAACCTACTAGGGCAAAAGTTGTCTGGAAGTTGGGTGACTTTCAAGGACCCAGATTCACACACCTCTGCTGACCTGTAATTTTTCAAAACCATAACTTGAGCTCTGTAACTCCTATCAAGGACTTCCACCACTCAAATTAAAGCTTAGAACAAGCTCTACAACATTCATGTTGTGGGGAAGATGAGATCTCAATCACATCTAGAGCTAAAACTGCCTGGAAGATAGGGATCAAATTAGGGTTTTTTCACTGACAATCCTCAGAAACCCTAACTCAAAACTTCTCAAACTCTTCAATCATGATGAGTTGGTCTAGGAATCCTCTTTATAACATCTCTATGCATCATTCCATGATCTCATGGCCCTTGGATTAGGTCTCAACCTTCCTCAAATCTTCAGCTGGTCTAGGGTTGACCCAGTCAAAACCCTAATTCTACCTTTCATGGTTGAATCTTCTGAACTCTTACATAATGACTTCTCTGGTGTTCATGAAGGCTATCAAGACATCCCATAGGCTTTCTCAAAACATCAAGTTCATTCTCAAAGCCTTAGAATCATCTGAGGGGCACCCACAACTTTCAAACTGTGAAGCACACAACCCTGGTTTCAAACCACTTTTCTGAGGATCTCTTGAACTTTCTGATGAAGGTATCCATTTTCAAATACTCAATGAATAAATAATTGTTGGCCAAATTTTGGGGTGCAACAGCTGCCCCTATTCAAACGGCTTGAACCTGACTGGGTGAGAAGCGAACGGCTCTCACCCAATCAAGGTGCGAGACGATTGAATACCGGTAAATCCGAAAATTTGCCAACTGCACGAGCACACGGTACTCTGCGGGGGACAAATCTTCGAATATTGCAATGCTATCTGCACGGCAACTAGCTGGAGAGATACTGATCTGACATCACCGTCAGTCATACACATCAAATTCTTCTGACATTGTCATCAAACAACCAAAACACCCAACATCGTCGCTGGAAGACTAAACCACCTGACACCACCGTCAGAAACAACCATAACTCGGGGAAACAAACATCCAACATCACCGCCGGAGAACTAACTCTGACATCGCCGTCGATCAGCCAAAGTACCCAACCTCACCGCTGGGGAACTAAATCTGACATCGTCGTCGGACAATCAAAATACCCCGCATCACCGCTGGAGAACTAAATCTGACATCACCGTCGGAAAATCAAAATACCCCGCATCACCGCTGGAGAACTATCTTCTGACATCACCGTCGGAAAATCAAAATACCCCGCATCACCGCTGGAGAACTATCTTCGACTTCAATCAGAAGACGTATCATTCACTTGATCGCGCTCAATCATCACCTCAGGACAACTGACTTGGTCTTCAGACTCACACGAATCACTTTGTTGTATCTACAACCTTTGGAACCTTATCTTCAGCCACCCGTTGCTTCATCCACACGGAAATCTGGCTTCACAGGAACCTTCTGGTATCGCCCTCTGGCGCTTACGAAATCCATCTTCAGATTAGACATCGTTGTTGGAGCAGACATACCACGCTGCTCTGGTCTCCAAGAATCTCTTGACCAAACAGATCCATCGGGCGTCTTCAAGAATCGTCCCGGACTAATAACCTTTCTGGAGCAAACATTCTGTTGGGAATTCCAGGAATCTTCCTGGGCAACTCTTGCTGGAGATGCTATTGGGGAACTCAAGCATCATACTAGGCGAACAACTCGGGAAGCTGTACTGAGGTCTTAAGAATCGTCTTAAGCAAATGACCCTGCTGAGGGGTTTGAGAATCATCTCGAACCGAAGTCTTTGCTGGGGATCTCAAAAATCATCTTGAGCGAGCGACTGCGGGGATCACCGGGGTCTTCAGAATCATCTAAGAAAATAACCTTGCTGGGGAGAACTTCAAGAATCGTCCTGAGCAACCGGTCTTTTGGTGGTACACCTGTACAACAAGAATAATAATGACCTAGATCATGCTTATGATGCATATGCTTCTGCTATGCAATCATGCTCAATGCCATGCACTCATGCTTAATGCTATGCAATCGTGCTCAATGTTATGCAATCGTGCACAATGACGTGCAATCATGCACAATAATGCGATCCCGTCAGCAAAATAAAATGCCGAAGGGGGAATCCTCCTGTCAAGGAGAAAGAGTCGCTCAGATGGAGGAATCGTCCTGCTGAGGAGAATGTGAACACGCCAATATCAATTAGGCTCTGTCTGGGGAATCAATCTTCCGCGAACCGCTGCAGGGGAACAACTTCAGCTGACTGCTGCAGGGGATGAAGCTCTACGAGAACTTGGATCTGCTGATATCAATCGCTAGAATGAACTGCGTGGCCGTCTCGGCTACTCTTCTGGGGATAACCATTCCGTGGGGAACCAACTTCGGCTGTTCAACACTCCACTGGGGAAAAACCAATCATGATCTGATCCACTTCCAAGGATTCGGATCCCTTGGACATCTGCAGACTCGGCTGAGGAGGGAGAAATCATTCTGCTTTACTGGATAGAGTACGACTCTGGGGAAACACAACATTAGCTGCCCTACGCTCTGCTGGGGAAAATTGATCATGATCTGATCAACTTCCAAGGATTCTGCTTTTCTGCGGACTCAGCCGGGGAGAGAAATCATTCTACTTCACTGAAGAGTACGACTCTGATGGGGAATTTCAATTCCGCTGGGGGAGAAAGAATCATCTGACTTCGGGGGAGAGTACAACTCTGCCGGGGAATACAACATCAGCTGTTCCAACACTCTACTGGGGAAGAAGGAATCGTCCAACTTCAGGAGAGAATACGGCTCTGATGGGGAATCTCAATTCTGCTGGAGACTTCCGTCTGGCACTATCAGTTACTGCATACTTCGGCATACGACTAGCTTCCTGCGAAACCTGCACTTGTGACCCGGCGCGGGGGAAAATCCTGCTTCAGCGACTCTACTGGGGAAAACACGAGCTTCTGCTTCTAAAACATTTCTATGAACTCTGCACTTGTGACCCGGTGCTGGGGGGACACGACATCATTCTTCGGTGCTTGACTCAGCTGATGAGGTGACGTTCCTTCAGGACGCGTCTGCTTGGGGGAAGAGAATCACCTCTACCTGGGGAAGACATATCAATGCTCACTATCTGATTCTGATTCCGCGGAGGAGAGATCACTGAACTCTGCTGAAGAAGGAGGACTCGCTCCGCTTCGAGGATACGCACGGCACATCTGCTGGCGAGGTGCTATACCTGCAACAACACAAACAAACAGACAAGATACCCTCCTCAAAGGGGCCTATCAGGGTTATTATCTCGCGACAACGTTCAATTAATTAATTGTTTCGACAATCAATGGGCTTAGGCCCGCAGGTTTATGTATGCGCATTTTATCAAAAAAAACACATCGGCGTTATCATTCGCAAACAAAACAGATAAATGCAAAACAGACAAGTAGAATTGCTGAATAATGTGCATTTTATTGATGGTGAACCCCTGAATGGGCAAAAATGTTTTACAACAGAGGCAAGCTCCTGGAATGAGGAAGCCGCGCAAAAAAGAAAACATAAATATACATCAGTATATACAAATGTCGGCAATCGAGGCGTAGACAAACACCATGAGTTGATCCCTCTATGACCCACTCGACTTCGATACTTCTCCGATGCTTCAGCTTTGGAAGAGATTGATTCAGACAAACGGCCCTCAGGTCTTCCGAACCACTAAACAATGAAAGTCCATACGCGGAACGCAGTCATTTGCTTATTTAAATCCCTAACTTTTGCGTGAACCGCCCTTCACGGGTTTTCAGTTCACCGGGATACCCTTTTTTGCCGAAGCCGCCCAGTGTAGGTTTTCGACTTCGCGGGTGTACATCTTTTCAATATATCCCTAATTTTTGCCCGAACCTTTTATTCTGTTTTTGGTTCGCCGGGATGCCCCTTTTTTGCCTGGACTCTCTTTTTTTTTTGTCCAGCGGGTCGCTTTCAAGCAAAGTATTTTTTAACTGCGTCCGCGTTCACCGGGGATGCAAAATCTTCACCATCCATCGTGGATAACAACAAAGCTCCTCCCGAGAAGACCTTGCTGACGACATACGGCCCTTCGTAATTCGGAGTCCACTTGCCCCGGTGATCGGAGTGTGGCGGAAGAATCTTCTTCAGGACGAGATCACCCGTCTGAAAGCTTCGAGGACGCACCTTCTTATCATAAGCTTTCTTCATTCGGCTTTGGTACAGGCGACCAAATGCAATCGATGCTAGCCTCTTCTCGTCCATCAGGCTGAGCTGGTTCAGGCGATTCGTCACCCATTCTGCCTCATCAAGTTTCACATCAACCAAAACTCGCAAAGAGGGAATCTCCACTTCTAGCGGTAGGACAGCTTCCATACCGTACACCAAGGAGAAAGGAGTTGCCCCGGTCGACGTACGCACCGTGGTACGATAACCGTGCAAGGCAAACGGCAGCATCTCGTGCCAATCCTTATACGTCACCACCATCTTCTGAACAATCTTCTTGATGTTCTTGTTGGCCGCTTCAACGGCGCCATTCATCTTCGGCCGATAAGGAGATGAGTTGTGGTGTTCAATCTTGAAGCTCTGGCACAGCTCCTTCATCATCTTGTTATTCAAATTCGAACCATTGTCAGTAATGATCCGCTCGGGAATTCCATAGCGACAGATGATGTCCCTCTTGATGAATTTAGCCACCACCTGCGTGGTCACATTAGCGTACGAGGCTGCCTCCACCCACTTGGTGAAGTAGTCGATAGCTACCAGAATAAAACGATGACCATTGGATGCGGTGGGCTCGATCTTGCCTATCATGTCAATGCCCCACATGGAGAACGGCCAAGGGGAGGACATGACATTCAAGGGGCATGGCGGCACATGAACTCTATCAGCATAAATCTGGCATTTATGACATTTCCTCGCGAATCTGAAGCAATCCGACTCCATAGTCAACCAGTAATATCCTGCTCTCAGGATCTTTCTCGTCATGGCATGCCCGCCGGCGTGCGTACCGAATGTGCCCTCATGGACTTCCTCCATGAGCATACTGGCCTCTTTCTCATCTACGCATCTGAGTAGCACGAGATCGTGGTTTCTTCTATACAGCACTCCATCAGGGTTGAGATAAAAGTTTCCAGATAGCCTCCTCAGAGTCTTCTTATCCTGGGTTGACGCACCCGCCGGATACTCCTTAGTCATAAGGAAGGTCTGGATGTCGTGGAACCATGGCTTGCCGTCAGTGGCATCCTCGATTGCGAACACATATGCTGGTCTGTCAAGACGCGAAAGAACAATGCTTGGAGCCTCATTCCAAAGATTGACCTTATACATAGAAGCCAACGTGGCTAAAGCATCAGCCATTTGATTTTCAGCCCGGGGTACATGATGAAGTTCTACTCGGTCGAAGAACGGAAGCAGCCTTCTGGCGTAATTCATGTACGGCACTAGATTCGGTTGACGAGTTTCCCACTCCCCTTTGATCTGATTGATCACAAGCGCTGAGTCACCGTATATGTCTAGATTCTTGATCCTCAAATCAATTGCCTCTTCTAGACCCATGATACATGCTTCATACTCGGCTTCGTTGTTGGTAACTGGAAACGTCAGTCTCGCAGTAAACGGGATGTGGGATCCGTGAGGAGTCGTGATGATAGCCCCGATACCACTGCCATAGGAATTAACCGCTCCGTCGAATATCAACTTCCACTGAGACTTCCTATCTGGCCCCTCATCGGGCAATGGCTCCTCGCAATCCTTCGCCTTAAGAAACATAATGTCCTCGTCAGGGAACTCGAACTTCATCGGCTGATAGTCTTCGATTGGCTGTTCGGCAAGGTAATCAGACAATACGCTCCCTTTGATGGCTTTCTGAGAGACGTACTGAATATCATATTCTGTTAACACCATTTGCCATCTGGCAATCCTGCCCGAAAGAGCCTGCTTCTCGAAGACGTACTTGATCGGATCCATCTTCGAAATCAGCATAGTGGTGTGGTTGAGCATATACTGTCGTAGACGTTTGGCGGCCCAAGCTAGTGCACAACACGTCTTCTCCAGCATCGAGTATCGAGATTCACACTCAGTGAACTTTTTACTCAAATAATAAATGGCATGCTCCTTTCTGCCCGTCTCGTCGTGCTGACCGAGAACACACCCCATGCTATTCTCCAGAACTGTCAAGTACATGATTAATGGCCGTCCAGCCACTGGGGGTATCAAGATTGGAGGTTCTTGAAGATACTGCTTTATCTTATCGAATGCCTTCTGGCAATCTTCATTCCAAGTAATCGCCTGATTTTTCTTTAACAACTTGAACATCGGTTCACAAGTGGCCGTGAGCTGGGAGATAAACCTCGCAATGTAGTTTATTCGGCCCAAGAAACCACGAACTTCTTTTTCCGTTTTCGGCGCTGGCATCTCTTGGATAGCTTTTATCTTTGCAGGATCAACTTCAATACCTCGTTCACTAACGATAAACCCCAATAACTTTCCGGACCGCACTCCGAAAGTGCACTTGTTAGGATTCAGCCTCAGCTTGAACTTCCTAAGCCTTTCAAACAGCTTCAGCAAATTGACCAGATGCTCATCCTCCGTTTGGGACTTTGCAATCATGTCATCAACATAGACCTCGATCTCATGATGAATCATATCATGAAACAAAGTTACCATTGCTCGCTGGTAAGTGGCCCCTGCGTTCTTCAGACCGAAGGGCATTACCTTGTAGCAAAACGTGCCCCAGGGGGTAATAAACGTCGTTTTCTCCATGTCCTCCGGCGCCATCTTAATCTGATTGTAACCGGAGAAGCCATCCATGAACGAAAACACGGAAAACTGGGCTGTATTGTCGACCAACACATCGATATGAGGCAACGGGAAATCATCCTTAGGGCTCGCCCTATTCAAGTCCCGATAATCGACGCACATACGTACCTTACCGTCCTTCTTCGGTACAGGCACTATGTTGGCGACCCACGGAGGGTAGGTGGTAACGGCTAAAAATCCTGCGTCCAACTGCTTCTGGACTTCTTCTTTGATTTTTACAGCCATGTCTGGTCTCGTCCTCCTGAGCTTCTGCTTGACTGGAGGGCAATCTTCTCGCAACGGCAAGCGATGAACCACGATATCTGTGTCAAGTCCAGGCATATCCTCATATGACCAAGCAAAGACGTCACTATACTCTCGAAGCATCTCGACCAGTCTATGCTTGACATCATTCTGCAGCGCAGCCCCAACTCTGACATTCCTGATAAGCTCCTCAGAACCCAGATTTATGATCTCAATCTCCTCCTCATGAGGCAGAATAACCTTCTCCTCTTGTTTCAACAAGCGGGCCAATTCTTCCGGAAGGTCTTCGTCTTCATCAATCTCATCCTCGGCTTGATAGATCGGGCAATCAAAGTCGTAGTGAGCCGTAGAGGGTCCAGAGTCGATGTCGTCTGTTACGTGGATCCTGCAATAACAAGGGTTAAGTTTAAAGCAGGAATATGCAGGTTAGCACGAACCTCGTTGCCATTTTGCTGTTTTTCAAAACAAGCATAAAATATGAATAACAGAGAACACAATATTTGATCACGAAGAAAACGCCTTTTTATTTATTAATAAAATGCATACACATAATCCAACAAGGCCCTGACAGTAAAACCACTATGCCCCGGGCAGGACATAGGGTTGTACAAAAGATTGTAAAAAGCAAATCATTACTCTTCACTTGTCAGTTCGATAATCTCCTTGATGGTCCAGTTGTGAAGGCGCTCGCCTGGTTTGCTCGGTTGAATCCAGGCATCGAGATCACAGTCACTGTCTCCGCTGTCCTCCGACGCTGCGTTGACACTTTCGAATATTACTCCTCCTTTGGTGAATAGGATCGGCCCCTTTCCACGAGATGAGCTACCAGAAGAAGTTGAAGCTTCAGCTTCAGGAGAATATCCCAATCCAAACTTATCCTGTTTGAATGGTATATCCAAGACGTGCCCCCAGCCTGGGGTAGAACCAGCTTCGACAACGGCTCTAGCTTCCTTAAACGAAGAGAGGTTCACCTCCTGCTTCTCTGCAACAACGGGAGCTACTTCCTTCACCTTGACGGTCTCAAACGCCTGGCAAAGAGTCTCATGGATCTCGCCATCCATTTCGACATACTTGAAGGACGACAGGTGGCTTACCATGATGTCCTCCTCTCCGCAAACTGTCACTATGCTGCCCCCAACAGCATATTTAAGCTTCTGATGCAACGTAGACGTCACGGCACCAGCAGAATGAATCCACGGCCGACCTAAGAGGCAACTATAGGCGGGCATGATATCCATAATATAGAACACTGCATTAAACGTCTCTGGACCGACTTGAATCGGCAGGGTCAATTCTCCAAAGACGTGGCGTTTGGTTCCGTCAAAAGCCTTCACGACCAGATCACTGGGCGTGCACAGCAGTCCCCGGGTATCCAACTTCATTAGTGCTTTCTTCGGAAGCACGTTCAGCGAGGAGCCCGTATCTACTAGGACATGTGACATAATGGTGCCCCTGCACTCTATCGAGATGTGCAAGGCATGGTTGTGATCTCTTCCCTTGGGCGTCAGCTCCAAATCTGTAAAACCCAGCCCATTACCAGCGTTGACATGAGCTACTACTTCCTCAAGTTGATTAACGGATATCTCCTGCGGCACGTAAGCAGCATTCAATACTTTTAGCAACGCGTTGCGGTGTGCTTCAGAACACAGCAACAGGTTGAGAATTGAGATCTTTGACGGAGTCTGGTGAAGATGATCTACAATCTTGTAGTCACTTTTCCTGATCAGCCGCATGAACTCTTCTGCGTCTTTAACCAACAAGTCTTTTTCTGCCCCTGCAGGAACCTCTTCAACGGCTTTACCTTTGCCCTTATCAGCAGCATCAGCCCTGACTACCTTCTCTGCCGCACCCTCCGCCGGCGCGAACACTCTGCCACTTCTGGTGATACCACTGGCCTCAGCAAGATTCTGCGCAGTCGATCTGGGCGGCTCAATCTCTACCTTCTGGCCATTACAATACACTTCAGCACCATAATGCCATGGAACGGCATTGGTACTCTCAAATGGGATTGGCCCAGCCCTGGTGATGGTAATAGTAGGTGGACGAGGTGCAGAAATGGTGATAGGGTGGCGAGGAATGGTGATGGTAGCAACTTCGTCCGCCTGCTTCAGCACGACTTCCCCTGACGCATTCTCAACGCTTCGACTAAACTGCAAAATACCCTCGGTCATCAGACTCTGGATACCTTCACTCAACTGCTCACACCCGTCAGGAAGTGCAGCACATTCCATACAAAACTCCCCACACCCGGGAAAGAAACCTTTCTTCAGCAGTTTAGCTTTAACAAAGCCCAATGGCGTCTTCAAATCCCTGACATCAGTCAGCAAGTCTGAATTCTCTTCAGTGATGACAGCATTTACTCCGCCCCCCCTGTGGTGAGGCATGGGATTCTTGGTGACGTTGGGCACGTTGTCAGAAAAATTTATTATCTTGGCGTCAATCATGTCCTGGACCTTATGCTTAAAAGCTTTGCAGTTCTCAACTGTATGGCCAGGTGCCCCAGAATGAAATTCACATGTAGCATTGGCATCATACCCCGGTGGTGGTGCCCCTGTTAAGGGAGCCATTGTCCTCTTGTGAACCAATTGGAGCTGAAGCAACGTCTGCAGAAGCTGGGCATACGACATAGGAGGAGTTTCCAAATGACGGTTTGCCAGGGGACCCCGATGCTGATATTTCTTATATCCCGGATTATTCTGTTGCTGAGGCTGCTGTTGCGGCTGCGGGGGAGCAGCTGGGATGTTTATGCTAGCGATCTGAGACTGAGGGCCCTTGCCCTTTCTCCTAGCATTGGAGACAGCACTGGCATCGCCCTCCCGACGCTTGCCAGTATAAGGTTTCTTGCTGGCTCCTCCAGATGAGGATGATTCGCCTTGAATCTTGCCGATCTTTATACCATTTTCAACATGCTCGCCCAAAGTAATGAGGGCCGAGAAAGTTCCGGACATGCCACTAACCAACTTCTCATAATAGACTCCGGGAAGAGTGGCCACGAACATCTGTACCAACTCACGCTCAACCATCGGCGGTTGAACCCGAGCAGCCAATTCACGCCACCGCTGGGCGTACTCCTTGAAACTTTCATTGCTCCGCTGCGAGAGATTCTGAAGCTGAACTCGGTTGGGAGCCAAGTCGCTATTATACTGATAGTGGAGAACAAATGCTTCAGCGAGATCTTTCCACGTTCGCACAGCAGCGGGTTCCAAACCCATATACCATTCAAGCGATGGGCCAGAAAGACTATCCTGAAAGAAGTGCATCAGCAACTTCTCATCATCAGAGTAAGCAGACATCTTTCTGTAATACGATCGGAGATGAACACGGGGACAAGTAGTGCCTCTATACTTCTCAAAGATAGGCACCTTAAACTTGTGAGGTACTTTAAAGTCAGCAATCAGCCCAAGTTTGGACATGTCAACGCCCAATGTATTCTGATTTTCTATATCTCTCATTTTATCTTCCAGTGCCTTGAACCTGAGTCTAGCTTCAGCAGTCAACTCAGCCTCTACACCTCTCTGAGAGAAAATGTCGTCCTGATGGTCCTCCAGCCACGGTTGAGGCACCACCATATTTCCTGCACCAACATTAACATTGGCTCCCAAACCACCATTGACGGCGCCCGCCGCATTAAGTCCGAGATTATTCATAAGATTGCCGTTAGCACTACCGTTGCCCCCGGCAGCAGGAACAACGTTCTGAGGAGTATCCACTTGAGGAGGAGGAGTGGGTACGGCCCCGCCGTGAAGAATTCCATTGCTGTCAACCCTGGAGATGAGAGGTTGAACCAAAGTCCGTAGCTGATCTTGCCCGTTCGCAACTACTTGCATCAACTCCATGAAACGATCCATCCTTTCACGAAGCTCCTGAACATCTGATTGTACTTGGTCCATGATTCTCGTTTGATTGGCGCGAGTCGAGTAACGGTGGATGAATCTTTGATCAATCCTGAAAGCAGCTCGGAACCTGAGTACCTGAAAAACCTGTCAAGATCAACGGTTAGGAAAAGCAACAGAATGTATGTCATGCAAGAATGCTTCATGCAAATGCATGCGTGAGTCTGTGTGCTTGAGAGATTTCCCCCGATCCTGGCATCTGCTGACAATAATGAAGAGAGGAATCTAGGCCCAATCATGGAGACAGCAACCTCACAGACACACGCTAATGGAATGATTATGCAAGCTAATGCAAAATGCAGGCATGCAACAATATATCCAAGGCTGCTGTGGAGATTCGATGTCAACAGTCACTGCTGAGAAGGAAACCCCGGTGTAAACCCACTGATCTGATCTGTTGTGAATAACCATCTGGTAGGATCAAGATCAAGATTCTGCTCTGACAAGAACGAAGGCCTGATAATGAAAAACCCTGGATGCAAGATCAAGGAATATCTGTTGGAGAAGTCTTCGGACCCCAAATCACAAATCTGCCCTCTCAAGAACAAATACACAGCTGCTGATGAGATCTTCAAACCCCACTCAAAATCTGCCCTGTCAAGAACAAAATAACAACTGCTGACGAGATCCTCAGACCCCACTCAAAAATCTGCTCCATCCAGGACAAACTTCTGATAATAATACACTGATCAAAGCCTGCTCTATCAAGAACAGACAAACATCCGATGATAAGATCCTCTGATCAAATCCTTGTTCTATCAAGAACATCTCATAACTGATTCACTGTCAAGAAAACCAGGTGGTCTGGAGGTCAAAGTTTCCTGCAATATCCCAACCCACTCACAGGTATGATGGACCTAATCCACGGACAAAGGTACGGCATCCTATGCGGTTGTCAGCGTCACAGACATTCATGAGCGACAATACGATTCCCAGAAGGAGTGGCATCGTCAAGTCATGAAGAGGCCTCTCTTAGCTGACTTCCAAATGATCGGTCCCCAGAGTCGACAATCCTCACGTCTGGACTCCCCTCAGATCCTCAGGACCGGAAAGGAGCACCTCTGCAAGAATCTCGTCTGAGCGCAGATTTTCGTAGGGAACTGTGCCTGTTCAACAGACAGGTTCGTCTACTACTTCTCCACAACTATATCTAGGTGTGTACTCAAGCCCAGGTCCGGCTTTTCACTCACAGTAACATCCCTCTCCCACAGCAACACAGATAATCATATCAAACTGGAAATAAAATGCGGGAAATAAAATGCGGGAAGTAAAGATGCGAGAAGTAAAAATGCGATAAATAAACGCAACCCAACAAGCAAACACACAAACGATAGGATTGACTCGCGCAGGGGATGGGAAACGGTCCCAGCATAAGGGATGGGAGAAGTCCCAAGATGCTGTGTCCTCCCCAGCAGAGTCGCCAGCTGTCGCTTGCGCGAAAATAAGGTGCCGGCAAAACAGAAGAGTCGCCACCTTTCGTTATTTATCCCTCAGAGCGGGAAAGGAAACGATCGGAAAAACCTGACGAATAAGGATAAGACAAGGTCATCGCAACCATTGTCTGGGTTCGGGAGTCGGTTACGCAAGGGGAAGGTATTAGCACCCCTCACGTCCGTCGTACTCGACGGGATCCTCGCTTGTTTGTTTACTTGGACGGGTTAGTTATAATCTATCTACCTATCAAGGCTGGCTGAAAAAGAAAAGAAAAATGACTCGGCAAAGCGTCGCGCTTTATGCCTACGTATTCTCATCAGAGAATGAGAAATCAGAGTCAACGTAGTTCGGCTAACCACGGGGGAAGATGGGGAAGGTTGCTCGCTAGGATATCGCATCCTATGCCTACGTACTTTCATCTGGTATGAAAGATCAGAGCAAACGTAGTTCGGGAAACTACAGGAAACAGCTCAACTAGGAGGGAGACTATCAAGTCCTACTGTTATCATGCCATGGATTCATCCTATGGTTGAGGTTTGAACAGGGAACTCCTAGATGTTGTCATGCATAGGTTTCAACCTAAAAGTCTATCATCAAGTCCTCATCAAAGGAAATGAGAGCCCTAAGGGATCATGTCAATGATACACAGAAACAGACAAAAACATCAGCTTTAACAGTAAAATGCATGCAATGCAAGTGAGGGAGGAAATGTGTGTGGGGTTTCAGCCTCCACAAGCTCGTCTCAACCTCAAGCCAGTCATGAAATAACAGCAATCATACTGAAAATAAACAACATGCTATCAAGCAATAAACAGATAAAGGGGGTGAGGTGCCATCAAGCAAACAAAACACACTTGAGAAAGAATCAACTATTCTCTAACCCTAACCCTAATCACAGAGTCCTAATCAAATCAAGGCAAAGCTCTCAAGCACAACCCTAAACAGGAGCAATCATTCCCAGCCTTCAAGCTTCAGAATAAGCTTACCAAAGACAGGGAGCTAAGCAATCAGACTCATAGTGTCTTCCTCAGGAAAGCACTAGGAGGTGTATACTCAGGAGTCATACCCTATGTGGCTCAACCACTGTGATCAGTTTACATCCCTCCTCAGGAGAAATTAAACTCACAAGCAGGCTCCAACATCACTGGATATTTAGGAAATCCTATCTGAACTAGTGGAACTAAGTGAATAGACTCATAGGACCTTCCTCAGGAAAGTACTAGGAGGCTTCCACTTAGGAGTCGTATCCCATGTGGCTCAACAACATGTGATCAGTTTACATTCCTCCTCAGGAGAAATTAAACTCACAAGTTGGCTCCAACATCATTGGATACTTGAGAAATCCTAGATCAACTAGTGGAACTAAATGAATAGACTCATAGGACCTTCCTCAGGAAAGTACTAGGAGGCTTCCACTTAGGAGTTGTATCCCATGTGGCTCAACAACATGTGATCAGTTTACATTCCTCCTCAGGAGAAATTAAACTCACAAGTTGGCTCCAACATCATTGGATACTTAAGAAAGAGGTGAGAAGGAAGGATGAAAGTCATTCATAGTGCCTTCCTCAGGAAAGTACCATGAACTTCCTTCAAACTTCAGGCTCTCAAACCTCACCAACAGGGCATCAGCCAAGCTCTGGGTCTCTGCATCTTGATCTACAAGCTTCCCCTCATGATGCTCTCCATCAATATCCTCAAGGCAACCCAAGCCCTTCATCAAATTCCTCAGAAAGATCCCCACAGATGAACAGATAACCCACTCAACAGACCAAATCCTCAGGCAACTCAGAAAATACCTAAAAATACTGAACTAATGGGGAAAAAATTAACAAATATTCACAAGGGTCCTCAACACCTACTCATAACATCTACAAAGGTTTCTACCTAAAAAATCAAGATAAAACTTGCTCCAAGAAAATGATTCATCACCTAAACACCATTCTAAACCCTAATCAGGACACCCTAAGTCTACCCTAATTAAACTAACCAAGATTAATTCTAAAAAATCTAGAAAAAATCCTATGGGGAAGTATGACTCATCATCTAGTTGCACAAAAAAGAATGGGTAAAAAAGATTAATGGAAAGTACTAGAACAATTCCTACAAAATCAAATATCAAAATGAAACAATTAAAAAGCTATTTAATTGGAAAATCTAATAAAAATATTAAACCTAAAAATAGAATCTCAATTTTATTTTTATAATTCTCTACTCATTTTAATCTACTCAGGAAAAAAAGAAGAATTAAAAAATCATTTTCTATCTATTTTTAATGAATTTAACAAGACAGAAAAATAAAAGAAGAAAAATAAAACAATTTAATTGAATTAAAGGGAGGGGGGGTCTGAAAAGCAACGCGCGCTAGTTATATGGATTGGGCCAACAAATAAGGGGGGTGGGGATAGAAACTGAGGCCCAGAACGCCTCTTTAATGAAACGACCGCGTTTCATAGAAGCTTAGAATTCCCTCTCTTTTCAGATTCAATCAACGCCATTGGATCTAAAGAATTGGTCAAAATGAGAGACCAATCTAGCGGTTCTCCTTCATCGTCCCAAAGGGGACCTAGGGTTTGCAGAACCCTCTCCACCATGCAACCGAATTCGAGCTCCTCTAGCTCCCTCCACAGGCCACGGCTCCCCTCGACCTAAACATGAAAAAACATCTACGAAATGCCTAGATTACAACCATACGATCAGATTTTCCTAATTCAACCTAGGTTGCTCCAACAGAAAGCATCAACACCCTGGTACCACCATGCTCGACTGATGCCAACCTTCATCAAACCTCAGTCTAAAGCTACCAACTTGTTCTACAAGCCATGCTAGCTATCATACACTAATCCATGCTGATTAAAACTCATTAAACGACTAATTATGGAAGATCCAAGAATCATGGTTCTGGTATGCAACCTCATGGATCTTGCTCTAATTCTCAGGGATTAATCCTCTACCCTAACACAATCTTTCTACACCTATAATATGTCCTATCTAAGCATAAATAAAGAGAAAGAAGTGAGTTCACCAACCTGTCAAGAAGCTATGGTGAGTGATGCTATGGCTCGAACCAGGTCTTGTAAATCCTTCAGGATGATCCTTTGAGGATGAATAGCCTTCTGTTTGCACAATTCTTGAAGGTGGTGGCTTGAAGTGAAAGATCTCTTGACTTGCTTCAACTTGAAGAAACTTCTCCAATGGCTATGCACTTCTCTCTCTCCTCTGACTTGGCTTCACTTTCACCAACCTCTAACACTCCTTGATGCATTCCTTATATAACAATCAATGGAAGTCTCTAGATTCATCTAGCATGATGTGGAAGTTTCATGAATTTCTCCTTGAATGAGAAGTTGGTTATCTCATCTCCCATGCTTCAAGCCTTCAATTTGGTCTCAAAATGTCCTTATGTGAGTTATTGAATGAGGATGAGTGAAAAACAAGTGCATTTGTTGCTTATGTAGGGTTTTCTAACATTGCCTTCTTTCTTAAGTAACAAATTTCCAAAGGAACCTCATTTTTTAAGCCTCAAATGAAAATTCTACTTAAACCAATCTTCTCAAAATGTTTTTTCCAATCAAAATGATATATTGGATGACCTATTTTGGATTTGTAGATCTTCCAAAACATTTTTCAATTTCAACTTTTCAAAGTTATAAGTCATTTTTAGTTCATTTTTGACCAATCATGGAATCTTGTGCTATGAGCTTTTTTCAACAATTTGTGACCTTCTTTCTAGACTTAAAATCACATTTTGAGCAACTTTCATGTTTTGAGTTTTTCCATTTGAGGCTTGGAAATAGGAGTTTTAGGCATTGGTTAAAATGACCTATAACTGACAAATGACCAAAATACCCTTGCCTTGTTCAAACCATAAGTTGAGTTCCACAAATCCAATCAAGGACTTCTACCACTCAAATTAAAGCTAAGAACATCCTCTTCAACATTCATGTTGACCAAGAAACCATAGGAATCAACCTACTAGGGCAAAAGTTGTCTGGAAGTTGGGTGACTTTCAAGGACCCAGATTCACACACCTCTGCTGACCTGTAATTTTTCAAAACCATAACTTGAGCTCTGTAACTCCTATCAAGGACTTCCACCACTCAAATTAAAGCTTAGAACAAGCTCTACAACATTCATGTTGTGGGGAAGATGAGATCTCAATCACATCTAGAGCTAAAACTGCCTGGAAGATAGGGATCAAATTAGGGTTTTTTCACTGACAATCCTCAGAAACCCTAACTCAAAACTTCTCAAACTCTTCAATCATGATGAGTTGGTCTAGGAATCCTCTTTATAACATCTCTATGCATCATTCCATGATCTCATGGCCCTTGGATTAGGTCTCAACCTTCCTCAAATCTTCAGCTGGTCTAGGGTTGACCCAGTCAAAACCCTAATTCTACCTTTCATGGTTGAATCTTCTGAACTCTTACATAATGACTTCTCTGGTGTTCATGAAGGCTATCAAGACATCCCATAGGCTTTCTCAAAACATCAAGTTCATTCTCAAAGCCTTAGAATCATCTGAGGGGCACCCACAACTTTCAAACTGTGAAGCACACAACCCTGGTTTCAAACCACTTTTCTGAGGATCTCTTGAACTTTCTGATGAAGGTATCCATTTTCAAATACTCAATGAATAAATAATTGTTGGCCAAATTTTGGGGTGCAACACATGTGTAGCATCATGATTGCATTCTTGTGTGTCTGATCCCGCGTAGGATCTGCAGAAACCTCGTGTGCCCTTGTGGGGTGTTAGCGATGGTTTAGTTACTTTGATCCCTAGGAGGATCTGTAGAAACGATCGTGTGCCCTTGTGGGGTGTGAGCGATGGTTTATTTTTGATTCCGTGGAGAATCTGCAGAACAGTTGTGTGCCCTTGTGGGGTGTGAGGAACCGGATTGTGTGCCCGTGTGGGGTGTGAGCAATCCTAAAACATCGTGTGCCCATGTGGGGTGTGAGTGATGGGTGAACATTGTAGGCCCGATGGGGAGTTACTTCGGTAACGAGCGATGGCTCCATTTTGGTTCTTCAATTGAACCTGCTAAACGAGTCGGTACCGCATTTGCATCTGCATAGAGTCGTGAGTCGGTCTCTATGAGTTGCATTATCATCTTTATATGATGTTTTGGTGAAATGAACATAATTGTAAATGTTTAAGTGAAATGCTATGAATTGTGAAGCATGAATTGGTGAATATGATTGATTATGTACGTGTACACTGTGATGTATTGTAACAAGTTGTGGTGAGAAATGTAAATTGCGTGTATGTTATAATTGTGTTTTATGATATATATAATTTTATGCATTGTTTGTTATGATAATGTTTCTCACCCTTCTGCTGTTTTATAATGCTCTATGAGGCATTGCAGAGTAGGATGCTGGAGGTCTTTTGTGAAGCGAGTCTTCATTTCTTTTTGTCAGATGGCTCTAATATGTAACACTGGGTAGTTAGGAATTGTTTTGATTCTTTTGTAATATATCTGTGTATGTATCTGCTGCTGGATGTTTTGTAAACTCAACTGATGAATTGAATTATCTGAATGATGTATATGATGCTTATGTTAATGGCATGATTTCAATGTTTATATGTTTCCGCTTTATGCTAAATATTAATAGGTGGGTTTTAAGCGCTATGCTTTGTTTTTAGTTGAGATTTACCCCTTTTGTTACATATCTTTATGAGCAGGTATTATTTATGTTTCGTCTCGATGATAATGTGATGCGCCTCTTTTATACCATGTTATAATTATACTCTGATGAAATTTTTATTAAGTGCCTAAATGATTTAATTGTTTATTTGGGGGTATAGAAAGAGGGTGTTACATAAAGTGGTATCAGAGCCAGTGTTGAGTCAGTTGTGTCTGTCTTCTTGTTGTGTTGGTTAAACAGTTGTTTGACCTTGTTGTTTGTTAAGACAATGGTTAAGTGTCGGGTTTTTGTTATCGTCTCCACAGGGAATATGAAATTTTGCAGCCTTTCTACAGTTGTTAAATTCGTAACTTTGTAGTAACAAAGTGTTTGGTTTTAAAACAATGGTAACGTTTGCATGTGAGTAATAAATGCGGTAAAATAATGATTTGAACGGTTTTAATAATTATTGCCAAAGTTAGGGTTCGGTAATCACTTTGCATGCATATTTCCAATCAACATTTAACAAACTCCTTTTAATGATCAATACATCCACAACATCCTCTCAATATGATTATCTCTAACTCATATTGTGAGATTTACCATTTTGATCCATTGTTGATCTCTCACACAATCTATCAAATGACAACTTTAAAATTCAACATTATAAGTGAACAAAACATTTCAAGACTATCTCTAGCTCAAGAAAAGAGAAGGATGAAAACCTAGGTCTAGAGTTGGAAAATATTTCTCAATCATCAACCAACACAAAAGATTGTAAATGAAACAAAGTTTTCACCATATATTAATCATCCAAGAGTTTACAAATGAGGATCATCCATACACACACAAAGTTTAATAATCACCTACATCTAACCTTGACAAAAGATGAGTTTAGCTACACATTTTGATGGTAGCTTTAACAAGAAGAAAGGAGAAGATGAAGAACATCCACTTTGAAGAAACAATGAAGGATGTGCTTCCACTTCTCTTGATTACAAAAATAGTAAAGATGAAGAAGAACTCAAGTATTTAGGGTTCTAGAGCTATCCAATAATGTCTTCCTTTTGATTTTTCAAGATCATCCTCTTTTAAGTACCAAGTATGGGCTAAATAGAGCAACAAATAAAGTAAAAATGATGTGCTGTCTGCGCACATTCGCCCGGCGAAGGCATTCATTCGCCCGGCGAACCAACTTAACATGGCACTTCAAAGTGCCTTTGATCAGAAAACCGCCCTTAGGAATCGTGCATTCGCCAGGCGAAATAAACACTCGTCGGACGAACATTCGCTGGCTTCACTCGCCAGGCGAACTTTGGGTGGTTTTGCTACTGGAATCTGCATGAGGAAAGCTACCACTTCTTCGCCAGCACCTTCGCCAGGCGAATGGTAGCGAAGCTTCGCTGGAACCTTCGCCTGGCGAACTTCCTATCCTTTGGGTCTGGGAGTTAAATCTGATTTATTCGCCCCAGTTCGCCTGCACTCGCCTGGCGAATATTCGTTGGCACTCGCTGTGGCTCGCCAGGCGAATGTCTTGATTTGCAACATCTCCCAACTGCTTTGCCTTGATCCCAAGTGCTCTTAATAGTGTCAATCCTGCACACTAACAGCAATATTACAAACATTCTTCGCTTGGATCGCATAAAATCAAACTAAACCAATTCAACTACGAAATCAAACATTATTAGATAAAATTGAGTGAAAATACTACCAAAAAGAAACCAAATATCTAATCTAAATGGGATCTAACAACTCTCCCCAACTACCTATTTGCGTGCCCTCAAGCAAAGTATGCCTCTCAAAACAAAATGAGGATTTGCTCAAGACCAATTCAACTCAAGTGAAACTATATGGCTCAAATACACAATATGTGCAACAAGGTCACAAAATATTACATAATTCCACAATAGATAATGTTTAAGAACTAAATTCTAAGAACAAATTTTTAAACAATGCTTCAAGCAACAACTAAATCTCATGACAAGTCATTCTAACACTCCACTTCGAAAAAGGATTGAAGCAAAAACACGTGCAAGCGTGGGACAAAAATTCACTCCAATGATGAACAATGCAATACTACATAATTCATAAAATATCTACATATTCACCACAAAATTATGGAAGTTCAAGATCACAAAGGTCTTCAAAGGTTATAGCTTGGCCGGGTTAACAAACAAGGGACATATCTAAAGCCATTGAACGAAATTTCCGATGTAGGAGAGACATTCACTCTACACTTATTTACACATCTTCAACTTGTTTAACAAGTTCCTCATTTGAAACCCTTCACAACTCATATTTCACAACTAACTTTGTTTTTCAATATTTTTCTACCAAACAAGCAAATATTTTCATATATATATTTATTTATTTTTTCTACACTGTAATCGCAAAAACGAGTGTTTTTTTTTTTTTTTTTATATTTTCTTTTCAATGCTTGCTTGGTTTCTCAATAGTTGTGAAAACTTGACCACCTTACTTTCATTCTCCCCAACTTGTCTGTTCTCGTCCCCTAAGTGAATGCTCTTACTTTTTTTTTTAGCAAAAGAACAATGAATCAAAATCTCCAAGGTTTTAAGAACAAGATTTTTTAACTCTTGCTTTTTAAGCAAGGATTCAACTGTTTAGGCTCAAAATGGTTTACGAATGCTCACAACTCACAGGCATATTTGACTTTAGAACTGGTTGTGCTCAACAGAAACAAGTGCCTTGATCCTCTCAAGAACTTCCACAAAATTATACGAAACAAAAGACAAAGTATGAATTACAAGTATACACAAAATTCACCATTCATCCATAGCATTTGTACATAGAACAAGAAGCTTCTTACATTTGTGGTAAAGGACCTAAATGACATGTCAATTAATAAAGTTGCAAAACGAAACAAAGTTTCAAGAGTTGTTCCTAAACTAACAAGTTCCTCAACATTTTCTAGAATAAAGTCACTAAATGCCTTGTTAACACCTTTGTGGTAACGATACTATCATCGCCGTCCCACTTGAGGGAATTCATGCACAACATTAAACTAAAACTGAAAACTTAATATCAAAGATTAAATAATTAAAAACTCAAACCAATTAACTAAAAATAAAATGCATAACCATAAAAAAAAACTGAACACCAATACTGTCGGAAGTACCATGAAAGGTACAAGTACAACAACATCACAACAAACAAAGTACACTGCAAAATAACCGAATCAACGAAACAAACGAGCAATCAATCCTCCTCAGACAAATCATACTCATCTCCACCGTCATCATCATTCTCAGCATCATCATCATCATCCTCAGCATCATCATCATCATCATCAGCATCATCATCATCGGCATCATCCCCCCCACCAAAACTAGGCCTGTCCACAGGCCATCCAGCGTGTGCAAGGAATTGCTCCCTTGTCATCATAGAGTGGGTGTCGGCGGGGTCGCGAATCTGAAGCTGCAACATCTGCATCGAGTCATGAATATCACACATGGCTCGCTGCTGAGCGGCCATCCAATCCCAGTTATAGTTGCAGACTTCCTGATGGAAAGGGCTAAAAGAAGAATATGCCTGATCAGAAACGGCAGGACCACTGGCCTGTCCACCAGCAGTAGTATCGGCACCAGAACTCGCACCAGCTACGGGCTTGACTCTACAGAACTTATCCACGTATTTGTCGTCGATCGCGGCTGGGATAGTAACCTGTCTTCTCTGAGGAATGTCTACCCTAGCTTCAGCACATAAAGACATGATCAGACAAGGAAAAGCTAGCGGGGCATTTTTGCGAGCCGCTATCCCGCCCCGTCCACTAAGTACAACAGCCCGTAATTCATCCGCAATGATGCGGGCAATGTCGATCTGAACGTTCAGCAGAATGGAATGGATAAGGTGTGCAATAGGCACGGGCACCGAGCTATGGTGGGACCTTGGTACAACATTTGTCAGCACAAACAATAAGATCAGCTGTACCAATGGTTTCATGTCAGCTCTCAGATATCTGACAACAACCCCAGATGAATTGCGCACTGGCTCGCGGCCTTCCACTAATAGGTCTCTGGTCATGGCCTCTTGATCACGATGCTTGTTAAGGTCCCGGTGGTAGTCATCAATCTGGCTACCTGTCAATGTCAGAGGGTCACCCAAAACAGCATTAATCGATCATCGATCAAATCTTACCATAACGCCTCGGACCATTGAGGTCCAACTGAAAACTTCACCATCATCCGGGAGGGCATTTGCATAAAACTCCCGCACTATCTCGGCGTTGTAGCCGTCAAGTGGAGTCATCACCCGGTGCCACCTCTTTGCCGCGAAGAGAGCCTCAATGGTGCGGTAGTCGCCGGTGTCACTCAGATTAAACCTTTTTTCAGGGACAATGTTCCGCTTCTCAAGAGCTTCGTAACGGGCAGCGTGCGTGGCTCCTCTGAAACGGTCCTGATCGAAACGGATCGGAACCGTGCGAGAGGTGGTGGCCTTCCTTTTTAGAGGGTTGGTCATTCTAGGTCCCATTCTGCAAACACAACACAACAAAACAGCCAACAACACAGCAAACAAACATGTTAAACGAAATAAAACAAATCACAGTAAGAAAAGAAAACATACTGCAGCGTTCGCCTAGGTTCGCCGGGCGAATCCTGGCGAAGCTTCGCTTCCCTTCGCCAGGCGAATGCCAGCGAAGGTGCGAAAATGCTCACACAACCAGAACTTCTGCAATGGTTTTATTCTTTAAAACAATGATGTTCTACCACCATCTCATTACCAGATGTAATTTTGACATGCAATGGCAAATTTCCACAGAAAATCGAAAAGGGTTTAACATGCAATCACTAATTTCCCAATGCAGAAGTTCGAATCCTAAACAAATTTGGAACAACAATATATTTGCCTAGAAGTACAAGAACAAGACCTAACAAATTACAAATTGAAAAAGGGAAACAAGAACACTTACCTTTTGGATTGCTAGTGATGAATCTGCAGCAAAGGATTGAAAGAAGGTTGGAAGGGATTGTGAGAGTGAGGCAGAAGAAAACCGTTTAGGGTTTCTAATGCAATGAAAAGGTGAAACGGTTTTTGGGCCCAGGTGGCCCTTTATATTTTTTTTCTGATACCGCATATTCGCCAGGCGAATGCCAGCAAAAGCTCGCTAAGGCTCGCTAGGCGAATACTCGCCTTCATTCGCCAGGCGAACGCTAGCGAACATGACAGGTTTTGCTTAGTTCCACTGCATTGCCCACTTCACTAGTCCACTTCCAACACTTTCCAAAAATGCATAAAATGACATAAAAAAGGGTAAATACTTACAATGTTGAGGTGCCTCTCAACAAGCGCTTGTTTAACGTTGGATAAGCTCGACGGTCCATGATGCTCACAACGGACCATCAAGAAGATACGCACAGCTGTCTCGGTTCACCTGACCGCCGAGATATATCTTGAGGCGCTGACCATTTACAGTCCAGCTGTCTTTCTTTTCCAAATCCTCAATTACCACCGCTCCGAAAGATTTGACTTCTTTGACTCGGAAAGGTCCGGACCACTTAGATTTTAATTTTCTAGGGAAAAGCCTCAACCTGGAATTAAACAACAGCACAAGCTGCCCGGATGCGAATTCTTTCTTGCGGAGCTTTTTGTCGTGGTACTCTTTCACCTTTTCTTTGTACAACCAACTTGAGTGGTATGCGGCATTGCGCATCTCTTCCAGCTCAAGAAGTTGCACTTTCCTTTTATCACCGGCCAGCTCTTGATCAAAATTTAAAAATTTTAAAGCCCACAAGGCCTTGTGCTCCATTTCAACCGGTAAATGGCAGGTTTTACCAAAAACCAATTGAAATGGAGTTAGCCCAATTGGAGCTTTATAGGCCGTGCGGTACGCCCACAAAGCTTCATCCAATTTTTGTGACCAATCCTTCCTAGAGTTAGACACAGTTTTTTCCAGAATTTTTTTTATCTCTCTATTCGAGACCTCGGCTTGACCATTAGCCTGTGGGTGATACGGAGTTGTCACCTTATGCGTTACACCGTAATGTTGTAAGACTTTTTCTAACGGTGCATTGCAAAAGTGTGATCCTCCGTCACTTATCAACACTCGAGGGGTACCAAAACGGGAAAAAATATTTCTTTTTAAAAAACTTATTACCGTCTTAGCATCCGCTCTCGGTGAGGCAATCGCCTCAACCCACTTAGACACATAATCAACAGCCACCAATAAGTATTCATTTCCGAAAGATGGTGGGAATGGTCCGACAAAGTCAATGCCCCAGCAATCAAACAACTCCACCTCTTGAATATTTTGAAGAGGCATCTCATCTCTCTTTCCAATACCACCTATCCTTTGGCAACTATCACAATTTTGCGCATGGGCATTTGCGTCTTTAAAAATAGAAGGCCAATAGAATCCCGATTGAAGGACTTTATTCGTCGTTCTTACCCCATTAAAATGCCCGTCATAAGGCGAATTGTGACAGTGCCATAGGATACTTTGGGCCTCATCACCCGTAACACATCGCCTCAACAAATTATCACCTCCCAGCTTAAACAGGTATGGATCATCCCACACATAGTACTTGGCATCCGATAAGAATTCCCTTTTTTGGTTGGGAGTTAGGTCGAGCGGCACGAAACCACTCGCCTTGTGGTTTGCGAAATCCGCAAACCACGGTCTCACTTGCACTTTAAAAAGTTTTTCGTCGGGAAACTCTTCTCGGATGTCCTGTTCTAAGGTAGTCACCTCAGTGTTGACAAGGCGAGACAAATGGTCTGCTACCACATTTTCGGATCCTTTTTTGTCTTTAATTTCAACATCGAATTCTTGCAATAAAAGGATCCACCGGATAAGCCTTTGCTTAGAATCCGGCTTGGTTAGCAGAAATTTGATCGCCGCATGATCAGTGTAAACGATAACTTTCGAGCCAATGAGATATGACCGAAATTTTTCGAGAGCATACACTATTGCGAGCAATTCTTTTTCTGTTGTGGCGTAATTAACTTGAGCCTCATTAAGAACTTTGCTCGCATAGTGTATGGTATGAAATTTTTTTTCTTTCCGTTGGCCAAGCACCGCTCCGATAGCATAGTTGCTAGCGTCACACATCAGTTCAAAATTGAAATTCCAGTTTGGAGCGACTATGATTGGAGCGGTGACTAACTTTTTTTTTAATATCTCAAAGGCTTCTAAACATTCATCAGTAAGGAGAAATACCTGGTCTTTGGCGAGAAAATTGCTCAAAGGTCTAGCCACCTTTGAAAAGTCTTTGATGAATCGCCGGTAGAAACCGGCATGCCCTAGAAAGCTTCTGATTCCCTTTAAGTTAGATGGAGGAGGCAATTTCTCTATCACATCTACCTTTGCACGATCCACTTCTAGTCCTTTTGACGAGACTTTGTGGCCGAGAACAATCCCCTCCGTAACCATAAAGTGGCACTTCTCCCAATTTAGCACTAGATTGGTCTTCACACACCTTTCAAGGACAGTTTTCAAATTTTCCAAGCATAAACCGAATGATCCCCCAAACATCGAAAAGTCATCCATAAAAACTTCCATTGTCTTCTCTATAAGATCGGCAAAAATGGCTTGCATGCATCTTTGGAAAGTTGCCGGCGCATTACACAATCCAAATGGCATTTTGCGGTAGGCGAAGATTCCAAATGGACATGTGAATGCGGTCTTCTCGTGATCGGCCGGGTCAACCGCAATTTGGTTGTATCCGGAATAGCCATCTAGAAAACAATAGAATTCTTGTCCCGAGAGTCTCTCTAGCATTTGGTCCATGAACGGAAGTGGGAAGTGGTCTTTTCTAGTTGCGGTATTTAACCGCCTATAGTCTATGCACATCCTCCACCCCGTTGCTATCTTTGTGGGAATCAACTCATTTTTCTCGTTGCGGATTACGGTAATGCCTCCCTTCTTAGGAACCACATGTACCGGACTCACCCAAGGACTATCCGAGATCGGGTAGATCATTCCCGCATCCAAAAGCTTTACAACTTCTTTCCTAACAACCTCCTTCATTGTAGGATTCAAACGGCGTTGCGGTTGAGCTACCGGCTTGAAATCCTCCTCCATTAAAATTTTGTGCATACAATAAGAAGGACTAATTCCTTTTAGATCGGAAAGAGTCCATCCCATTGCTTCTTGATTTTTCTTCAACACATCAATTAAAAGAGTTTCTTCATATTTTGACAAGAGGTTGCTAATGATAACCGGCTTCTCCTTGGTTTCATCTAAAAATGCATATTTCAAATTACTTGGTAGGTCCTTCAATTCAATGATTGGCTTTTCATCCTTGTCCTCTTTTTTTAAGACTTCTTCCTCCACTTCCCATGGGTGCAAATCCTTAAGACTATCAAGCTCTCTCAAACATTCATCTAGAGCTTCCTCTTCTTCAAGAGTGAACACTTGAAAGGAGTCATTAAGGGCTAGCTCAATAGGAGTGATGTTGTGAACATGCTTTGCAACTTCATCGGTTGCTTCCTCAATTACGTCAACTCGGAAACTATCATGCTTGTCCTTTGAATGCTTCATTGCTTCAAAAAGGTCAAAAGTGACCTCTTCGTTTTGTACTCTCACTTTCATCAAACTGTCATCTACATCAATCATCATCCGAGCGGTTTTCATGAAAGGCCTTCCAAGAATCAAAGGCGCATCATCATCTTCCTCCATATCGATCACAATAAAATCCACCGGAAAAAAGAACTTATCCACTTTTACCAACACGTCTTGAGCTACTCCATGAGGATGAGTAGTGGACTTATCGGCTAGTTGTAACGTCATTCGGATGGCTTTAATCTCAATGTTGCCAAGCTTTTTCACAATAGACAAAGGAATAAGATTGATGCTTGACCCCAAATCAATTAATCCTTTTCCCACATAAAAGTCACCAATGGTAACCGACAATGTGACTCTCCCCGGATCAACTTCCTTTCTTGGTAGAGTACGTTGGATGATAGCGCTACAACTTGCATCTAGTACTATTGTTTCCGGCTCCGTGTACCTTCGCTTTTTCTTAAGTATGTCCTTCATGAATTTGGCATACTTCGGCATTTGTTCCAATGCTTCGGCGAACGGAATGTTGATTTGCAATTGTTTGAAAATATCCATGAACCGGGCGTAATGCCGTTCATTTTCTCTCTTAGATGGGGAATGAGGATACGGTAAATTTTGAATCGGAGTAGTGCTCACTACCTCCTTCCCTCTAGACGCTCTTGCGTTTCTTTCTCTTTGCTTTATTACTTCATCCAATTTCACTTTCTCACTTTCGTTATTTTCTACTACTTCATTTGTATTGTTTTCAACTTCAACCTTTTTTTCTTTTTCAACTTCACCATTTTTTTCATTATTTTCCATTTCCTCCTCACTCCATTCACCAACCTCTCCATCAAGTTTCTCATCAATTTTTTTCTCCACCTCTCTTTTTTTACTCTCGTCAATCAACTCCCTCCCGCTTCTCGTCCTTATCGCCTTACAATGCTCCTTCGGATTTGTTTGCGTATTTGCCGAGAAAGATGGTCCGGCTTGTTGTTCCGCTAATTGCTTAGCGAGTTGCCCAACTTGAGTTTCAAGATTTTTTATCGCCGCATCATTACTTTTTTGATTTGCTATAGACATTTGCATGAATTGCGTCAATGTATCTTCTAGCTTAGAAGTTGCGACCGGCGGTTGTTGAGGTGCATACGGATTTTGACGGTTAGAGTTACCACCTCCATAACCTTGGTTATTTTGGTAGTTACCTCTAGATTGGTATCCTTGATTACCTTGATAGTTTTGTTGGTGTTGTTGTTGAGGATGTTGATATGGTTGTTGTTGTTGAGGTTGCCTTTGTTGATAATCTCTTTGGTTTGCCATGTAGTTAACTTCTTCAAATCCGGGAGGCGGACAATATCCGGTATCGTGTTCGCCTTTACAAAGTTCACAACAAGCTATTTGTTTAGCTTTTGATGGTTCTTTCAACTCCTTGATTTGTTGAGTTAAAAGTTCCACTTGTTGTGAAATGAGCTTGTTTTGGGCAAGAATTGCATCATTCGTCCCCAACTCGAGCACTCCCGATTTTCTTTGAGTTACCCCTCGGTTATGGTTCCCTTGATGATCATTAAGTGCCATCTTTTCTATAATAGATGTTGCATCATCGGCACTCTTTGACATCAAAGATCCCCCCGCCGTGGCATCCAATAAGGTCTTGTGAACCGAAAGGAGTCCGTTGCGGAAAATATGCACTTGAGTAAGCTCATCGAAACCATGGCCTTTGCACTTCCTTAACATGGACTTGTAGCGCTCCCAGGCTTCGTTTAGCGATTCATTCGCTCCTTGGGAAAATACCGCGATTGCCGTCTTAGCTTCCATGAACCGGTTATGTGGGAAAAACCGTTCAAGGAACTTCTCCTCCAATAAATTCCAGTCCGTCATAATTGTCGTTGATTGATCAAGATACCACTCTTTCGCTTTCTCAATTAGGGAGTGAGGGAATAGTCTCCTGAACAATGACTCTTCATCAGCCTCAGTAGCTCCAGTTGCGCCCGCAATCTCATAGAACTTGGTAAGATGTGTGAATGGGTCCTCGTGGTCTAATCCTGTGAAAGGATTTTGATAGACTAGAGCAAGGATCCCCGTCTTCATCTCCGCTTGTCTTCCATTTTGGAGATTTCGTGCGAACTGAGCCGTGTGTCTCGGACTATTTGTACATGGAGTTGAAACTGGAGGTGGTGGTGGTTCTGCCATAAATGGTGTGAAATGTATTGGTGGTGTTGTAGTAGAAGAACTTTCTCCTTGTTCTCGGCTTTGCTTCACAAGTTGCCTCCTTCGTCTTGTTTTGCTATTCAATCTTCTCGCGGTCCTCTCGATTTCGGGATCAAAAAGGAGTTGGTCCTCGGGAATTTGTCCTCGCATAAACAAGGGCTGCACACTAAACCAAACAAATTACAAGCACAAGTCAAAAATTCAAAGCTAAAAATTCAACAACTATTGCGATGCTTGCAATATCAATTTATATTCCCCGGCAACGGCGCCATTTTGTTAAGACAGTGGTTAAGTGTCGGGTTTTTGTTATCGTCTCCACAGGGAATATGAAATTTTGCAGCCTTTCTACAGTTGTTAAATTCGTAACTTTGTAGTAACAAAGTGTTTGGTTTTAAAACAATGGTAACGTTTGCATGTGAGTAATAAATGCGGTAAAATAATGATTTGAACGGTTTTAATAATTATTGCCAAAGTTAGGGTTCGGTAATCACTTTGCATGCATATTTCCAATCAACATTTAACAAACTCCTTTTAATGATCAATACATCCACAACATCCTCTCAATATGATTATCTCTAACTCATATTGTGAGATTTACCATTTTGATCCATTGTTGATCTCTCACACAATCTATCAAATGACAACTTTAAAATTCAACATTATAAGTGAACAAAACATTTCAAGACTATCTCTAGCTCAAGAAAAGAGAAGGATGAAAACCTAGGTCTAGAGTTGGAAAATATTTCTCAATCATCAACCAACACAAAAGATTGTAAATGAAACAAAGTTTTCACCATATATTAATCATCCAAGAGTTTACAAATGAGGATCATCCATACACACACAAAGTTTAATAATCACCTACATCTAACCTTGACAAAAGATGAGTTTAGCTACACATTTTGATGGTAGCTTTAACAAGAAGAAAGGAGAAGATGAAGAACATCCACTTTGAAGAAACAATGAAGGATGTGCTTCCACTTCTCTTGATTACAAAAATAGTAAAGATGAAGAAGAACTCAAGTATTTAGGGTTCTAGAGCTATCCAATAATGTCTTCCTTTTGATTTTTCAAGATCATCCTCTTTTAAGTACCAAGTATGGGCTAAATAGAGCAACAAATAAAGTAAAAATGATGTGCTGTCTGCGCACATTCGCCCGGCGAAGGCATTCATTCGCCCGGCGAACCAACTTAACATGGCACTTCAAAGTGCCTTTGATCAGAAAACCGCCCTTAGGAATCGTGCATTCGCCAGGCGAAATAAACACTCGTCGGACGAACATTCGCTGGCTTCACTCGCCAGGCGAACTTTGGGTGGTTTTGCTACTGGAATCTGCATGAGGAAAGCTACCACTTCTTCGCCAGCACCTTCGCCAGGCGAATGGTAGCGAAGCTTCGCTGGAACCTTCGCCTGGCGAACTTCCTATCCTTTGGGTCTGGGAGTTAAATCTGATTTATTCGCCCCAGTTCGCCTGCACTCGCCTGGCGAATATTCGTTGGCACTCGCTGTGGCTCGCCAGGCGAATGTCTTGATTTGCAACATCTCCCAACTGCTTTGCCTTGATCCCAAGTGCTCTTAATAGTGTCAATCCTGCACACTAACAGCAATATTACAAACATTCTTCGCTTGGATTGCATAAAATCAAACTAAACCAATTCAACTACGAAATCAAACATTATTAGATAAAATTGAGTGAAAATACTACCAAAAAGAAACCAAATATCTAATCTAAATGGGATCTAACATTGTTATTTTTGGGAATCCTCAGAATATGGCTGGTCGTAATGACACTGCTATGGTTGGGACATTGGAGGCTATGGCAAGGGCGGTGCAAGGTGCACCGAATGTGAATGCGAATGATGAGTTTAGAAAGAATCAGCCGCCTGTATTCAAAGGAAGGTTTGATCCTGACGGTGCTCAGATCTGGTTGAAGGAGGTTAAGAGAATCTTTAGAGATATGAACTGTGCTGAAGGAAACAAGGTGAGACTTGGGACTCATATGTTGAGGGAAGAGGTTGATGACTGGTGGGTCAGTATGAGGCAAGTTCTTGAGGTGGATGACGAAGAAATAACTTGGGATTTGTTCCGCACTGAATTTTTGAGGAAGTACTATCCTGAGAGTGTGAAGGGTAAAAAGGAAATGGAATTTCTTGAGTTGAAGCAAGGCAACATGTCTGTGGTAGATTACACGGCTAAGTTTGTGGAATTAGTGCAGTTTCATCCTCATTATGCAGCTGTTATGGCGGAGTTCTCTAAATGCATTAAGTATGAGAATGGCTTACGTCCGGAGATAAAGCAAGCGGTGGGTTACCAGAGGATACGAAGATTTTCGGACTTGACCGAATGTTGTAGGATTTTTGAAGAGGATAGTAGAGCTCGTTCTACTCACTACAAGAGTTTGAGTGAGAAGAAAGGCAAGCAACAAGTGAGGAGTGGACCTTATGTGACGCCTGTTGATAAGGGCAAGTATAAGGGAAACTTCGATAGGAAATCTGGAGGTGGAAGCTCGGGTGCAGTCAAATGTTACAAGTGTGGCGTGATGGGCCACAAATCTTTTGAGTGTGGGAAGTCTACGGAGAAGTGTGCTAATTGTGGAAGTTTTGGAAATACCACTTCTGAGTGTAGGAGGAATGTGGTAAAATGTTTTAATTGTGGAGAAGTTGGTCATATTAGCACCAAGTGTACCAAAACAAAGCAAGCTCAGTCGGGTGGAAAAATATTTGCATTAGCCGGTTCAGACACTACTAATGTGGATCGCTTGATTAAAGGTACGTGCTTTATTAATAATATGCCTTTAGTTGCTATTATTGATACTGGAGCGACTCATTCGTTCATTTCTCTTGAATGTGCTAAACGTTTGGGGTAGCGCATGGTTTCTTTGAGTGGTGGCATGGTTATTGAGACTCCTGCTTCAGGGTCGGTAACTACTTCTTTGGTGTGCGTAAGTTGTCCCTTGACCATGTATGGCAAAGACTTTCTTATGGATTTGGTGTGTTTGCCGTTGGAAGGTTTGGATGTGATTTTGGGTATGAATTGGTTGCAATTTAATAGAGTTCATTTAGATTGCTATCATAAGTTGGTGAGGTTTCCTTCTTTGGAAGATGATGAAAGTGAGAGTTTTCTATCCATTAAAGAGTTGAAGAAACTTTTGATGGACGAAGCTCAGTTGTTTGGTTTATTTGCATCGTTGTCGGTAGAGGACAAGGTTGAACTTGACGTGTTTCCAGTGGTGTGTGAATTTCCATAAGTGTTTCCCGAGGATATTACGGATGTACCGCCAGAAAGGGAAGTTGAATTTTCTATTGATCTAATTTCGGGTACTAGACCAATTTCGATGGCACTGTATCGTATGTCAGCATCAGAATTGGTAGAGTTGAAGAAGCAATTGAGTGATTTGTTAGAAAAGAGGTTTGTGAGACCAAGTGTTTCTCCTTGGGGTGCACCGGTGTTGTTAGTAAAGAAAAAGGATGGAAGTATGCGGTTATGTATTGATTATCGACAGTTGAACAAAGTGACAATTAAGAATAAGTATCTGCTTCCTAGAATTGATGATTTGATGGACCAATTGGTTGGAGCACGAGTTTTTAGCAAGATTGATTTAAGATCAGGTTATCACCAGATTCGTGTGAAGGAAGGAGATATTCAAAAGACGACTTTTAGGACACGGTATGGACATTACGAATATTTAGTGATGCCATTTGGAGTTTCTAATGCGCCAGGTGTGTTTATGGAGTACATGAATCGTATTTTTCATGAGCAGTTGGATCATTTTGTGGTGGTGTTTATTGACGACATTCTGATTTATTCTAAGTCTCAAGAAGAGCATGAGGAACATTTAAGAATTGTGTTACAGATTTTGAGGGAGAAGCAATTGTATGCCAAGTTGTTGAAGTGTGGATTTTAGTTATCGGAAGTAAGTTTTCTTGGGCATGTTATTTCAGGTGATGGTATTAGTGTTGATCTGTCTAAGATTGATGCGGTAATGCAATGGGAGACTCCTAGAACAGTTACGGAGATTCGAAACTTTTTAGGCTTGGCAGGTTATTACCGGAGGTTTATTGAAGGGTTTTTGAAGTTGGCACTTCCGTTAACGCAGTTAACTTGTAAGGGAAAGGCTTTTATTTGGGACATTGATTGTGAGGAGAGTTTTATGGAGTTAAGGAGAAGATTGACAACAACGCCGATCTTGATTTTGCCGAATCCTACAGAACCTTTTGTGGTATATTGTGATGCTTCTTTGACTGGTTTGGGTGGTGTTTTGATGCAAGATGGGAAGGTTGTGGCTTATGCTTCTAGGCAGTTAAGAGTGCATGAAAAGAATTACCCTACTCATTATTTGGAATTAGCGGCCATGGTCTTTGTTTTAAAAATTTGGAGGCATTATCTTTATGGTGTAAGGTTTGGAGTTTTTAGTGACCACAAGAGTTTGAAGTATTTATTTAATCAGAAGGAATTGAATATGAGGTAAAGAAGATGGCTAGAACTTTTGAAGGACTATGATTTTGGATTAAATTATCATCCGGGTAAGGCAAATATGGTGGCCGATGCCTTAAGTCAGAAGTCTTTGCATGTGTCCGCAATGATGGTAAAGGAATGAGAATTATTGGAGAATTTCATAGATTTGAGTTTGGTTTGTGATATGACGCCGAGAAGCGTGAGACTTGGTATGCTTCATATCACGAATGATTTTCTTGCAACCGTTTGCGAAAGACAAAAATTGGATTTGAAGTTTGTTGACTTGATGACAAAAGAGAATGAAGATTTCAAAGTTGATGATTTTGGATTTTTGAGGTTTCGTGGTCGTATTTGTATTCCTGATGATGCGGAGTTGAAAGGAATGATATTGGAGGAAGGACACCGTAGTAATTTGAGTATTCATCCGGGAGCAAATAAGATGTACCAAGACTTGAAGAAGATCTTTTGGTGGTCTAGATTGAAGAGAGATGTGGCTTAGTTTGTGTATGCATGTTTGACTTGTCAGAAGTCTAAAGTGGAACATCAGAAACCTATTGGATTAATGCAACCGTTGGATATCCCAAAGTGGAAATGGGATGGTATCTCGATGGATTTTATTACGGGGTTGCCGAATACACAAAGAGGTCACAATGCAATTTGGGTGATTGTTGATAGACTTACTAAATCTGCTCACTTTATTCCGATTGATATTAGTTATCCTTTGGAGAAGTTAGCTGAGATCTATGTTCGGGTGATTGTGAAGTTGCATGGAGTTCCCAAGAGCATTGTATTAGATAGAGATCCAAGGTTTACTTCAAGGTTTTGGGAAAGTTTGCAAAAGGCTTTGGGTTCTCAGTTGAGATTGATTTTGGCTTATCATCCGCAAACAGATGGTCAAATCGAAAGGACAATTCAATCGTTGGAGGATTTGTTACGAGCTTGTGTGCTAGAGCAAGGTCGTGCGTGGGATAGTTATTTAGTGTTGATTGAATTCACCTATAATAACAGTTTTCATTCGAGTATTATTATGGCTCCATTTGAAGCTTTGTATGGTCGAAAATGTCGAACACCTTTGTGTTGGCATGAGACTGGTGAGAGGTCGATGGTTGGACCGGAAATGGTACAGCAGACGACGGAGAAGGTGAGGTTGATTCGAGAAAAGTTGAGAGCTTCTCAGAGTAGGCAGCAAAGTTATCATGATAAGAGAAGGAAGGATCTTGAATTTCAAGAGGGAGACCATGTGTTTTTGAGAGTTACGCCGGTTACGGGTGTGGGTCGTGCCTTGAAGTCGAGGAAGTTGACTTCTTGTTTCATCGGTCCGTATCAGATTATTGCACGAGTTGGTGTTATGGCTTATCGTGTGGCGTTGCCTCAGAATCTTTCGAATTTGCATGATGTGTTTCATGTTTCGAACCTTCGGAAGTATGTTCCGGATCCGTCACATGTTATCCCTATGGACGAGGTTGAAGTAAGAGATAACCTTACAGTGGAAGCTTTGCCGATTAGAATTTTGGTCCGTGAGATTAAGAAGTTAAGAGGCAAGGATATTGCGCTTGTGAAAGTAGCATGGGGAGGTGCTGCAGAAGGCGATATGACTTGGGAATTGGAAAGTAAGATGCGAGAGTCGCATCCAGAGTTGTTTGGATCAGGTAATATTTTCGAGGACGAAAATTTATAAAGTGGGGGAGAGTTGTAAGACCCCGATTCTGAATTTCCCATTATTTTGTTGAGTCTTTTAATTTATTTGGTTAAATTTTTATTTTATTGTGGAATTATATGATAATATGTTATATGTGTATGTTGTGGTATTTTATTATTTGGAGAGTTTTCGGAATTAATTAGAGGGTGTTTTAGATAATCCTTGATTAGTAGTTATTTTGAGAGAAATAGAGTAGAAAGAGTATAAGTGGAAAAGAGAAAGAATAGAGAGAATAGAAACCAAAAGGAAAGAAAGGAAGAGAAGAGAAAAGAAGAGAAAGAAAGGAAGAGAAGAGAAAAGAGGAGGAAGAGGAGAAAAACCTAGAATCATCAAGAATCAACTTCTAAGCTTTCGGGTAAGGGTGTGAAACTTTATTATTCTAGCAATGAGTATGATTATGTGTGTTCTTGTTGGTTTTGTTTTGGAGTGGGGAGAGTTTTACTCATTTTTCATTCTAGGGCATAATATGGATTTAATCTATAGAACCCGAGTTTTCGTTGGTGAAAGTGAGATTAAGTAGTAGCATTTATGTCGGGTGATGTTAAACTAAGTGTTGGAATGAGTTAGGACTTAATCGGGTGAATCCAAGAGTTTTGGAGTGGAAGAACAGTGGGGAAATTCTGTGTTCGCAGACAATCGCTAGCACGTTCGCTAGGCGAGCTGGTCGCGAACATTCGCTAAGCGAATAGGTAGCGAACGGTCCCAGACTTGGACAAAATGCATGTTGTGGTGTTCGCTGGTAGCGAATGGGGGTAGTGAAGGTTTGCTAGAGGTTCGCTGAGCGAGCGAGATAGCGAACGAAGTCAGAGGCTTCTGTTTGCCTTCGCGAGCTTGTTCGCTAGGCGAACAAGTAGCGAATACTCGCTAGGAGCTCGCTAAGAGAGCAGGGTGGCGAACGTGACAGGTTGTGTTTTCTTTAAGGTTTCCATCCGAGGTCGGATTTCCGACTTAACTTTGATTATTTCCTTGCTCGAGGCATCGATCATGCCAAGTTATATTGTGATGTGCGTAGCCGTATGGCGTGAATCCTAGATTGTGAATTGTGGAATGTGTAATGTGGTCGTTTGGTAATTTTATGCAATCGTTCGAATTAAATGGAATTGCATGGTGATATTAATGTGAATGTGCATAATTGCATGTACTTGTATGATGTGAAGAATGCTTTAATATGTTTGTAAACATGTGTGCATTTAAGGGTGTTTAGAGTCGTGTTGCATGTGTAGCATCATGATTGCATTCTTGTGTGTCTGATCCCACGTAGGATCTGCAGAAACCTCTTGTGCCCTTGTGGGGTGTGAGCGATGGTTTAGTTACTTTGATCCCTAGGAGGATCTGTAGAAACGATCGTGTGCCCTTGTGGGGTGTGAGCGATGGTTTATTTTTGATTCCGTGGAGAATCTGCAGAACAGTTGTGTGCCCTTGTGGGGTGTGAGCAACCAGATTATGTGCCCGTGTGGGGTGTGAGCAATCCTGAAACATCGTGTGCCCATGTGGGGTGTGAGCGATGGGTGAACATCGTAGGCCCGACGGGGAGTTACTTCGGTAACGAGCGATGGTTCCATTTTGGTTCTTCAATTGAACCTGCTGAACGAGTCGGTACCGCATTTGCATCTGCATAGAGTCGTGAGTCGGTCTCTATGAGTTGCATTATCATCTTTATATGATGTTTTGGTGAAACAAACATAATTGTAAATGTTTAAGTGAAATGCTATGAATTGTGAAGCATGAATTGGTGAATGTGATTGATTATGTACGTGTACATTGTGATGTATTGTAACAAGTTGTGGTGAGAAATGTGAATTGCGTGTATGTTATAATTGTGTTTTATGATATATATAATTTTATGCATTGTTTGTTATGATAATGTTTCTCACCCTTATGCTGTTTTATAATGCTCTATGAGGCATTGCAGAGTAGGATGTTGGAGGTCTTTTGTGAAGCGAGTCTTCATTTCTTTTGGTCAGATGGCTCTGATATGTAACACTGGGTAGTTAGGAATTGTTTTGATTCTTTTGTGATACATCTGTGTATGTATCTGCTGCTGGATGTTTTGTAAACTCAACTGATGAATTGAATTATCTGAATGATGTATATGATGCTTATGTTAATGGCATGATTTCAATGTTTAGATGTTTCCGCTTTATTCTAAATATTGATATGTGGGTTTTAAGCGCTATGCTTTATTTTTAGTTGAGATTTACCCCTTTTGTTACATATCTTTATGAGCAGGTATTATTTATGTTTCGTTTCGATGATAATGTGATACGCCTCTTTTATATCATGTTATAATTATACTCTGATGGAATTTTTATTAAGTGCCTAAATGATTTAATTGTTTATTTGGGGCTATAGAAATGGGGTGTTACAATAGGAGTTACGTTAAGATTGATGCTTTATGTGTCTTCCACCAAGGAGCACCTGGCCACGACATTGAAGAATGCTACGTTCTCAAAGAAAAAGTGAAAGAAATTTTTCAAACAGGGGTTCTATCTTTCAAAATGTGCAAATCCCAGGTTCGAATCAACCTTTTACTTGGGCAAGAAGCAATTCCCTCCCTGCATATGGTGGATTATTGAAGAAGATTATGGATTCGTGATATCATATTGTAGTATTTTATTTGTATTATTCCTGCATTTTTGTTATGTATTTACTTTAGTTTAAATTCGTACCTAGTTAATGGAAGCAAGAGTGAAGACGAACCGCCAAGGGGTGAGTTATAAACCAACTCATGACAAGACTCAAGAGTTTTCCAAAAGACGACCGGAGGCCATCAACGAGGTATTCATCAGTGGAGGCATCCAAATCAATGCCGTTGAGGAGAATTTTGAGGACAACTATGTTGATAAATTGGTATATCATGATGAGGCTGCTCTAAGCAACTGGGATGCTGTTGAAATTCCTGTCATCTTTCTTGTGACGAAGTAATTTTCCTGTTTTGTTTTGTAGTTTCCTTTTAAAAAGTTTTCTCATAACCATGCCCGAGGTTATCGGATTATTTTGTATATGCCACATGCTTTCAAATTATTATAATCAACGAAGATGTTTTGTTAAAATCCTCATTTGTTTGTTTATTGTTTTTTGCTTCTACTTTTAAAGAAAATGGTATTTCTTTTGAAAACTAGCAAAAATTTGTTCCTTTTGTTCTGTGCATTTATCTTTGTGTGTTTTAATAAATCAAGTCATTCCGAACATGCAGAGAAACCCCAAAACCCGTCGAATCCAATGACTATGTTTTTCCTCCTGACTTTGATTCACCCATATATCAAGCCAAAAATGAAACAACAAAGATTTTGAGATTCCATATGAGTTGGAAAAAATGTCTGAGTACGAGTACACATACCTTCAACCTCACCAAGAGCAAGTTGATATCATTAATCTTGGAACTAATGAAGATAGAAGAGAAGTCAAGGTTGGGACAACGATTGGGGCAGAGATCAAGCAGAGACTAGAGAAGCTTCTAGAAGAGTATGTTGATGTATTCACTTGATCATACCAAGATATGCCTGGTTTGGATACTTCCATAGTTGTTCACAAGTTACGTCTCTGACCTGAGCGTCCCCCTGTCAAACAGAAGCTCAGAAGGACCCGACCTGACATGGCTCTCAAGATCATAGATGAGGCCAAAAAGCAGATAGATGCAGGTTTCTTGGCAGTATCAAAATACCTAGAATGGGTGGCCAACATTGTGCCCGTGCCAAAGAAGGATGGCAAAGTTAGAGTGTGTGTAGACTACAGGGATCTGAACAAAGCCAGTCCAAAGGACGACTTCCCTTTACCACATATCGATACCTTGGTGGATAACACTGCTAAATTTGTTGTTTTCTCTTTCATGGATGGTTTCTCAGGATATAATTAGATAAGGATGGATCCCGAGGACATGGAGAAGACCACATTCATCACATCCTGGGGCACTTATTGTTATAAAGTCATGTCTTTTGGTTTAAGGAACGCATGAGCCACTTACCAGAGAGCTATGGTCACATTATTTCATGACATTATGCACAAAGAAATCGAGGTATGTGTCGATAATATGATAGCCAAATCTCAAAGTGAAGAAGACCATCTGGATCACCCGTTGAAGTTATTCGTAAGGCTCAGGAAATACCAATTGAGGCTGAATCCTACAAAGTGTACCTTTGGAGTAAGATCTGGAAAATTACTCTGCTTTATCGTTAGTTAGTGTGGAATTAAGGTATACTCTGACAAAGTACGAGCTATTCAAGAGATGCATGCTCCAAAGACAGAAAAACAAGTCAGAGGTTTCCTTAGGAGACTAAACTACATCTCCATATTCATATCCAATATGACTCCAACCTGTGAGCCGATCTTCAAGTTTTTAAGAAAGGATCAAACAATTGTTTAGAATGAAGAATGTCAACAAGCATTCAACAAAATTAAAGGTTATCTCCAAGAACCTCTGATCTTGATTCCTCCTGTACCGGGAAAACCCCTTTTCATGTACATGACAGTGCTCGAAGGATCTATGGTTTGTGTATTGGGTCAACATGATGAGTTCGGACGAAAGCAACGCGCCATCTACTATCTTAGCAAGAAGTTCACCGATTATGAAATTCGTTACTCACTTTTGGAGAAAACTTGTTGTGCTTTGACTTTAGCTGCCAGACGTCTAAGGAAATACATGATATGTCATACCACTTTGTTGATTTCCAAGATGGATCCAATAAAGTAAATTTTTGAGAAACTTGCTCAGACAAGAAGGCTCGCCCATTGGCATATGCTCTTGTTAGAGTATGATATCCAGTACATCGCTCAAAAGTCAATCAAAGGTAGCATCTTGTCAGATTACCTTGTTGATCAGCCAGTAGAAGATTATGAACCTCTTAAGTTTGACTTCCCAGATGAAGACATTATGCTAATCAAGAAAGATTGCGAAGAGCTAGGCCTAGATGAAGGTCCTGAGCCCGGTTCCCGATGGAAGATGATGTTTGACGGTGCTTCCAACCAAAAGGGGCATGGTATAGGGGCCATTTTGATGAACCCGTTTTGTGGGTATACTCCTTTCACAACAAGATTGTGTTTTGAATGTACTAATAACATTGCTGAATACGAAGCTTGCATTTTGAGACTAGAAGCAGCAATTGATCTCCGCGTCAAAATTATAGAAGTCAGTGGTGACTTAGCTTTAGTTGTCTACTAGGTCAAAGGTGAATGGGAAACTAGAGACAAGAAACTAATATTGTACTGAGCTTATATTGTGGAGATGATTGAGTATTTTAATGAGATAACCTTCAAGCATGTGCCAAGATCTGAGAATCACATCATCGATGCTTTGGCTATGATGGTTGATATGTGGCAGGTTCGTTTTGTTAATGAAGCAACGCTCATTCGAATTGAGAGGAAGACCAAGCATGCTTATTGCCAGTTGGTAGAAGAAGAGTCTGATGGGAAACCATGGTTTCATGATATTAAATAGTATCTGCACAATCAGGAATATCCAATTGATGCCACTTTGCTCGACAAGAAAACTTGGCATCCAAATTATTTCTTAGCAATGATGTGCTCTACAAAAGAAATTATGACATGGTCCTGCTTAGGTGTGTCGATAGACGAGAAGCAGACTTGCTGATACAAGACATCCATGAAGGAACATTTGACACCCATGCCAACAGATATGCCATGTCCAAAAAGATTCTAAGAGCTGGATACTATTGGTTAACTACGGAAACTGATTGCATCCGATATGCCAGGAAATGTCATAAATGCCAAATTTATGTGGATAAGATCCACGTACCTCCAACGTTGTTGAATGTTTTATCATTGCCATGACCTTTCTCTATGTGGGGCATTGACATGATTCGGGCAATTGAACCAAAGGCTTCTAATAAACACCATTTCATCCTCGTCGCCATCGACTATTTCATAAAGTGGGTTGAAGTTGCATCCTACGCCAACGTGACCAAGCAAGTGGTTGCCCGTTTCATCAAGAAGGAAATTATTTGTCAATACGAAATCCCTAGATGTATAATCACAGATAATGGAACTGATATGAACAACAAGACTATGAAAGAGCTCTATGACAGCTTCAAGATCGAGCATCACAACTCTTCTCCTTATCGCCCAAAGATAAATGGAGTTGTTGAAGCCGAGAACATGAACATTAAGAAGATCGTGCAGAAAATGGTTGTGACCTACAAAGATTAGAATGAGATGTTACTGTTTGCCTTGTGCGGATATAGAACATTTGTTCGCACTTCGACAGGGGCAACCTCCTTTTCCTTGATATATGGAATAGACACAATCCTTCCCATTGAAGTATAGATACTTTCTTTGAGAGTCCTGATGGAAGCTAAATTGGAGGAAGCTAAATGGGTTAGAGAAAGGTTCGATCAGTTGAACCTTATCAACAAGAAATGAATGACTGCCATGTGCCACGACTAGTTATATCAGAAAAGGATCAAAAGAGCCTTTGATAAGAAGGTCTGTGTTCAAGAATTTCGAGAAGGAAAACTTGTACTTAGGAAGATATTGCCAACTCATAAAGACTCACGTGGAAAGTGGATGCCCAACTATGATGGCCCATTTGTTGTGAAGACAACCTTCTCTAGAGGTTCGCTCATCCTCGCAACAATGGATGGAGAATAACTCACTTACCCTGTGAACTCTGATGCAGTCAGAAAATATTATGCTTAAAAACTCGATAAGTCAAAAACCTGAAAAAGGCGACTTAGGCAATAATGGGTATCCCGGTGGATCATAACCTATGAAGGAGATCCAGGCAAAAATTAGGGATGAAACAAAAAAAGAAAGGTCGCTAAGTCGAAAACCCGCAGGGCGGCTTAGGAAAAAATGAGCGTCCCAATGAATTGAAAACTCGAAAGGGCGGTTCAGGAAAAAGTTAGGGACAAAAGCATTTCACTACATCAGAGGTTTTTACCACTACTAAAAATTACCAAGGAAATCCACTTCCATTACTCTTGTCAGAGGCGAAGATCTGGGAAATTCTTAGATGGAAGGGCAACATAGTCATTGGATTTGATGTACCCTTTTTTTCTTTTTTCAATTTTCAAATTGTAAATACTCAATGGAGCTTTGCAGTTCGCAAGCTACCATTCATGAAATAAAATTTGTTTGGACCATTCAAATATTTGTGATCTACTGCGTTCTTTACTTTTCTTTGTTATGCCAAACATCACATATTTGTTAATAATGATTTTTGAAAGCAAGTTTTGAATCAAAAAGCAATTTTAAAGGAAAATTAAAACATAACAGGTAGTTACTTTGGCCTATGAAGGATTTCGGTGGAAATTAATTTGCTTCCCAAAAAGTCTAAAAGCAGCCAAAATCTTGATATTGCCACTTCAAGCAACGTTGGCCCCACTAAAGAACAACTTCTCTAGTATCCCTCACCTGATGGAAGTTTTGAAAACCCATCCTCGGAGTAGGAACTTTGACTCTCCTAAGAGATTTGTGTTGTTAGTTGACTTGTCTAAGCCCCATATTATCCCCGATGAAGTGAATGGGTTTGACCTTTGTGTGTTGTCAAAGACACCTTAGTTTCCTGAATTCAGTGTGACATTTTTGTTTCCCCAATGAAGTAGATTATGACTTGTCTTCCCTTCTGAGTTTGCTGCTTCCGTGTCTCACGTTAGAGCTAGTTCTTGCGCGTCTTTGAACATTTGCATCATATCATAGCATTTTCATTTAGCATATCTTTTTCGGTTGCGTTTGTTTGGTTGTTGCTTTTGTTCCTAAGTCCAGTTGTAACTGGCAAACTTTCGCGTCTGTTGCAGTTGTTGTCCACCTTTGTCTCCCGCAAGGTTGCTTGGTTCCCCTTTTGAGGTCTTTGGTTCTCACCAAACCTTTCTAGATCGGTTGTTACTGCCATCTTTTTCCCTTTGGTTGTTACCAATTTCCCTTAAAGTCTAGTTACTACTAGCCCCCTTTTGATTTTGCTTGTCTGGTCGTCTCCAGATTCCCCTGTGAAGCCTAGTTGTAACTAGCAATTTGTAACAGAGAATCCAAGTATTGTTGATGTTTTTGTATAGTAGTTACTAGTATTACCTTGTGATGTTAGTTATTACTATTTCCTCAAATAATTTTTGCTATCTAGTGATTACCAGTTTTTTCCCATGAAGTCTAGTCATTGCTATATCTATTTGGAAGTCCAGTAATGTTTTTAATGGTATTGTTTAACACCTAATTGTTATTGGTATTGCTGATTTGGTTGTTACCATATCTGCTTGAAAGTCCAGTAATGTTTTGACTGGCATTGTTTAAAGTCCAATTGTTATTGGCATCTCTATTTTGGTTGTAACCAATCCTCAGAAAGTCCAGTAGTTACTGGAATTGCTTAAAATCTAATTGTTGATTTGGTTGTTACCATATCTATTTGAAAGTCTAGTAATGTTTTGACTGGCATTGTTTAAAGTCCAATTGTTATTGGCATCTCTGTTTTGGTCATCATCAATTCTCGGAAAGTCCAGTAGTTACTGACATTACTTAAAATCCAATTTTTATTGGTATTACTGATTTGGTTGTTACCATATCTATTTGGAAGTCCAGTAATGTTTTGATTGGAATTGTTAAAGTCCAATTGTTATTGGCATCTATGTGTTGGTTGTCACCATATCTATTTGAAAGTCAAATAATATTTTGACTGGCATTGTTTAAAGTTCAATTGTCATTGGCACCCCGGTTTTGGTCATTACCATATCTGTTTGAAAGCCCAATGGTTATTGGCAATGTTCACCCAGTGAATCTTAGGATGGTTGGTTGTTACCAACATTCCCAATGAATCTTAGGATGTTTTGGTTGTCACCAACATCTCCGATTGTTTCCTGAAGATCCCGTTTGAACTCTTCTTTATAAGGAAATTCTCCATTTTGGTTCTCCCCGATGGAGATTTTTTGTTTTCCCAATGGAGATTTTGTTCCTTCCTGGTTTTCCTTGGTTGAGTTTTGTTTTCTTCAATTTCCCCCAGTAGAGTTATTTCCTTCCCCTGTTGGGAGTTTTCTTTCCTCTAGAGTGTCACACTGGTCATGTTTGGACCTTGTTCCTGATCACTTTAGATTTCCCCGTTTGTCTCAGCTTTCCCAGTGTTGCTGACTTTCCCTAGTGAGTGGTTACTCGTTGTGTTGGCTTTCTTCTGTTTGCTTGCGTGTCTGTCTGCATCTTGCATTTTTGCATTTCTCATCATAAAGAATCATTGTAGAGTTCATGGCATGTCAACACTTGCATGGTTTTTGTCGTCCTTAGCATACCATTGTATCTAAGGGACAAAAATTTTGGTTTGCTATATTTAAATACCTTTCACCATGATTCTATGGAGATTGTCATCTCTCATACCATCTGGTAAAGTTATTTAAATAGGGGCAACTGTCATACCCCAAATTTTGACCCCTAGATTCCATTACCATTCTAGGAGCATCAAGCATTGTTTCCTAACCCTAACCTTGTTTCAAATTTGTTGTTGTTAAGTTCATTTGAATTAGGATTTTGCACCTTTGGAATCAAAAGGATTATTGCTTGATCAGTCAAGGTTTTGGATTGATCATCATCAAATCAAATCCCCACACATTCAATAAGTTTATATTCAACAAGAATCAAGTGTTAATTGATCTCACTACAAGACAGTTGAAGCCCAAATTCATCTGGCCCCAAATTAGGGTTTTGTCAAGAAAAGTCAGTTGTGCGTTTGAATTTTGGTCTAAGCATGATCCCAAGCCTCGAGACATGATTCAACATGTTCATATACATCCTTGAAGCCTATCTAGGATGCTTGAGAAGTCTCAAGATGAATTCATTGAAGATCACACAGTTGAATTCATCTGATTCAAAATTCATCTGACACAGTCAACTCTTTGAATTTTAGGGTTTTTGGTTCAAATTGGAGCTTCCAAGCCAAGTTTCATCAAGTTATGTTTAATCAGTGAGTTTGATCATGAAGAAGTCAAGATTTGAGAGGTTTCTTACAAAAGAAGAAAACTTAGACAACTTGAAGATTTTCTAAGTGTTGAAAAACCCTATTTTTGGTACCAACTTTGGAAGGCCATAACTTCCAATCCACACATTGATTTTGTGAGTTACAAATATAAATTTGTAGATCTCCTCATGCACTAAAAAATTATCCTAATGACCTGTGAGCAAAATATGCTTAGATTTTGAGTTATGAAGCTTCAAAGTTTGGAAGAATTTCAAAACACTTAGAAAATTTTCAAGACAACTTTGTTACTCCATTTTTCAGTTAACTTCAAGGCTAGTTTTCACCATTATCCCTTTTGATTCAAGAAATTCTTAAAACATGGAAGTTATAGGGAATGTTTAGGGCTTTTCAAAAAGTACAACAACTCCTTTATAGCATTTGTGAGCTATGAGTTTCGAAGAGAAGAAGTTGAGGTCCAAAGACTTGAAATTCAAGGTTCTAACTTGGCATGACATGATGCAAAACCAATCTCTTGCTATAAAACTTGGTGTTTTAAGTTGTTTAAATGTAAGGTAATCTTTGATCAAAGTGTTACACAAAATTTCAAGTGATTACACAATGTTTTAAGGCATGAACCAAGATGGTTTGCCACTTATTGCATAAAGTGCACGTTTCCACTTTGGTAAAGTATGACTTTTCCTTGAAATCTACCTTGAGTCATTCCCCTACCTTTCTTCTACACTCCAAAGTACACTCAATCTGCAAAAGCATGCTCTCTATCCAACAACTTTTGTACTTGATCCCTTGAACCAAGATAAATCATCATCACAAGCAAGTTGAGTTTCAAGTGGGCAAGTTTGCAAAAAATTGGATTCTGACCAGACCACAAACCCTCCACTTCTTCTATAAATAGGGCATTAATTCTTAGTGAAAACAATCACAAAATACCCTAACAAAACCTCTCAAACCTCTTGCATACTCAGAACCACTTGTTCTTGCAAAAACCATCCAAATTTGCAAGAACATCCCAAACACTCAGTTTGTTCGTGCATGTGGTAAACCAACATCACAAACCTTCTTTAGACACTCCATAAACTTCACTCAAACCCTTGAAACCTTGCTGTAATATCTCAAACAACCAGCATCATCTTCAATCTCCATTGTTGTAAGAAGGATTGTATTCTGTTTTAGAAGGCAGTTCCAGCTTGTTCAATCATTCAAGCACACTCTAAAAGGCTCAACAAAGTTGTGGAGGTTATCATCTTACAACTGCAAGTGTTGAGAAGAAGCCTTGGACTTTCTCCAAGAGGTAAGGAATTCTGACTTTTCACTCTCATGATTCATACACCATTAATGATTCACTTGTGAAGCAAACATGTAGATATCATCATGTGTTAAATGTTCCAATCATTGTTTGTATTGTATGAGTTGCACATGTAATGTTTTGACATGTGATATTCTTGATGTGTTGCACTATTGTTGAATAGTTTGTGAGTTACTCAGTCACTTTTAGGACAAGATATTGTTATATTTGCTATCCTTGTGAAAAATGCTCTAAGTTTGATCTTTATATCATTGAAAATGGTTGAGAGATGAAGGAGTTATGGAAGGTTGAAAATTTGGCCATGGAAGTGAAGCTAGGGCACGAGAGAGAAAAGCGAAGAAGAAGAAGGAGAAGTTGACTGAGAGGTGATCTGACATGATGTGGCGCTGAGGTGGCCATTTTGAGTGATCCTTAAAATAATAACAATTGGAAACGTATTATAACTGGATGTAACAGCGACCTTAGTGGTAAAACCTTGCCTTGTCGTGTCTTTGCTTGTCTTGTGTGGTTGTCTGTCCGTTTTTTTAATGCACACGCAAAAATATAAATGATATTTTTTTTATTTAGTATAATTTTAAATGGAAGTTACGTAAAAGGTTAATAGAAGAAAGTTGTGTAAAAAATAATAGTAGTGGTTTTAATGGAAGTTATTGTGTAAATTATACATTAAAATAAAAATAAAATTAATAGAAAAATAGGTTACACCAAAACTAAGTTTTACATTTATATATATTATAGAAAATAATTATTAGAAAGCAAATTTTGCTCAAACAACTTTGAAGACATCCTTACTAACACTTTTCCAACATTACTAACACTTTTCCAATAATGTTTAAATAAATAAATCCCAAAACCATCAAGGTCACAATTTTCCAATAATGTTTAAATAAATAAGTCCCAAAACCATCAAGGTCAGGCGCTCCATCAGTATTCAAGCTAAAAAACAATAGTCTTAACCTCTTAAAGACTAGGTAATATAGTGATCATAGTATTCATCTTCTAGTCTATCAAAGCCAGAATATAATCCTTTACTAAGAAATCATCCAAGCATTTATTATTAAAGTTGAAAATATTCTCATAATAAGAAACAAATTGGTTCTCAATGTCCACGACATCATCCATCCATTGACCACCAAATATATTCTTTTGATGCAACTCTGGACACTTTTAATTTTGGTATATTTCCTTTTTAAATTATAAAATATTTTTATTATTTTACACGAATTAAAAAATTTAATTATTAATATTATTTTATAAAAAAAATAAATTATATATAATTTTATAGTAATATTTTTCATAATTACATAAACCATAGTGACACCAAGCATTTCATCATCTTCTTTTCAAGTGAATGACATGTGCTGATTAGAGGTATCAATCACGATAGGATCCATACAAATCATGCACATACCCCACAAATTAGGCCGGATATCATTCTTATCATTAAGAGTAAAAAATAAAAAAATAAACTGGTACTACAAGTTATCAAAGAACTTAGGAGAAAATTCAAAATGATTCATCAAGGGTTCAACAATGAACAAGAACTATGGATTATGCAACTTGTATAATCTTTGAAAAGCAAAATGATCCCTTTATATTGCAGTAAATAGATTTTATTTGAGAGGGTCATTAGCTATGCCCTTTGGGTAACTCGTATACTAGTACCGTTAAGCTTGAATATTTCCTTCTTTTTTTAGAATTGGATAGAACAATTTCAAATTCTCCATATTCAATATTAATGCAGCGCTTTCTAAGAATATCAACTTCCACCATATCAATTCAATTGAATTTGAGATTGTTCCAATCTTGTTGAATCTCCACATGGATATTATATGGGGTTTCAATGATTATTTCCTTCTCAATATTAGTTAGTAGATCTTGTTGAAATTAACTCAAAACTTTGAGAATTCTGAATCAATTTTAATGAATAATATTCAATCAACCGATCGAAATCCCTTGTTCTCCATTCTTCACTTGAGTGAATCAATCACACATTGATTGCAAGAATGATTCTGCGCAACAATTATCAATGGAAGAAGAAAGAAATAAAATTGAATAAGAAAGAATATTAGGGTTTAACAAAAATTGGGGAAGAGGAGATGATTTCTATAAAGTAACTCTCTACTCTCAAACTGAAAAAATATTATTCAATTGTGCAACTGTAATTTCTATTGTGTGTTACAATACTATTCTTCATTCTTCTTACTCAAAATAGAGGTTTTAAAATTGAGTTACTTTGCTCCCTAAGGTAAACACCAAAATTACAAAATCCCAAAAAAATTATTTTGGTTTAAGTCGAAATCCTGTGTCAAGCAATCTGCTTCGACATCTAACATAACTTGACACACACACAAACACACTAGGCTAATTTCGACACATTCTTATTTCTGTCGAGCTACACTTGCTTCAACACAAGGAATTACAATCTCAACATACCACATAATTCATTGTGTCTAAACTATCTATATTTATCATAGACCTTAACTTTTTGAACACTTCGACTTGCACTCCTTTCGTCATGATATCTGCAATCTAATTCTCAGTTTTGCAGTGTTCCAAGTTCATCGTCCCTTTTGCTACCTGCTCTCGAAGATAATGGAACCTCATTTCGATGTGCTTGATTTGTCCATGTGCTATTGGATTCTTCACCAGATTGATAGCTGACATGTTGTCGATCTTCATGGTAACTGCTCTATGACTCTTCGCTGTAATTTTCTCGACCAGATTCACCATCCACTTTGATTGACATGCACAAAGAAAAGTATTTATGTATTCTGCTTCGCTTGACGACAATCCACTACCGGCTCCTTTATTGAACTCCAAGCAACTGGTGCACCACCTAGCATAAACACATAGCTAGCTGTGGATTTTCTATCCTCAACATCACTACACCAACTTGAGTCAGTGTATCCCATTAACTTGCATTCTTTTTCTTTATCAGCTACAGGAAACAAAATGCCATAGTCGAGAGTTTCTTTCAGATATCTTAGTATCATCTTTGTCGCTGCTAGGTGTGATACATTTGGCTTCTGCATGAATCTACTCACCATACCTACATTGTATGCTAGATCAGGCCTTATGTGGCAAAGGTATCTGAATGACCCAATAAGTTTTATGTACTGAGTTGGGTCGACATCATCTTCATCTGATTCTTTCGACAATTGCATTCTGGGCTCAACTGGAGTTGAACTTGGGTTGCATTCTGGGTTCAATTGGAGTTGAAGTTGGGTTGCGATCTTGCATCTTAAATCTCTTGAGTATTTCACCTGCATATCTTCTTTGATGCATCATCAAACCTCTACCGCTCTTGTAGAATTTGATGCCAATAAAATATGAGAGATTTCCCAAGTCTGACATTTTAAACTCCTCACTTAGGTCATATTTGAAATCTTTGATCTCCTTCTTGTAACTTCCTGTTATAAACAGGTCATCGACATAGAGACATAGTATAAGTAATTCACTATTGTTTCTCCTTACATATACTTCATGCTCAGTCGTGTACTTCACAAACACTTTCTCCCTTAGAAAGTTATCTATCTTCTTATTCTAAGCTCTTGGAGCTTGCTTAAGTCCATATAGAGCTTTATGAATCCTGTACACCTTTCTTTATTCGCATTGTTTCACAAACTCAGCTGGTTGTGCAACATAAACTTCTTCATCTAAGGGGTCATTCAGTAATGAACATTTCACATCCATCTGACATACCTGTCAGCTGTTCATGTTTTCTAGACCAACAACCAACCTGATTGTTTCGATCCTAGCAACGGGTGCAAAGACTTCGTCGAAGTCGATTCCTTCTTTCTGGAGAAATCCTTTTGCAACAAGTCTTGCCTTGTGTCGAGTTACTTCTCCTTTAGGATTCAACTTAACCTTGTATACCCATTTCACATTGATTGCCTTCTTGTCTTAGAGAAATTTGAAAAGTGACCAAGTGTTGTTGACTTCGATGGACTTTAGTTCCTCATTCATTGCTTTCTTCAACATTGAATCTTTCAATGCCTCAGCTGCATTGACTGGTTCGGTATCTTCACAAAAAGCATAGTGTACCAACTCACCTACTTCATTTACCACATCATCTGATGTAATCACACACTCTTGCAACCTTACATGCATGTGTCTTGTTCGTTGAGCTCTGCTTGGGCCTGCTTCACCTATGACTTTTTCTTGTCGAACTTATCTTTCGACTTCACTAGCCGGTTCTTCACATAAGATTCTCACTGAGTCCTTCTTAAAATTCTCAGTCCAATCTCATTCTTTAAGCTCATTTATGATCTCATTCCTACTGATCACTACTTGCTTGTTCACTAGGTCGAACAACTTGTATCCTCCAGTCGATTGATATCCTATTAAGATCATTTGACTCAACTTGTCATCAAATTTTCTTCTCAAATGATCTGGCACATGTCAATGTGCTATAAATCCAAACACATTCAAATGACTTAGGCTAGGCTTGACACTAGACCAACATTCTTCTGGCGTAATTCCTTCTAGCCTTTTTGTCGAACATCTGTTCAAGATGTATGTTGCAGTCAACATAATTTCTCCTCACAATTCTTTGGGTAGATGTTTGCTTTTCAACATGCTTCTCACCATATTCATGATGGTTTTATTCTTCCTTTCTGCAGTTCCATTCTGCTGTGGAGTATTTGGGGGGCATCACCTCATTCATAATCCCTCCTTTCTTACATAATGCATCAAAATCTTTCGACACATACTCTTCACCACCATCAGTCCTCGGAATCTTTAGCTTTTGATCACTTTGTCTTTCGACCATAGATTTAAATATGAAAAATACCTCGATCACTTCACTTTTCTTCTTGATTAGGTAAGTCCACAGTTTTTGACTAAAATTATCTATGAACATAACAAAGTATTTGTTACCTCCAATTGAATCCACCTGGATAGGACCATATACATCAGAGTATACGACTTCAAGAATTGCCTTCGACTTGCTTCTGCTTCCTTGCTAAAGTTGTTCTTGTGCTGCTTTGCCTGAACACATTCTTCACACACTTCACTTAGAATGTCGATTTCTGATAATCCTGAAACCATATTTCTTCTCTTCAAATCTCGGATGTCTTTGAAATTGAGATGACCAAGTCTATAATTTCATATCCATTCATCTTTGTCGGCTGCAGTTGCAAGACACTTATGCTACATCACATTAAGTTCAATCTTGAAGGTTCTATTATGAGACATTGGTGCCTTCCAGATTAACCTACCACCTGAATCGAGAACTTTCATCAGCTTGTCTTTGATCAACACCTTGTAGTTCTTTTCTACCAGCTTCCATATGCTAAGCAAATTACTCTTCATGCCTGGTATGTACGATACATTGGGAATTACTGACCTCTTTCCATCTTTCCTCATAATCAGAACATCACAAATACCTTCAGTTGCTAAAGTATTGTCATTTGCAAATTTCACCATGTTCTTCATTGAGGGTTTTATGTTTACAAACCAATCATTTCTACCAGTCATGTGTGATGAGCATCCTGAGTCCAAGTACCATTAGTCCTGAAATCTTTCATCATCTTTTGTTGTGACCATCAACAACATCTCTTCTTCTTCTTCTTCTTCTTCTTCTTCTTCATGTTTTGCCAACTTTGGATCAGTTTCTTGATTCTTCCTCTTTTTTGGACAATCACTAAAATAGTGACCATACTTATGACAATTGTAACACTGAATGTGAATGTTGTCAGGTTTTCGACCACCACCTCTTCCTCTACCTACAGCACCACCTCTTTGGTTGCCTTTATTCCAAGGTTAATTCGATCAGTTTCTTTCTTGTTGATTTCGACCAGTCGAATTGTTGTAGCCTCCTCATCATTTGTTGCAATTCTAACTTCCTTTGTCTTTCTTTTCTTTTGTTGATTGCGCTTGCAAAGCCACATCACTCTTTGACTTTCCTGCAACTTTTCCAGCCATCCTTTGTTCATGAGATTCAAGAGTCCCTTGAAGCTCTTCCTTTGTTAATGTTGACAAATCTTTCGACTCTTCTATGACTACTACCATGTGGTCAAACTTTGGAGCTAATGACCTCAAGATCTTTGCAACAACTGATCTTAAAGTCAACAATTCTCCACATACTTTGATTTAATTCACCAACTTAGTAACCCTAGTGAAAAAATCGATTATGCTTTCACTTTCTTCCATTTGAAGCAATTCATACGTTCTTTTCTGAGTTTATAACCTCACATCTTTCACCTTCTTTGCGCCTACAAATGATTTCTCCAAGATTTCTCATGCTTCTTTTGCTGATTCTACATCACTAACCTTTTCAAAATTGTATGGATCAACGTATTCATGAATTATAAAGAGAGCTTTATAATCTTTTATCTTCTATTCTTTGTATGCAGCCTTTTCTTGATCCGACGCATTTTCTGCAAGCGGTGTTACTCATTCCTTCACAAGATCCCAAAGATCTTGATAACAGAAAACCACCTTCATCTGCTTGCACAAATTCTCATAATTATTGTTCTTGAGAATCGGAAGACTCGCCAGGAAATGTCTGTTTGGATGATTCATTGCTGTCGTGATTTTCTTCCCATGAATCGCTCAGCCAGTGCTCTAAATACCAGATGTTGAAATTAACCCAAAACTTTGAGATTTCCGAGTCAATATTGATGAACAAGATTCAATCAACCAATCGAAATTGATTGCTTTTCACTTGAGTGAATCAATCACACCTTGATTGTAAGAATGATTATGCCCAACAATTATCAATGGAAGAAGAAATAAAGAAAATTAATTAAGAAAGAAGATTAAGGTTTAACAAAAATTGGAGAAGAGGAGATGATTTTTACATAGTAACTCTCTGCTCTCAAACTAAGAAAATATTATTCAATTGTGCAACTGCACTTTCTATTGGGTGTTACAATATTATTCTCTTTTCTTCTTACTCAAAATAGGGGTTACTCCCTCTATTTATAATTGAGCTACCTTACTCCCTAAGGTAAAGTCCAAAATTACAAAAGCATAAAATTTCTATTTTGGTCTAAGTCGAATCCTGTGTCAAGTAATCTGCTTCCACACTTCAATATCTAACACAACTCGACACGCACACTAGACTAATTTCGACACATCTTTGTTTCTATTGAGCTACACTTACTTCGACACAAAGAATTACAATCTCAACCGATCTGACACATCATTATGATCCACATAACCATCAATACTAACATGAGCACCCCTCCTCCTCTGTGTCAGCGTAGAGTGACCAAAAATATGATAAAAAATAGAATTGTTTTTTATTATCCATGTAAATGGGAGTACCAATATTGCCGCCTATGAAAAATATATTTTTGTGCCGCCAATACTTTGTGCTAATGTAGATATATGAATTCACACTTGTGCTAATTTATAGTTGGTTTGATGCTGCACATATGGATTGAAATCCTTGCTCCAAGTAAATTATAACTTGAGAAAGACTAGGTTGATATTCTAATAATGTACCGATTATACCCTTAAGCACTTCAACATATGAAAACGATAGTACATCGAATCCTTTACCAAGTGAAGAAATTCCCCACTTTCCAATAATCTTTCACTGATCCATATGTTTAATGCGAATATTTCCCACCTTCAACAGATTAGCTCCTTTTGGCCATGTAGATTGTTTTTGCATTGTTCAAAACCAACAATATATTCCTCCTCAGAAATGAGGATCACTATTTAATCTCCCTTGATCGTGGGTTTAGGAAATTGGCTCATTGGAATAAAACATACCAATTCGTTTAGCGTTTGCGCAAAAGATAACTTGATGATCACGTTATCAGTAGGTTGAATATTATAAGCATGTGAATCTTTAGGTTGAGGAGAAGGATTAGGTGGAGATAGACAAGATCAAGGTAGGGCACAGATCCCCATGGTAGCCATGAGCGGCAGCCGACGGAGATCGTCTCCAAAAATCTGTTGTGGCGAAAATGTAGTTATAAAAAAATTAAAAAAATTACAAATCAAAATGTGATTCAGAAGGATCTTGAGTGTTTTATTTTATTTCATTTTCATCTTTGATGAGATAGAGCATAGATGTAAATAGATGAATATACAAACGAGAGTCGTCTATGAATCATTTTTCTATCATACAAGTAAAAGTAAAGACATGTTAGGTAAAACAATTTGAGAAACTAAACTCTTTTTAGTGTTCTTATTAAGTTAGAAAAAAATTTATTATTTCTTCAACGAAAAAAAACAGTCGTGCACCAAAACTCGTAAGAATTAATGTGCTAGTGGCTATACAACATTTCCTTGTCACTTGCACTCTTCTCTTCTTGTGGCTGTCGCTGAAACATAATAGGCAACAGTAAACAATCCGTGAATGAAACATAAAATCCCTCCAATGGATAAAAATCGATGATTTGATATCCCACACGACTCTCTCGATCTTGAGTTGGCTAATGTGCCTATGATCAGCATGGAGAATGCAACTCCTAATACTATCCTGTAAACAATTAACAGCAATTCAGCGAGAAGTCCATCAAATTTTTGAATCGACTTATTAGAATTTATCTACTGACATAAATTTTGTGACGCTGTTTAGTAGTCTTACCACGAGAGGACGAGGAAAGTCATTGCTAATTGTCTATTGGATGTGGCTCTTTTGTATTCTTCTATAGACTTTGTGCAAACGCAACCACCAAGGAAGTGTGCAGTTGCATGAGCCAAGGCCAATAGAATGGAAGCACTAAGCCCTAGCTTGAAAGCTTGATAGCTTGGATCCCTACAAACAAGCACCCAAATCTTCAAATCCTTCACCTGTTAACAACAATTGAATCCTTAATTGAGATAGTAGATTTCTCTACGAGATGTCAAGTTCATGCATGATAAGAGTTTTGGAGTACCTTATTTTGAGCTATTTCTGCTTGAATTCCAAGTATGCCAGCAACAACATCCATGACAATGACAACAATGCAGACAAGGAAACCATAGTTTCTAGCCATTTTTCTGAAATTCTAAGGTGTTGCAAACTACCTTGTTCTTTTAACTCCTCATTTTAATAGTTAAGCATCATGTATTATAATATTGGAGGAATAAGAATAAAGATTGAGCCAGGTTTGCAGTGCATTATCATATATGGAAGAAATTAGCTCATTAGGCTTAAAGCTACTTTTATCTTCACATTTTTTACTTTATTCTTTATTTGCATTTCCCTTTCTAATATTCCTTCCGTTAGGGAACACGGAAACAAGAGTTTCACCACCAAGGAAAGCCCAAATTCTCAGGTATGTCTAGCATATGAGACTCGAATGGAACTTTAAGCACCTCCCTCCATTATCAACTTTAAGCTACTTTTATACAAGTTTGTTTACTTTAAGATATAAATAATAATAAATAAATGATTCTCCTAAGGATTGAAATTTAAACCCACAATTTTCACTAATTTAACATAACTTTAATTTCATTGTTTCTTTAAATAATGGTTTTAGTTAAAAAAAAGGTGTTTTTAAATTAAAGGATTTACAAGAGTATGTGAATTAATTTAACCGACTTTTTATTAACTAAATTAAATTAATGTAAATTGTTCATTCAAAATTTAATAATTAACGGTAATATATTTTTTATAATATATTAATATTGTTCTAGGTTGGATAAAGTTTTAATAAAAAAAGATTCATTTACAATTCTCAAGCAACAGGCAAAGACAAATAAAGGTTTGATAACTATCCTACATACTCTTATGCGTAAAGTTTAAGGTACACACTTTCATATTTCATTATATCTCTTTATGGAGTCGGTTACTAACTTCAGCATTAATCTTGTAGTTACATCTTGCATTCAAGCACTCTAAGGTACACACTTTCATATTTCATTATATCTCTTTATGGAGTCGGTTACTAACTTTAGCATTAATCTTGTAGTTACATCTTGCGTTCAAGCACTCTAGTGACTTGCACCATTGCGTCAAGAGTCTATCATTTTAGCTCATTCACAATTCTAGTTCATCGAACGGAACGTTAGCGTCGTATGTGGGAATCGATTTTTAACTCTTCACAATTCCAAAAGTTTAACCTGTTTGATTTGAAATCCAGATCACCAAAGTAATACGCTACGATGAACAAAATTAACTCTTAATTTCAACCTCAAGAATTTCTTTGAACAACCTGAACTAGCACCTTGTCGATTTCCGTGGTCGATGAGATCAAAGAAACATTACCAAGGAGAGAGAAGTGACTCTTGCTAGACTTTCCCTGGTCCATGAAGCATATTGATAAACAAAGAAACGACAAGATGATGCCATGCTTTCATGACCACAAGAAAGTAGATGAAACCCCCAACGTTACGTTACCGTTAGTCATATCTACCACTGTAGCAAATAATATTATATCAAAAATCCTAATCAACGATGGAAGTGCATGAAACCTCATGTACCTAGAGATATTTAGGAAATTAGGTCTTCAAAAGTAAGATCTAAAGTCATGTAAAAACATGAACCTTTTAGCATTCAATGATTCTACTACTTGTAAGTGTACACTTCTTGATAGTTCCTTGTGAAAACGTTTTCAAAAGTATCCTCGGGAGGTTGTTCCTAGCAATGTTCGACGTGGTAGCCTCCTTGGTTCACCTCAAGATGAAATATCACAATAATATCGGTAAATCGATCACCATTTCTGCCTACGCAGAACACGCTTATCCATGGAATGATACTCAAGACTCAGCACTACCTCAACAGAAGCAAGAAAATCTTAAGAGAAGTCAATGTAACTAACCTCCATATTTAAGAAAACATGGTTATTCAAAATAGTGAACCCACTTCACTCACTGGGGCTAAGTCGAAGGTTTTAAGGCCAATTTCGGGCAGTGAATTTAAAGTTATCCAACTTGACGTCAATCCTTCCCGGTCAATGAAGATATATGTCGACCTTTTAGGTAAGGTGAGGAAACAGAATATCAAATGCTTAAGGGAAAACAATGGTCTTTTTGCCATCTCACCCTACGAGATATCCGACATAGATCTGAGTGTAACATGTCACAAGTTAAACATTGATTATGAAACCTGGTATGTATTCAAGACTTAATGGATGCCACTTCATCTTCAAGGTAAGATATATTTAGTCGCTTTCTAATATCATGGAGAATGTGTGTCGAATGCACAAATCTTAATCGGGCATGCCCTAAATATTCCTACCCACTACCAAACATAGATAAATTAGTAGACAATTCAACCAGTTATAAAATTTTGTCATTCATGGATGCACTCTGATTATAACCAAATACCCATGTATGATTTGGTTAGAGGGAAGACGACCTTCATAACCAATCGACCTAACTACCAATATAATGTGATGTCTTTTGGGATGAAAAATGCAAGAGTAACATACCAGAGGACAGTGAATAAGAGCTTCCAAGAACAATGTCTCAACCGAGTATAACAATATAACATGGGGTTTAACCCAGAGATGTGAATTTTTGGGGTCTGAGTTGGAAAATTTATAGGTTTTTACTTGACACAAAAAGGAATAGAATCCAACCTTAACAAACGTGAGGCAATCATCAAGATGAATGTGCCATCTACTAAGAAGGAGGTGATGAAACTCAATTGGGCGTTAACAGCCCTAAATTGATTCATCTTGAATTAGGCCTAACATGCCTTACTGTTTTAAAGTTTATTAAGGAAAGAGACATAATTCTCATGGACCCTGGAACACGGACATGCTTTCTCATCCATGAAAACAACTTTGTCCACCCCGTCAGTGCTTACACGGTCGACCATTAGAGATGTTCTAAACCTCTACCCTATTGTATCCCAAGAAGTTGCCATTTTCATTTTGATCGGTGAACCAGACTCCCATCAAAGTATAATGTACTTCATCTCCAAATCTTTAGCCCAGAGTCATGCTACTAAAAGATCGATAAGGTAGTTGATGACAATTTAGCAAGTGTACTAAATGTATCGAAGTAATAAATTTATAAGTTTGTCTCCACAAGAATTGTTCTATTTAACAAAGTGATTTGCGTGCTATTGAAATTAAAATTGGGGGTTTTCAGATTTAATATGGTTAAATAAAATTAGTGGAAAACTTGATCAAATTAACAGCAATTAGACCTTGTGTCGAATCCCATGTATGTCACTATAGATACTGGCATCTATTTACCCTTAAGATGAATTATCAATGATTACGATGATTTAACTTATCCATTATACCTAATTTCTTGGTGTATAACTCACTTTTCTACACTAAGCTCTCTAATCCCTTAGGTCAGCTGGCTAGTTAAAACATACAATGTCTTTGTGTTAAACCCTAAGCCATAATTTATAATTTCTTACTCTAATCAATTACTGGGTTGAACCGATTAATTTAGTTTCAATCCATCGAGTTATGGTCAATAATCACTACGAGTCTAGATCAATATACATATTCATAAACACATATAAAACAATGAACACAAAATTAAACTGAATAATGATACTGAATAAGTCAATTATTCAAATAGTACAAAGATCCAAACATATGTCTTAACAGGTTCGTACAAGTTCATCTAACAAGCCTTAATCAATAAAACTTCGTTATTCATACTCCTAGAAACCATAACTAAAGTAATAAAGAAACAATACATAAATTTCATATTTGAATTTGGCTTCCGGTAATGAAAACCTTCGCTCCAAAACTTTAGAAATTTCTTCGTCGTCAAATTTGAGTCACAAGAATGTTCAACCCCTTTTCGAATGCATTTTACCTTTTTTATAGAAGCAAAAATGTGTCAGAAAAGCCAACCATTACGCCCATGATGTATTGTTTTTCCCGTGGATTATGGCGATGATTCTTTTTATCGTTTCGTGATAAGTGTCTGTTGTGTTACGATTTCCACACCGTTTTTCCAGTGGCTATATATTTCTATTAGATTTCATTTGCAAATATTCTCATCTCAATCCTAGTTATGAAACTTTAGATATGATCAAATTACTAGATAGACGTCATGATGTAAATTGTGCTGAAAATGTTATTTTCTACATAATTTCTCTAGTTTTTCATACTTCTAATTTGTTTTCTCACTTCCTTATTTTCTTTCTATTTCTTCATAAAACTCAAACATAAACTACAAAGAATCATCAAAAACATATGCAAATGCTTATAAAAATGACAGAGTGTCATCACAACCCCAAACTTATACGGTTATTTGTTCTCGAGGAACTCATTCATAACTATGATCTTCCTTATAACTTTTTACTTACTAAACCTATGGAAGACACCAATCGCTGTCGAGTCATCAATTTCGTTTCTTGCTTTAATCCAACATAATCCAAAAAAAAAAAATTCTACTACTTTATATATATTCAACCTTCTCTCAATCTCACCGTACACTCTTATTGAAACAATCTAGTAAACACTCATTCTCATACAATTGACACCAAACATATGAACTTACAAGTTTTTTAAAAATTCGTCACTTTCTATTCGAGAACACATTTTTGAGGTCTTTCACATGTTGTAACGTGACTTATATCAATGTGGGATATATTTGGCAAGTAGGTTCAATTCCTTGGATTTAAATACCTGATACCCTCCTATTTTTACACCACCCTTACATATTCTTTGTTTATTTTCACCTATGGGTACAAGAATTTCGACTTTCGTTTTCTCTTTTTTTCTTCCAGAAGCTTTAAATTTTTAACAGCGTAACAATTTTTCTAGCTTATATTCATTCTTATTTTTTTTGTCGACACTTTTTTTATTATCAAATTCTAGTACCCCAAACTTAAAACATTTCTTATTTCAGAAGAAACCCCAAACTTATTTTTTTCACGTATCATTACAAATCATATAAAAGTAACAATTTACCTAACTCCAATGAGAGAGGGGAATGATTTCTCTTTCAGGTTAATGATCTAAATTTATGGCTAAGTCACCAAAAAATTGGCTCAGGCTGAAAGAGTTTTCAACAGATAAAAATTCTTTTAAGGTTCACCTAAGAAAGGGACTAAGTTAAAACAAACAACTTGTCTCAGCGTGTAATAAAACAGGCAAACAATAATTCATAATTAAAGAAAATTCTAGTAGATGAACAATCATAAGAAAACTCATAAAAGAAAGAAAGTAAATTGTGGAATTTTTTGGCTTAAACCTTACTTGTTAAGGTATATGTCGTCGAAGATTACTCCTCTTCATATTTTGTCAATCCACGTTTAGAACTTTAGTAACAACTCTTCTTTCTCTTTTATTTTTCTTTATTTATGTCTTTATTCTTTTTATCATTGGTAAAACATCATACTATGAACTGAAGAACACAACATAAACAAATTCATTCGTTAAATAAAGAGCATGCAGTTTACTAACAGGGAAATCATACTTATTAAAAACTGAAATTAAAACTTTAAAGGTCCTTAGCTTGACCGTTTGATTCTCTGTTAGGGCGGCATGTATGACACAAAAAACACATCATTTTTCTTCTTCCTTTTGTTTATTAGGAATCCCTTGAACTTGAGGTATTGATAGTATTTCTTCCATATCTCCTTTAGCTTCATAGTAGCAAAGAAGGCATAAATGACATCCAATACTTTATTAATTTCTTCTCTTCCATCTACCTTGTTGCTAAAATAACTCTTAGGAACATGCTTTTGTTGAAGATTTTCATATTAGATATCTACGTCTAAACAAATTATTATATTTGGAGTTTCATCCAAAACTAGATCATTCTCACTTTACATTCTAGCTCTTTTCCCATGTCTAATTTTCACCTCAAATTCTTTTATCCTTGATTTAGTTTTCCCATCTGATGGTATGCATTTTTATTCTTATTTTTCTTTTTCAACTCCTCATTCATATACTTCTTCCCATTAATCTTTGACTTCTCTCTCAACTTTATCATCCCTAGTACTATACAATGTATTTCCATTAAAACCTCCACTAGATTGAGCTTCCACTTGTTTAATAATTGTATAATTTGATTTTCAAGATTCTTTATGGATGTTTCACTGTTCTTGTTAGATACTTTAATGTTCTCGTTGGATGCTTCAATATTTGTGTTCAGTGCTTGCAAGTCGCTTTGATTTATCATCATGAATTGGTTCATAGTCTCTTCTAGAAGATATGGATCCCTTTCAGGTATTTCTTGAGTGATCTTTATTTCTCATGAAATTTTGTTCCTGAAGGGACAGATGTTGGAACAACTAGGCCGACTTCTTTAAACCAGAATGACAACAATAAAAATAGTAAAGCATAAAGCAAGGACATTCCTACGTTTGGGGCACTCTACCCAAGAAAGGAAATTCACTCTTCAAATTAGAATAATTAATCTTATAAGAAACTTCAACCCCTTTGAAGTTATATGCCTTTCCCTAATCCTAAAGACTTTCTATTTAGGTCTCCCCATAAATATGAGAACTCCCTCACTTTCTTCAACCACTAAACCCTAATGATCAACCTTAATAACAAGTCTATTGATAATTGAATACAACTCAACTAAACAAATCAATAACTAAATCAAGTTACTAAAACATAGAGTGGTGTACACAACCATGTTGAATTTACAACTCAACTAAGTCAAACCAACAACTATGCCAAGTTACTAAAACATAGTGCGGTGTACAACAAATAGGCTCAACACTAATAAACCATTAGTATGGAATACAAGACTCAAAGAAACCTAGACACAAAAAACTTAACCTTGTGTACAAACCCCAAAGTAAAACATGAGAATTGAGTCTCCTTATATAGCAATGTCTTTTGGGATTTTTCCTTATAAATCTCTAATTTAAATTCATCCAGAATAATAGAGAATCTTGTTGGAATTGATTTCTCCATAAAAATCTCCAGAAGATATGACTTGTTACATTCAAATTCAAATTTAAATCTCCATTTAAATTTGATTTGATCTTCAACAACTATCAAACAAATCAACTACACATTGCTAACAAATCTGCAAATAAATCTAATTAAAATCCAATCAGAAAATTTGCACCAAACAATATTCCTCATGGCCTGCTGGCAAGGCCAGATGTAGCACTGTACATGCTAGAACATCGTATTCCACATGTTACATAAGTACATCCAAATTAACTATTCTCCATGACATGTAGATTTTCTTTATATAGAGAAAATTTGATAGAATAATTTTGAACCAAACTGCAATACCATTTGTGTGTTGCTAGAGACCTGATGTTGCAACACCCGTATTGGAATATCATGTTCAATATGTGTCCCATATGCACCAAAACTAGCTTAAGCAAACTCCATGTTATTTTTTATAATATGGTAAATCCCAAAAGGACCAATAATCCCCCTCTTTGGCAAAATTTGGCAAAATAACTCTTCAAGCAGAAATACATCTAAGTATCAAATACATACTTAGACCAAACATCATCAACAACGGAATAATATCCATTAGAGCATACATCAGTTGAAGAAGTCTGAGTAGCACGTCTCAGTAGCGCAAGACATGATTCATGAGGTAGTTACACACATATGAATTTACATGTCAAAGGTCATGAGGTAGTTACACACATGAGAATGATACACACATAGTACTCCAAAACATACAGTCATGCAATCACTCAAGATGAGTTAGTAATGCATGAACATTAATTTAGTAGTCAGTAGTTAAAGATTATAAGCTACTACTAACACACATAAATCAACTCACACAAGGGACAAATTCCAGGCCAGATGTTTCGGCATGTGAGCATACATAATCAAATCAGAATACATAGTCCTATACACCACAAAGTCAACAGGTATTAGTTTGAACACATAACCCCTACGCACCATTGATCAGTGCATTTTAATGTACCTTACTCTATGTTTAGACTTAGGCATTTCTACCATTTAGTTTATTTAATTTCCTATTTTATAATGTTTTTACAATTTATTTTATTTTAAACTTTATTTAATTTTCGTTTGTTATTTTTCAGCATTAATAGCTTTTAGTGAAAAATTCATAACTGGAGCTACAGGAATCGGATTGAGGCATTCTACCAGTCGTTGGAAAGCTAAGAAAGAGATCTACAACTTTCATGTTGTACAAAGGAGCTGATTCGGATTTCTTGAGTCTCGAATAATTCGTTGAAGTTTCTGACTTGTGACAATGTAGTTTTCCTTGCGGGTCTAGTTTAGGTTTCTGGCCCAGTTATTTTCTATTTAAAGTTGTTGTTGTGATGCAAAACTGGGACCGAGTTTATTTTTCCGAATTTTTTCCTTTGTTTTATAGTTTTCATGGAGAACTAATACCTCCGGGCAAATCCTGCTGTGTACGGTTTCAACACTTTGAGGTTATTATTATGTCAATTTACTCTGATTCCTTTCAATCCTTTTCTATGAAGTCATCTGCTTAATTTGATTACAATTGTTTGCTTAATTCAATTGGTGTTCATAGGATAGAATTGGTTAAATTCGATTGTATGCATGTTCCTAAATTTAATTGCGTATTATCGTTTGCTTAATTCGTTAATTCGTCATATTCTTAACCGTTTGCTTAATTCGGTAAACAGGAACATAATTCATTTGATGTTGATAAGCGCTTGTCTGATTAATATCATAATCGAATAGGATTGGTACCGCTTAGGGATTGATGTTATAATAATCGATGATAAGTCGGAACCCGAATCAGTAGGATTAACCGTTTTAATTTATCTGATAATCACTTTTTTTAATCACTTTTTTTTCTTCTTATTTTATAAATCAAAACTTAAAACCCCCATAAACATTTTCTTTAGTTGGTTGAAATAATACAAGAATCCTTGTGAGAACGATATTTCGAGTCATTTGTCGCTATATTACATTTTTACAAAAATAACTCGTTTTTGATCCACGAGCGACCGCGGATCAAATTGGCGCCGTTGCCGGGGATTCTTATTAATTTTAGCCAAATGTAAAATTTTAATTTTAGAGTTTTTGTTTTTTTTGTTTTTTGTTTTTTGTTTTTGTGTGTAAATTTTCAGGGTTGCAGTACAGTGGTAAGCGTTTCAGCCTATCAGGTGAGTTTGTAAGCTATTGTTCCGATTTGCTCCGAATTTTTTCCAGAAAATCAGAAATAAATCGTTTAACAATACTCATTTAGAATAAAATTCTAAAAGATTTTGACCCTGAAAATCGCAAATTAGTTATTTTTCTATTTTATTTTATTTTTTTTTCTATTTTCATATTTTCAAAAAAATCCGAAATTTTTTTTATTGACTCATTTTGATTTTATTTGATTTTTAGTTATATTTTTATAATTTTTAGATTTAATTTTATTCGGTTTTCTATTTTTCCATTCTTTTTCTTAACGGGGACATTGTTGGTATTTTTCTAATTGTTGTTGCATTGCCGAATTTGTTCTTTGTTTTATTTTCTTTGTTGATTTTCCTATTAAATTTAATATGACAAATCAAATAACTCTTAGAGAACTTGTTGCCTATGATACGAACTATAATGCTTTATGTATGGAATATCCTGTTGTTAGTGTACCTTTCGAATTGGAATCTGATTTAATACACTTGTTGCCAAGGCTTAATGGACTTGCAGGTGAGGATCCGAATAAGCATATGAATGAATTCCAAATTGTATGCTCTACACCTTCTGAACCTTCATTAGAGGACCTTGTCAAGCAAATGGCTATAAATGATCTTCAGTTTCAGCAACAAACAGATTCAAGTCTTCAGGCTCTGCAGACACAGATTGAACAGTTTGCCACTATACTGAATGCCATGCAACAAGCTCAAGAATCAAACCAACTATCTGCCCAAACAGTAGTGAATCCAAAAGAGTTACCATTTGATTTAGTTGATGATATTCATCCTGAGTTGTTATCTGATTTTCCATCTTTATTAGATTATGATGATACTTACTCTTGTGATTCATGTACCGACACTAACATTTGTTCTGTTTGTGCTGAGATTAATGCTGCCGTACAGGGTGATGTTTTTCATGCAGATGAAGTTGTTTATGTAGCTAAAACTCTTAACATCACGGCTGCCCCAACCTCACCATCCATTGAACAACCTTCCCCCTTGGAGCTTAAACCACTTCATACCAATCTGAATTATGCTTATTCAGATATGGATAAAAAGCTTCCAGTTATAATTTCTTCTAACCTTGATTTTGATGAAGATAATAAACTTTTACAGGTTTTGAAGAAACATAAGAAGAGAATTGGATGGACCTCGATGGAAGTGGGAAGAAAAGCAATGAAGCAACCCCTTAACCCATTGATCTCTGATGTTGTGGAAAAGGATATCAAATTCACGTGTCCATTCGACACTTTTATTTATCGAAGATTCTTCTTTGATCCTGGAATAAAAGGCGAAGACACTAATACAAATTTCAAGGGCGATGGATGCTATCCAAAGTTACTCCCCACTTTGGAAGAGGAGACGGCAGGAAATCTCTCTTTGGGAAAGGATGCATATGTGATCACTTATCCACCTTGACTCCTCGGGTGTGTTCCTTCCTTTCTCTCACTCTTATTTTATATTTATGTTCTTTCGTTGAGGACAATGTATGCTTTAAGTGTGGGGGAGGGAACCATTTACTTTGTTTTATTTCTTTCAATTTTCTTTGTTTTGTTTTCATTTAATAAAAAAATTGTTTACTCAGAAAAACACAATGCATTTTTTGAAATTTTTGGGTTGTAGATCGATTGGAGGTCAGATTGTAGAGACTTGAGAAAAATTCATAAGATCGGTATCGTTTTAACACCTTGAGTCTCCAAAATATGGAAATCGATTTAGATACTTGTTATGCCTTAGTCTTGAGTTCTCGTTCTTTAATAGCTCTTAAGTAGTTTATCTAGCAGTCAGCACCATCTAAAAATCACATGCTAAGTAATTGAGCTGATGCAAATAAGTGAATGATCCCGTGCTTAATAAGAAAAAAAAAAGAGAAAAAGAAAAAGACAAAAAGTGAAAAAAGAAAAGAAAAGAAAAAGAAAAATGTCTAATTATGAATTGTTGAAAAAAATATGGATCACAGTCACTAACAAGCTTAGTTACCATGCGTGTGAATAGATAAAGGGCTTAATGTGATTGCACTAGAATGAAAGATAGCAAAAAGGAGGATGAGTAAGTTAGACTTAGGCATAATGACATGATTTGGATTGGTTTGTATAGGAGGGAGTCTTATGATCGCAAAATTGCAGATTTGTATTCTTACGATATCCTTAGTATGCAAAAGTAGTACCTATCAATGCAATCTTGACCAAAGAGGAGTTCACAGCCTAGATTGAATAGCTGAATGTTTTTGTGTTTCATGAGTTTTGACAATACTTTGCTCGGAGTGCAAAAGTTCAAGTGTGGGGGAATTTGATCAGTGCATTTTAATGTACCTTACTCTATGTTTAGACTTAGGCATTTCTACCATTTAGTTTATTTAATTTCCTATTTTATAATGTTTTTACAATTTATTTTATTTTAAGCTTTATTTAATTTTCGTTTGTTATTTTTCAGCATTAATAGCTTTTAGTGAAAAATTCATAACTGGAGCTACAGGAATCGGATTGAGGCATTCTACCAGTCGTTGGAAAGCTAAGAAAGAGATCTACAACTTTCATGTTGCACAAAGGAGCTGATTCGGATTTCTTGAGTCTCGAATAATTCGTTGAAGTTTCTGACTTGTGACAATGTAGTTTTCCTTGCGGGTCTAGTTTAGGTTTCTGGCCCAGTTATTTTCTATTTAAAGTTGTTGTTGTGATGCAAAACTGGGACCGAGTTTATTTTTCCGAATTTTTTCCTTTGTTTTATAGTTTTCATGGAGAACTAATACCTCCGGGCAAATCCTGCTGTGTACGGTTTCAACACTTTGAGGTTATTATTATGTCAATTTACTCTGATTCCTTTCAATCCTTTTCTATGAAGTCATCTGCTTAATTTGATTACAATTGTTTGCTTAATTCAATTGGTGTTCATAGGATAGAATTGGTTAAATTCGATTGTATGCATGTTCCTAAATTTAATTGCGTATTATCGTTTGCTTAATTCGTTAATTCGTCATATTCTTAACCGTTTGCTTAATTCGATAAACAGGAACATAATTCATTTGATGTTGATAAGCGCTTGTCTGATTAATATCATAATCGAATAGGATTGGTACCGCTTAGGGATTGATGTTATAATAATCGATGATAAGTCGGAACCCGAATCAGTAGGATTAACCGTTTTAGTTTATCTGATAATCACTTTTTTTAATCACTTTTTTTTCTTCTTATTTTATAAATCAAAACTTAAAACCCCCATAAACATTTTCTTTAGTTGGTTGAAATAATACAAGAATCCTTGTGAGAACGATATTTCGAGTCATTTGTCGCTATATTACATTTTTACAAAAATAACTCGTTTTTGATCCACGAGCGACCGCGGATCAACCATTTCTCCCCCTTTTTTCCATAATTTAGCAAAGCTCAATTAGCAGAACATCAGGACAAAAGCTATAATATCTCTTAATGAAAAAAATTAACCCAACCTTCATCATGATCTAAGTATGTTTATCTTTAATGCAAATCCAATCTTCTAAAAGATTTGAACAAACTTGAACCAAATCTAAAGTGCATGAGAATCCAACCAATATCACGCATGCCAAGATCACATCTTGCTATCCATTTTGCCTATAAGCCAATCAAATAAACAACATTCCCCTTTGGCAATTTTTTAGGCAAAACACATACTAACCACTTATTTAAGATTGTACACACAACTAGTGCACAAGAGACAAAAATTATCATTGTGTCCTTTTATTCTTCTCCCCCTTTTTGCCTAATAAATAGACAAATGGCATAGGACCAACATCAAGCAAACAACTCAACAGTAGATCCTTCAAACATACATGATACTATGCACATTCTCATAATCATTCTTCCGATAACAGCAATACACAATTACATATGAGCAACATCATTTATTGAAAACCATCATATCATCATCTCCCATACACATTTACACTAGAAGAAACATTAATTTGAGGTGAATAAGCTCTAACATATTTCCATCAAAAACTATATCAGATTCATCAACTAGTACATAGATGTTTGACATAATGTCTGAGACATCTGATCCAACAAGCAGCTCATGACTGAACCTCGGCAACCCATAAGGAAAATCATCATAATAAACCTAAAAATCATTTATCAAATAGTGCTTCAACAAAAGTTCTTATGCATCCTTATTTGCATATTCTTCTTCTTTCTCAGTTCCCTTTTTCCTTGCTCATAATCTTATTAATATGGAACCTTGCTTCAGCTTAATCAATGTACAATTGGAGGTGAAAGCTTTACACAATTTCTTCTATAAAAAACCATTATATACTCCTTGTTTCCTGCTATATTATGCACATAAGTAATGTTCACACCATACTTCTTGACCAACTTTTCACAGCTAGGATCATCACCAGAAACAATCTTCATTTGTAGTAACTTTCATGATTTCTTTGAAATCAAGAGCTTCTTTACCTAGCTTTCTTTTAGTTGAAATCCTTTTTTTGAAGAACATACTTCCACTTCTAAACACTTGTTTCTGAATGGAATGACACATTGTCCATGTGAGCAAAAGAGACATAAACAAGAATTTTCTTCCCTCTAATCTTTCTCCTCATGGTGACCACAATATCCTAGACATTTGCTTAACCATCTACCATAGATTCACTTGTTTGAACAAGCTTGTTATTCCCTTCAGAATTAACAAAGGCAACTTGTTCATCCTTTAAGGGTAACTTTATTGACTTACATACAGTACTGTTAACTAGCTTTACACTGTTCTTTGTTGCCTACAATTTGGAAACATATTTTCCAATACAGACAAACAAACAAATACCTCTTAAATCATATATGGAGGGAAAAAATAACATCTTATGAGTAATGAGGCCCATTTAGCCTCTTCAAAAAGCTTAACTTAATAAAGAAACTGTGGAATCTCTAAATTAAATATGGACATTTCTTCCATTCTGTTGCATAACAAATGAAACCAGTATTTGGAGCATCAGGATATAAAAGGGAATTTGATCCACACACTTCAACTAAACAAACATTAATTCTCTCCTCAAGCAAGAAGTCGGGATCAAAACCTTAACCACCTTCTAAAGGTGTCAGATTCAGGAAAGAATACAGAAAAGGGGAAATATTAAAACCTAACAATTTCATCACATAGAAAGAATATATTATGATACATTCAGATCAACCAATACATAAATCTAATATTAGATTCGACAATTCCCTCCTTCATATCAATATCATCAGAAGAACTCATAAAAAAATAATAAGAAACAACTAGATTTAACTTATTAGCCAAAAAAACAAAACTAAAAATAAATAAAAAATAAAAAAATGAAGAGAGGGGAATGTGGATGCTGGATGCAGAGGTTCATCGACCGATTCTTTCTTTGTGATATAATTACACAACCAAACTCAGGAATAGATCGATAAATTGTTGCCTCTAGTGACTTCACCTCATCTCTAAGTTAATGAATGTTTATTACATAAGGGACCAAAATGAAAACTGAAATTAAGTTAAGGAACTTCAGGATTAGCCTATTATTAAAGCATTTTGTCTTAAATTTAGGTAATCTAAGTTTATTGCAATTGCTTTTACTTTATATGCATGTTATGTCTTTATCTTGTTTATTTCTAGTCAATCTCACAATGAGTGAGTACTTCTTTAGGGACAAGGGGTCATGAGCTCTATCTCATGCCAAAACCCAATTTACTTATTTGTTTACAAATCATAATAAAATAAAGAGCTTAAAAGTTATTTTAGAATCCGAAATCTTAAATATATTTGTGTTGGCTAGCGAAAGCATAGGAAACCTAGATATCAATCATGTGCCGAAAGGTAGTGATTTGAAATCCGACTACGCATTGCTAAACAATCGATAACGAGACGTAACGACAAGGTTTCTTGTTCTTGATTGAGAAAGTCAGTTAGTTGTTCCAGAAATAAGTCTAGATACGCACGCTACGAAAGTGGGTGTAGTGCATTTTTATCTACTTTTCTAGAGCTTGCCCTATTTTCTCATAATTAAAATCGGAAAGTTAATTAGGTAATTTGGGATAAATATCATGTACTGCATATCCTACTTTGCTTTATATTGTTAATTTTATTCCATTCGCACTGAATTTTCGGTTATTCTATCGCTTTAGCTACACACCGTTAGGATAAAAATTAGTACTTAAAATAAATTCCATGTGGGTTCAATCTTATCATATTTCTTTGCATTGTCGTCAACTTGTGGCTCTGTAACCAGGCATCTTACGTGAAATAACCAATATAAGACCGTAATCTCTCCTCCTACCCTTGAAGGATCCTATTCAAGGAAAATGTAGTCACTGGCTGTGTCTTTCGGGACAATAATACGAGAAAAAATGCTCACAGAAGTTAGTCCATGATTAATTTATTCTGCTCGGAAGCCCATTGAACCATAGTCTATCTGATCTAACCAAGGTTAAGGCAAAAAAACTTGCACTTAGAGGCTCCTTTCGCGCTGAAGTAGTTCCGCCAGTCATTGATGAGTTGCACGTGCTCGTATGGATCTCCTTTTCCATCGTACTCACCTACCTTGGGTGACTTCTCCATGGATTTGGGTATTTTTCTCTCTAAAATCCTGGTGCACAAAGGTTGCTTTTGCTGAACCTCCAACGACCGATTTTCTTCTTGATCCGAGGAGGATCATGACAGCCTATGTCTCCCTTAGAACTTTGGGGAGGACTTATGTTTATTGCTCCTATGTTGATTTCTTGATTTAAGAGCTTTGTCTTTCTTTGTATAGGTCTTCTCTAGACCAACAATGTGAGTCTTTATGGATATAACCTCTTGGACGGTGATCTCTTGCTGAGGTGTGTCGTGGAGCCTTTCTTCTAAGCAAAACATCATATCTTCTATCTCTTGGGAGTTTTGGTGTTGAACAATGTTATACATGTTATTTAGCAGTTCGTTAGCGCCTTGCAGTCCAAGGTTAGCCTTTAGTAGCTGGAAGTCAGGTAAGGTTTTAAGTTGTGAGACTGAAGGTGGAACGAAAGTGAAATTAGAGGAACTTTGACAGATCTAGCTATCTGAGGATTCTAGATTAGATATGGGTGTAACAAAACTTCTTCTTCAGGATTTGTAATGTTTTGAAGAGGATGTGGAGGTGATTGATTAATTGCTACTTAAACAACAACAACAACAACAACGACTTCTTGCGCATTAACATAACAAGTGGCTTTGGATCTGACCATTACTTGGAAGTGTAGGAGTCAGAAATCTAGGAATTCGAGGAATCAAAGTTGAAATGATGCTTGATTAGATAAAATGCGATGGATTTTAGTGTATGATTTTGGAGGATCTTGATTCAATGAGCTGAGAAGGTTGTGAACTAGTGAATTGAAGAAGAATGCATAATTATGGAGAACGCATGAATTAGAAGTCGATTCTCGCAAACGATGTCATTCTTTCGTTCTGGAACCAGAAAAGGAGTGAAGATCGAGAGTAATGGTGGATTTGAGCTTTTGCTGCGACAGGGATGAGGCTTACCTACAAGGTTAGCACTCCAACGCTTAAGCCAGTATGTGAGAGAGAAGAGTTAATTGAAATTGAATTTGAAACTTGTTATCTGAATTATTGTATTCTGTATATATAGAAGATAGTGAATAATTCACTTACTATTAGTTATGAGTAAATTGCGGAGAGCCATTGGATACACTTGAGGTATAGATCTCATGTGCATGCTGGTAGAATGATTTTCGTATGTTGAGAACATTCCAATATAACTGTGGTTCCTCCATGGTGGTCGGCCGAGGTCTATATGATTGGTCTTGAACAAATATATATTTTAAAGCAATATTTTTATAAAAAAATCATATTATATATATATATATATATATATATATATATATATATATATATATATATATATATATATATATATATATATATATATATATATATATATATATATATATATATATATATATATATATATATATATATATATATATATATATATATATATATATATATATATATATATATATATATATATATATATATATATATATATATATATATATATATATATATATATATATATATATATATATGATATGTTTATTAATTTTTTTATATATTTTAAAAAGTTGTAAGGGGATATTCCATCAAATTTAAATTATCACAATACCTTTTACACAGTCCAAAATATCATTTTGTGTTGTCAAAAATTTAACCGTTACATTATCGTATGTTAAACAATTACTCTTAATACTCTGCGTGCTAATCTCTAATCTAGAAAATGAATCTAGAGATTTTGCGAGAGGGATTATACGCGTGACTAATATTGTTTTTCTTATAATGTATTTAATGTACATTTTTTAATTTTAAATGTGTATGGTATTTTATATAATTAATTTAGTTCAACGAATAAAATAATTAATCTATATCAACATATAATTTATTTATATATTTGGACAAAATTAAAAAAAAATATTTCTTTCCATAATTAACTATGTATCTCAAGTTTAAAAGAAAAAAGGTCACATATCATTTCTTATTATAAATTTAGGCGACAAATACTTTGCAAATCCCAATTATGAAAAAAGTAGACATTCTTAAAATAAAAATATATGGACACGTATTGTATTCTCTTAAATGCAAATACATTCAGAGCGCAATTTCTAGAAAGAACTTGATCCTCCCTTTTCCTTCTGCCAGCTTCAAGAAAGAACTGGCTATTTCTAAATAAAGTTCCTTTCGGTTGCACATAGTAAGAACGAAAAATAACAAGCGAAAACCGAAATCGAAACTCGATTCCCGCTCAATTCAATTCTCCTCACTAGCAACAATAGCAATGTCAGCATACCGATGGAAAAGCTTCGACGAGAACGAGGATCGCCCCTCCAAGCCTCGCCGCTACGGCGTCACCGAAATGCGAAGCCCTCATTACACTCTCTTCAACCACAATGTTCTTCAGGTTCACCAATTTTCCTTTTCCTTTTTCATTCATAACTAATTATAGTATATGATATCATTTGCCAATTGTTCTTTGGATTGAGCTTCTTTTTTCACTCCCTTGTGTTCAATTAGGATAATTTGAGCTTAAAGATTTTCATAATTGTTTATAGGAAATAGCTGTGTTGTGTTGTGTTGTGTTGTGTGCAGGATATTTTTGAATCAATGGGAGATGTTGTTGATGGTTTGAAATTCTCTGGAGGTTCTGATAGCTTGATGCCAAAAGCTTTTATCAAACAAGTCATTGATACGGCTCACCAGTATGATGTGTATGTTAGCACTGGCGATTGGGCTGAACATATGATTCACAAAGGTCCATCAGGCTTCAAAGACTATGTAGAGGTTTAGCAGCTCTAGCTACCTTTATTCTTTCTGTGTTTGAATTGTTTGTCTTTGTTGTTTATCAAGGGGGTAAACTTATAACAACACTGTAGTATTAAAAAAGAAAGTTTCGCCCCCGCTGTCCTCGACTGGGGCACAGTTTTCCGAATTCTGTGATCAATTGTTGTGTTTTTTGTGCATTTATCTTTTTACTTTAGAATCATATTTACTATATTAACAGTTTTTATTCTTGGGTTAGTGTTGAGTATGTCTCATTGACACGGAAGAGGGGCAGGGGAGCTGAGCTAGCGCCTCCCTCCACCCCCTTGCATGTGTGTTAGATCCAACTATTTGTTGTAGGGGGTGATAACCCCAGATAGGGGTTTAAAGGTATTATTGTAATCTGAATTGTAGTATTATATGATTTGTAATGTTGAATTATTAATTCATTTGAATAATAATACGGAACTACAACTGATTGTTGTGATAGATACTTGGTTAGCGAGTTAGTTATTTTGTTATGATTATTTACTTGAGTTGCAAGTAACTTACTTGTATAGATACATGTATAGTGTAATTTAGTTTTAGCATTCAATACAATTACCTTTCATTCATTCTCTCTCATTCCATCTTCACCCAAGTGCATTAACACTAACACTGATGTTGCATAGTTACAGTAGACACACTTGACCGAACTACTATAATCAAATGTTCATTGTTTGCAATTCGCGTTTTTATTTTCTCTTTGGTTACTAGATGCAGTTCTAACAATTAGTTAGTGTTTACATATTTCTCTTTTGTTACTAGTTGTTTTAACAATTAGAGTGTTACATATTTCTCTTTTGTTACTAGTTGTTCTAACAATTAGTTAGCGTAAGTTACATGATTAATATATGATATTTTGTAATAGGAATGCAAGAAATTGGGATTTGATACAATTGAGCTCAATGTGGGTTCCATTGGAGTTTCGGAAGAAACCCTTTTAAAATTTGTTCGCTTGGTCAAAACTGGTGGCATGAAAGCCAAGCCTCATTTTCAAGTTAAGTTTAATGAGTCTGAAATTCCCAGAGGTGGCAATAGAGCCTACGGCGCATATATTCCTCCAGCATCTAGATCATTTGGTAAAGATATTTGACTCCCTTTTTCTCTTCTCATTTTTATGCATGTATAACCTATCTCTCTTTAAAGGTGAAATTGAACATATTTAGGCTTTGTGATAGATACTATCTTTTGGATTGTACTACTAAAATATACAACACGTCAGATGTTGTGGTCAAAGAATTGGTAGTATGTGTTTAGACAAATCCTTGATACAAAATATATTTTGATGATATGTTATTTGCAAGTAATACTATAGTGGTATCGTAATCTTCATGAATGAAGATGATTTACTAATCTGTGAAATATAAGGAATGCGTTGTACCCCTCCTTCCGGGGAATGTCAATGCAGACAACTTCAATGAAGTTTTAATTAAATGATAAAATTGAATGGAACTCTGATCCTTGGGTCATACACGTAATTTTATCACATTATTTAAGTAGTTAATTTTGTAGGTCTGGCATGATAGTGCTATCTAGAGATATATTTAGCAACTCTCTGAATCTTCATACTGAACTATTTTTCTTTTTTAATTTTTACCAGAAACATGGAAGTTTCAAAGAAATGTTCCATCATAAATAGATGTTCGTAGGAAATGAGAATATTCAAGTTAAAAATGCTGTGAGTGTTATGGTTTCAATTTGAATAAATTGCATAGTCGGATGGATTATGCTGAAGATACGCCTGTTTTGGATTTCTCCCCCTTTAATTTTCAAACAAATCTCTACATTGATTGTTGAACATGCTACTATTTTCTGTTTCAAACTGTGCTTAAGAAATATTAAGATATTGATTACCAGTAATAAGATATTAAATCTTTTGTTCTGTGAAGATTGGTTGCGTTGAATGATGTAGAATCAATTTAGTATTCTGGTTTGATCTTGTATTGAAACTTTTGCAACAGAACTAGTAGAAGATGTGGATCTCATGATTAGGAGAGCTGAGAGGTGTCTAGAAGCAGGTGCCGACATGATAATGATTGACGCTGATGATCTCTCCAAACACGCCGATAATATGCGAGCAGATGTTATTGCAAAGATCATAGGCCGCCTTGGTCTCGAGAAGACTATGTTTGAAGCATCAAATCAGAGCGCATCTGAATGGTTTATCAAACAATATGGACCAAAGGTAAATGTTCTATTTCCTTTTCCTCGCTTAAATAAGAACAAGAAATAGTAAAAATATTGCGCAACACTTTGATGTTGTGTGTTTTTTTTTCAGGTGAACCTTTTCATCGATCACTCACACTTGGTTGATGTGGAGTGCATCCGAGGACGCAACTTGGGTAGAAATCACGCTTCTGTCCTAGGTTCTTCATATTTCCTGTTCTAAAGTGATGGAAATTTGATTCCCACCCTGTGGGATTTACTTGTGGTTTATGTAAAAAGTTTTATGTAGTTTATTGCATTGGGTGTCATGTATTTCCTTCTTTATGGAGATTGGAATAAATGAATATATTATTTTTCATGGAGTTTATTTTCTTTTTTAAATTAAATTTAAAGAAATACTAGTAAGTATTTTATAACACAATAAATTTAAATTAGTTGGACATTATGTTAGTAATTATTTTGCCTTTGGCCATATGCGATTTTTTAATGTTATTGAGTTTTTAATGTTATTGAGTGACATCAATGGTACCTATAAGAAACCCTCACATGTTAATATTATTAATAATGTCAAACGTGCGCATTTCTCTCGAACTTTTCTAGGATCAAGATTGTGTGCATCATTGCTTCTTCTTCTTTTTCCCTTGACTGTTAAGGTAACTTTTCTCATTGAATCCAATCACGTTGTTGTTTAATTATCATTCTATATTTCTAAGTCAGATTTGTTTTGAATCCCCAATCTCCATGTGTGCATTTGCTTAATTTCCAGTTATCTTGTTTCATTGAAATAATGGGGTGGTGAGATTAACGTTTCTGCATTGCATTATTGTGTTTAATCTGCAACACTCAATGAATGCCACCATACTAGGAAGTGGCATTGGGTTGTGGATCTAAGATTGTTTGGTTCCAAACATAAGCAACCAAGTCTTATCCCATAAAGTAGGGTTAGTTATATGGATTAATTTCTGTCAAAGGATTAATTTCTGTCATAATATTATATTATGAATACATTATTTCATAATTGTTTTATCAAAGAGATTCGACAAAGTTTTATGTAGTCTATTGCATTGAGTGTCATGTATTTCCTTCAATAATTGTTTCATATCAAAGAGATTCGACAAAGTTTTATGTAGTCTATTGCATTGGGTGTCATGTATTTCCTTCCTTGTGTGAAGATGACGAAATTAAATAGAGATTGGAATAAATGAATATATTATTTTTCATGGAGTTTATTTTCTTTTTTAAATTAAATTTAAAGAAATACTAGTAGGTATTCTATAACAAAAAATAAATTTAAATTAATAGGACATTAAGTATAGTAATTATTTTGTCTTTGGCCATATGCGATTTTTTAATGCTATTGAGTGACATCAATGGTACCTATAATAAACGCTCACATGTTAATATTATTAATAATGCCAAACGTGCGCATTTCTCTCGAACTTTTCTAAGATCAAGATTGTGTATCGTTGCTTCTTATTCTTTTTCCCTTCACTGTCAAGGTAACTTTTTTCATTAAATCCAATCACGTTGTTGTTTAATTATCATTATATATTTCTAAGTTAGATTTGTTGTGAATCCCCAATCCCCATGTGTGCATTTGCTTAATTTCCAGTTATCTTGTTTCATTGATAATGGGGTGGTGAGATTAATGTTCCTACATTATTGAGTTTAATCTGCAACACTCAATGAATGTCACCATACTAAGAAGCGACATTGGGTTCTGGATCTAAGATTGTTTGGTTCCAAACATAAGCAACCAAGTCTTATCCCATAAAGTAGAGTCAGTTATATGGATTAATTTCTGCCATAAGAATAATTTATGTCATAATATTCTATTATGAGTACATTATTTCGTAATTGTTTTATATCATAGAGATTTGATAAAGTTTTATGTAGTCTATTGCATTGGGTGTCATTCCTTGTGTGAAGATGAAGAAATTAAATGGAGATTAGAATAAATGAATATATTATTTTTCATGGAGTTTATTTTCTTTTTTAAATTAAATTTAAGGAAATACTAGTAAGTATTCTATAACACAAAATAAATTTAAATTAGTGGGACATTAAGTATAATAACTATTTTGCCCTTGGTCATATGCGATTTTTTAATGCTATTGAGTTTTTAATGCTATTGAGTGACATCAATGGTATCTATAAGAAATGCTCACATGTTAATATTATTAATAATGCTAAACATGCGCATTTCTCTCGAACTTTTTTAGGATCAAGATTGTGTGCATCATTGCTTCTTCTTTTTTCCTTCACTGTCAAGGTAACTTTTCTCATTAAATCCAATCACATTGTTGTTTAATTATCATTATATATTTCTAAGTCAAATTTGTTGTGAATCCCCAATCCCCATGTGTGCATTTGCTTAATTTCTAATTTTCTTGTTTCATTGGAATAATGGGGTGGTGAGATTAACGTTCATGCATTATTGTGTTTAATCTGCAACACTCAATGAATGTCACCATACTAGGAAGCGGCATTGGGTTCCGGTTCTAAAATAAATTTAAATTAGTGGGACATTAAGTATAGTAATTATTTTTCCCTTGGCCATATGCGCTGTTGATTGACATCAACGGTGCCTATAAGAAGCGCTCACATGTTAATATTATTAATAATGTCGAACGCGCGCATTTCTCTCGAACTTTTCTAGGATTAAGATTGTGTGCATCGTTGCTTATTCTTCTTTTTCCCTTCACTGTCAAGGTAACTTTTATCATTAAATCCAATCACGTTGTTGTTTAATTATCATTATATATGTCTAAGTCAGAATTGTTGTGAATCCCAAATCCCCATGTGTGCATTTGCTTAATTTCCAGTTATCTTGTTTCATTGGAATAATGGGGTGGTGAGATTAACGTTCCTGCATTATTGTGTTTAATCTGCGACACTCAATGAATGTCACCATACTAGAAAGACATTGGGTTCCAGATCTAAGATTGTTTGGTTCCAAACATAAACAACTAAGTCTTATCCCATAAAATAGGATCAGTTATATGGATCAATTTTTATCATATTCTATTATGGATAAATTATTTTGTAATTGACTCATATTATAGAGATTTGTTGATTGTCAAAAGTCTAATATGGAGAGATTCGTCAGGCGTTAACATAACCCTCTCTTGAATCAAAATAGTAAATGCATCATTTTGTCCTTGTACATCAAAAAGTCTCACATAATGTTGGAATCAAGGTTAAGCATATTTCATATACAATACTCACATTTTGTAAACCTATCTCTTTTTCAAATGACAAAACTGCGTCGGATGTATACACATAACTTAACGTGTTATTTCTTGTTTGTTACCATCATGGATTTTAATTGAGGATTGAAGATGAATTCCGCAAAGAAACTGTATACTCAGCAAATTCTTACTAATTATTGACACATTGTACAGATTGAAGAGATCCAATGAGGTCATCATCATTTGGCAGGAGGCAGTTTACAAAGAATGAAGTGGGTAGTTGGTCAATACTCATCATGAGGCACCGTTATCTGTTATCTGTTTTAGCTCTACTAACTATCATATGTACAGTTTATCTTTACTTTGCTATTGCTTTTGGGTCCAGAGATTCATGTTCTGGATTGAGTGGGCCTAAGAAAGCTTCTTGTCTTATGAAGCTTGTTAAGAGTGAGCTCAGAAGTACTGACACCAGACATTTCTGATTTTCAAATATAGGCAACTTTATGTAGGTAGTTATGTATTATACAAATACTGCTGTTAAATCATCTTGGCATGTATTTGTGAACCAAGAAATGGATAAGGTGTGAAGAAACCATTTCCTTCATTGCTAATTTTGGTGATTATTTTCCTTTGTAGCTTTGCTGTATAGAGAATCTTTAACATTCTAGCAATTCATATCAAGTTTATATTTTAAATATAAGTAAAATATCTATCTAATCTAAGAACAACGATGAGTTACACTGTATGTTATTGCTAAATAAATATTATATTTTAAAATATTTGTGTAACTTATCTTGTAATATATAGTTCATTAGTATAACTAGGGTTGATTTGCATGTGATGTGATGCACAAGAGAGTTTAATGTATCTTAATATGTAAAAGGTGAATGAACAATTCAATTAATTGATTGAGGTATTTATAGATGCGGTTATTTGATTAAGAAGTCTTTATGTATTCCGATACTGCTGACCATGCATTTGGCTACACATCTTTGGTTTTTACCTAATAATCTTAGGAGTGAGTGAGATGAGTCATCTTTAACAATAAAATATTTGGTTATCCTATGAGATTGGTGTTTTTTTATTGATTCTCTTAACATGTACCTTGACACATTCTCCTATAAGTTAAAACGAGAGTATTATATGCTTGCTACCTAACCTATCCTTTAGCATCCGAGTACCTTCCATATCAGACCAGAGAGATGATGGGTCATACTTTTTAGGTTTGAACAAAGTTACTTCAATCCTCTCTAACACAAAACATTGTAAGGGAGATGTTATTATTAAGTTAGTCATGTACTGCATGTGGAAAAAAAAGAATATAGATTTGTGTGTTATTCTAAGGATTAACAATAGGTTAGTGAGAAGAGAAAGACCAAACTTTTAAATTCTTTTAAAGGGAGAATCGAGAAACTTGATCTTTTTAAAAATTTATTGTAACTATTAAATTTCTCTTATTGATATAAGTTTTTAATAGTCGATATTGAAACACTTAAATTTTAAGGAAGTTAATGCTGACTATTCAAGAAACTTTGAAATCACGTATTACTATGTTGAAACGTGACATCTGAAGATTTGTTAGAAATATGAGAAATCATAAGAGAATAACATTGAATGCATTGAAAGTCGCAAGTAAATGAATATTATAATAAAAATCACGTGTGTAGTAACGAAACTATCTATATAACATGATTCACTCATGAATTATGGTTCAACGATAGTGGCATAGTGTTTAACACAGAAAAACATGTGAGGAAACTAGAAATTTGGGGAAAATGCATTCGAATAATTCAATATAGTTAAGCGCTATTTTGAATTAAAGAAAGTTAATAATGCAGAAACTTTACGGACTATTATGGTAGCTAAGGAAGGAGTGCTAACTTTATATCAAATCTATGCTAATTCAAAGGTCTCAACCATCAATGTATGAGATTTTCTTTAAATTATTGTGCTATCTCAAACAAGAGTAATGAAAGAATAATATTTAGAATTAAATGTAAATTCTCTTAATTTTTTTAAACTTGTCTATTTGAAGGGTATTTTAGGGGTCTTACAAAAATCACAATGATTGAATTAAAACTTCGTCTATTAGAAGAACTATCTAAAAGGGGATTATGCAAGGATTGATGACATTTTTATGAATAAGGTAAGTGTTACACTAAGTTTTATGGGAAAATTCATCGTAGTCTATTGCGATTCTTGTATTGTTACTTGGGAGTTTGAAAATAAAAGTTGTGTGTTATAAGCCATTTTTGGGGTTGTAAATGTTGTTGTCAAGGTTAGTAATACAAAAGCAACTAAGTCTTTTAGAGCAATATTACAAAAATTATATCTCTACAGTTGGAAAAAAGATTCTACCAAGAACAATGATCTATGGTAACGAATTGTGTGGTAGTATGTGTCATCTTTACAATCACAGGATGATAACCGTGATAAAAATAAAGTAGCGCATAACATATCACTACAGTTGCAGAAAATAATCGTAATAAAAGATTGAGGTATGAAGTTTGATACCCAGCGTCAACATTTTGATAGATTTTTAAAATATTTTACCACAGTTATAGATTCAAATTGTGGTGATATGTTCACTTGAATTTAATATAACTTTTGTGAAATACTTATTTCACCAATTATTTACTAAACATATAATCTTTCAATTTGATTTAGAAATCAATAATATGACAAATTAAATTATATTAGAAGAACAAGTTACACTAATCAATACTGTATGAGCTTTATACAACCCATTATCCATATTTTGCTTTTTAACGGTTATAATTTGTTTCAATATTTTTAATTCTTCAACTAACAATTTCTTCTCTTCTAGTTTATTCTGCAAAGTATTAATTATTTTGTAGGAAAAATTAGTAGTACAGAAAGTGATAGTAGAAGAACTAGAAGTATCGAATCAAGTTCTAACCGTTAAAGAGTAAGATCTGAATATTGATATGCAAAAAACTCGTAAAACATTAATAAATGTAAGTTATTTTATAATATAACTTAACATCTCATATTATTATTTTCTAATTCAATTTGAGACGTTATATAGTTGGTAAAGGGCTGGTAAAACACTCAAACCACAAACAATATAATAAATCATCTTCGATGACATATTGATAGAGTGAAATGAAAATTGCAATGTACAAAGAATAACATTAACAATAACACAAACAACAACATTTGTCAACAAAAACATCAACATACTTCAACAAAAACGTGTAAAATAACACAAACAATAACACTTATCAACAAAATTCAACGACTCACCTTAACATAAATAACAACTTACCGTAACAAAATAACGACATACTTCCACAAAAACATCAACATATCTAATAAAATAAATATACATTAACACAAACAACAACATTTATCAACAAAAACTACAACTTACCTTAACATAAACAACAACTTACCTTAACAAAACAACAACATATCCACAAAAACATCAACATACCTAATAAAAAATATCACTACGCCAAAAATGAATTTTGGCAGCGCAACAAAGACAACGCTTTATATAAAAGTGCTGCTAAAGATTTTTTTTTTAAAAAGGGAAAAAAACACTGGCTTTAGAAAGCGCTTTCTTAAAAGCACTGCTAAAGGTTGTTATTTTGCAATACAATAGAAAGCACTGCTAAATGATGGGGGTTACGAAAGCGATTTCTAAAAGCGCTGCTATAGGGGGGATTCAAAAGCGCTTTCATAAAGCGCTGCTATAGGTCCTACCTTAGGCAGACTTTAGAAAGCGCTTTCTTAAAGTGCTGATAAAGGTGTGGGTTACGAAAGCGCTTTTGAGGAGAAAGCGCTGCTATATGGGAGGTTTACAAAAGCGCTGCTATAGGTCTTTACATTTTTAAAAATAAAACTATATTTTTATTTCAGACTCAGACACAGTACTTCTTTCTTTCTCTCTCTCTCTCTCTCGTGCATGTACGTATTCTTTCCCTCTCTTAACACAAAATCCTACTCCCTCTGTCTGACCGTCGTATCTCCGTCTCTCCGACTGCGTCTCCCTCCGTCGTGCTCCCTCTGTCTGACCGCTGTATCCCCCCGTCTGACCGCGTATTCCTCCGTCAACCAGTTATCAGCAAGGTAACAAGAAATGTTTCTACTTTCATTCTTATATATTTTTGATTCAAAGAGGAACAAATAAGGTTTGTTGAAGTTTTGTGATTCTTAAAAACACAGTTTAAACTAATGTGTATAACAGTTGCTACTTCTTATGTTGTTGTCAGTTTTGTTCTCTTTTCTTTTCTTCTTTGTTTTCTCATTTTCTTATGTTGTTATCGGTTCTGTTCTATTTTCTTTTCTTCTTTGTTTTCTCATTTTCATTAGTTGTTGCCATATTGGGTTAAACCAATTGTTTTCAAATTCTGATGAGTCGGGTGTGCATTGTTTTTGGATTTGTTTAATCTTCATCGTTCTTCGACTTCGATCTTGTGAATTATATAGCTGTTGCTGTTTTTTTGCTGTTGTGTTTAATGTTCATGTGCAGTCTGCATTTGAGGTTTGTTTGACAACATTGGATTTTGGAATTTTGAACGAAGAAGTTAGTGTTAGACTGGGTTTTTTGCAGCATTCAGTTTTTTTGTATATGTATATCAATTATGTTTATTGGACTGATATAACTTTTTGATGGAGGCATGACAGATTTAATATGGATAGCATATTGGGACTTTAAGTCATAATTTGTTGAAGTTTTGTGATTCTTAAAAACACAATTTAAACTAATGCGTAGAACTTTATATTTTTGATGTTGTTAAGTATTAACAAGTGTCATTAGTGTGAATAATAGTTCCCATGTAAACATCAAAAATAACCAATAATAAAAAGTAACGAGAATGTTGTTGTTGATGTTGTTAATGTTGATGTTGATGTTGTTAATGAAAACATGAATTAATTTTGTATGCTAATTTGCTATATGGGTTACTTGTGGAGAGTAAGATTGTGATCGTTTCCAAGAATCTTACTGTGTAGTTCTAGAAGTTGTTGACTTCTCTACAGTTGCTACACGTAATCATTGTTGTTGTTTAACTTACTTAGTTTAGTTTAGCCTACTTAATTAGTATGGATAAAAAATGGATGTATTCCAATCGATTGTCAAAAGAGTATGAGAATGGGGTATCAAAATTCGTTAAGTTTGCTATTGAACATGCCAAAGACCCCAATAGGATCACATGTCCTTACTTAGGTTGTTGTTATGGGCGTTGGATTGACGTAGTTCAGTTGGAATCGCATTTAAAGAGGCATTGAATTGATCGAAGTTATACATGTTGGACATTACATGGTGAGATAAGTAACGAGAATGTTGAACCGGGGGATAATACAACACATGCTTCAAACGACAATGGTACAGATTCATGCAACTATGATCGAGTCGAAGAGATTGCAGAAGCACTTGAAGAAGATCTTCAGAATTGTCCCAAAATGTTTGAGAGGTTGGTAAATGATGCAAAGAAACTGTTGTATAAAGGTTGCACTACTTTCACAAGATTGTATGCGGTATTAAAGTTGTACAACTTAAAGGCGGGCAATAGATGGTCGGATAAAAGTTTCACAGAGTTATTAGCCCTCATGAAAGAGATGCTTCCGAAGGATAATGTTCTTCCCAATTAAACCTATGAAGCCAAAAAAAAAAATGTTGTGCTCTATTGGCATGAGCTATGATAAGACACATGTTTATCCAAATGATTGCATTTTGTTTCGAAATGAATATGCATCATTAAACGAGTGTCCTAAATGCGGTGTATCTCGGTATAAGAAAAAGTTGTCCCCAACAAAAGTGTTATGGTATTTTCCTATAATTCCTAGATTTAGACGCATGTTTCATAGTGAAACGGATGCAAAACACTTGACTTGGCATGCAGATGATAGAATTATAGATGGAAAGTATCGACATCCGGCAGATTCACCACAGTGGATGAAAATTGATAATGAGTATCCTGATTTTGGAGAAGAAGCGAGAAACCTCCGCTTAGCATTACCTACTGATGAATGAACCCGCATGGTCTGCAAAGTATCTCACATTCCACATGGCCTGTGATTATTCCTCCATGGCTATGTATGAAGCGTAAGTACATGATGTTATCTATGTTAATTTCTGGTCCTAACCAACCAAGAAATGACATTGGTGTATACTTGACACCTTTGATCAAAGACTTAAAGAGTTTGTGGGAGAACGGTGTGGAGGTTTATGATGGATATAGGAAAGAAAGTTTTAATTTGAGGGCGATGTTATTTGGCACAATTAATAATTTTCCAGCATACGGAAATCTATTGGGGTATAGTATTAAAGGTCAATGTGTATGTCCTATCTGTGAAGAAAACACAGATTGGACGCGATTGGAATTTGGTCAGAAGAATGTCTTTCTTGGTCATCGTAGATTCTTAAATTCTAATCATCACTACCGCGGGTGGAGAAAAGCATTCAATGGAAATTCAGAACAAGGTAGAGCTCCACCTACATTGACAAGTGAACAAATTTTTGAAAAGGTGAAAGATGTGAGTACTAAGTTTGGCAAGCCTTTTGCTCATACGCTTGTCACGTGTGGGTGGAAGAAGAGGTCAATTTTTTTTGAATTTCCGTATTGGAAGTCGTATGTAAGACATTTTCTTGATGTTATGCATATTGAAAAAAATGTATTTGAAAGTGTTATTGGTACATTACTCAATATACAAGGAAAGTCTAAGGATGACCTTAAAGTAAGAAAGGACTTGGTAGCAATGGGAATAAGAAATGAATTAGGACCCTTGAAGAAAGGAAATCGAACATATCTACCACCTGCTACTTATACTTTATCTAGAAAGGAGAAAAAGATATTGTGTAAGTTTCTAAGTGAGCTAAAGTTCCAGAAGGATGCTCTTCAGATATTAGAAGACTTGTGTCTATGAAAGACCTCAAGTTAAAGAGTTTAAAGATACATGATTGCCATGTTTTAATGGGACACTTTCTATCAATAGGTATACGTTCTATTTTTCCAGAAAAAGTAAGAAGCTCAATAACTAAATTGTGTTTTTTCTTTAAGTCAATTTGTAGTAAGGTGATCGATTCTGCGATCTTACCAACATTGCAAAAAGAAATAGTTATTACTTTGTGTGAGCTTGAAATGTATTTTCCTCCATCATTTTTTGACATAATGGTACATCTAGTTGTTCATCTTGTGAAAGAGACACAATTGTGTGGACCAACTTATATGAGATGTGTTGCACCCTAATTTTTGACCTTAAGATCCCGCCTCGTTGTGCTTATTTTACTCTCTATGTGTATGTCTATTATCGCTAACCAACTCGTGCAGGTTTGCGTAAGGATGTTATTTTTCAAATGGCGATGATGCTCATTCTCACGAATTCTTCCTTCTCGGACCCCTCTTCGATCAATATTTTTGGGACAACTTGGAGGGACCTTCTAGCCATCTCGTTAAAGTCATTATTGAACTCGTCCTTTTATTGAGCCAAAGGTGGCTTAGGATCCAGATACTCGAGCACAAGAGCAAGAAGCTTATTTTTGGAGTTAGATTTGCCAAGGGTGCGAGATGTGAGTCATGATGTAAAAAACGAAGTCGCAAGTTGTGTATATTATGGCTCATGGTTTTCTTATGACATCAAGGTTTAATTTCGAGAGTTTCAAATTCAACAATCCAATTTAACGGAAGCAAGATTTAAACACACTAAGAACTTGTGTGAATGTCTCGAGTTGGAGGTATCTAAAATCTGAACCAAAAAACTGTTCAACATTGTGGTAAGAAGCATTTTGCCATTTCAAATTACAAGATCAAGGAGATAATATAATATGGAGAGTTTCTTTGCACCATTTAAGGATTTTACGAATAGGAAGTCATTTCCATTTGAAAATCAAAGTTTACTACAATTCAGAATCAAATCCCTATTTGATTTCTCTCTACAAATTATGTAAGACAAAATTCAAATTTATGGATCAGCAAAGTTATACAGTTGTTGGAAAAGTCAAGTAATACACTCAGGCTAGGATGCCCCGTACAATGCCAAGCAGGATCTCTTTCCTTAACTGCTTTCATATCATTTTTCACAACATCCATAATTTCAGTATCATGTTCTAAAATCTAACAAAAGATCGTAAAGCGTTGCACTACTAAGACTTACACTACTTAACAACTAAAGAGATTAGCCAAAGCAGTTTCCAATGATCTATGAAAAATTGAAACATTATAATAACCAGACAAAATTAAAACAACAATGACATATCTTGATGTGCCTTCCTTCACTGCAAAGAGAAAGGCGGTTCGATTAATATACTTGATTATCCATTAATAGATTTATATGCTTGAAGGTTAAGTTTCATACCACACTAGTACATTGGAGCTTCGAGTTGTGTTCCATATAAGACATCAGGACTCCCTGTTTCGCTCTAACTCCACGGTAGCCTTTTGCAACTCTTCGGAGACTGTTGGGGCGCTGAGTGTTGTATATGCGAGCTGCAGTGGTAAAACCATGTTAGAAGCTCATAATCCGTTTAAGAGGTCGTTGACAGCAAGAGAACCCAATCCAGAAAGAATACAAATCCTGCCTAGTAGAAATACCCACGCTTCATGTTCGTAAACCAAATACCTCTTCAGTTCACGGCCAACCCTTTTTTCTGCAAGATGAAACTAGAGAAAATTAAGAGCTCCTAATTAACTTGTCCTCGACAGAAGGAAATCACGTTGTTGATAGGAAATCAAAGCGGTCATTTACCTCCGAGCACGACCCAACCAATTCCCTTTCTGACTGCGGTTTGTCGCCAAGTTTCAATCTTCGGTTATTAGGAAACTATAATGCTGGCTTAACCTTTGTCGTTGCCATTTTTGGTCCTACATAGAACTCATGTCGTCGTGAGGCCCGTCAAACTTGGCAAGCAACTTAAGACATGATGAAATGAGAGACAACATGGATAGATACCAGTTTTTGTTTCATTCCTTGATCTGGTTTTCAACTATAAACCATCAAGTACAATGACGACATGCGTGTCGACTATGACTCGTTTCGGCTGTGTCAATTCAACTTGCACCACAATCTTCCGCTGCACCTGATGATAGATCAAAGGGGAACGGTTGTCAGTTATCGCAATATCTTTCACAAGCGTAGCAACGATAATTTGAATCAAAGGCGAAAAAGGAAAATTATCAAGCATGAGAGGTTTCTCAGGCTTACAACCAACGCATTCAAGAAAATACCAGTGAGAATCAACAATAAGTTCGACCTTAATTGGGAATCCTAGACAGGGTTGGTACATTCCAAAACAAGTAGGAATAGGTTTCTCCAAGAATGGGAAGTGATTTACCACGTTGTCTATAGGATCAAACATAGCAGACGAATACAGAAAGGAAAGAATCGAGAGTGTTACTAATTTCCATAACAACTCTGAACACAATCGTACAAATTTGGAAGTCAATTAAATGTCCAGCTACAAGCAAATCAGGCATGTTTAATTTCTCTCCAAAACAGTCCTCAAACATACCCCTCCGGATTTGGAAGTTTCATTATGCCTCTTCAATTCGCATTACTCCTCACAGCCCTATAAAACCGAACAGATGAATGATTAGAGAGGACCCACAGGTCACAGACAGAATCGATACACAAAATTGCAACCACAATCCAAATTCATAAAAATCCCAAACCGAAAACCCTAAGAGATCAAAAGGAGAGCTTATCTTTTGGGCTCCGCCGTCAACCTTCACCGTGAATCGCCTCTCAACAACTCCTTCACAGACGTCGCCACGAGAAGCCTTCATCTTCATCCACTCCTTCAAAACACCGTCCATAGCTCGCGGTAATCTCTCTGTTTGAGTCAAATCCGTTGAAGCTTTTGATGTGTTTGTTTATGTTTCAGGTTTGAACGAGAAGCGAAATAAAAGAAGAACAAAGCGATCGAGAAAGAGAGCGATCGAGGGAGATTGAACTGCGATTACAGAAAAGAGAAAGAACGAGAGAGAGATGGAAGGCGAAAGGGGAATCGATTTGTGAATTTTGGGAGGGAATTTAGGGTTCTATTTTCTGTTGTTTTGTTATTTTGTTTGATGTTGTAATCTGATAATCACCACACACACATCACCATATCATCACCCTTTAATCTCCCGTTAACCCTAATTAACTATAACATAATCATTAATTCCTTTTATTTAAATAACTAACCAATTAAGTAACCAATTTTTAATCAATTTTATGAATTTAATTTATAATCAACTTTTAATTTAAATTAACTAATAACTCTTTTAAATTAACCTCTTAATAAGTTAAGTTTTTTTTAAAACTAATTAATCCATTAACTTTTTAGATCTTTTTATTTAAAATAGACTTAATAATTTTTTTTATAAATAGTTTATATCTTTACTCACTAAAGAAAACCTTTTATTTAATTAGACATTAAAATATTTTAAAAATAAAAACAATTCTTTTATATTATTTTATAATTAACAAATTAATATTGGTTAAGTAATCACTTCACTTAGGTTTTTATAATAAAATTAAACTATTGTAGCATTTCATTTAAAACTTAAAATAATTTATATTTAACATCACCTAAATCAATTTCATGTAAAAGTAATACAACCTTCCCATTAATTAATTCAACAATCAATTAAAATCAATCAACATCGTAAAATCATTTCAATTATGCACACTCACATTCACGACACACTCACTCTCACACACTTCAGCTCTTTCATGCGTATGTGTATGGCTTTATCATTTCCGCAATTTATTTTCGCAATTTACATTATCGTATTTATATTTCCGCCTCGCATTCCATCCAAAGGAAAAACCTACACATGATTCAACAATTGTGTGTAGTGCATATCATTTGCATCATACTCCCACTCGATCCTTGATCCCATTGAAGTTGATCTCTAAGATAGATCCTACCCCATAGGAAGGACCTTTGTCTTTACTTTACAACTTAGACAAAACACAAACAACACAATACAAATATTCAAACACAACAGAGAAATAGATGTTAATCATCTTAAGTGAGATAGAATCTCCACCCCACAATAATACAATCAATACCGTAGGAACTTTGCCTTAAGAGAGATAAAGGTGTACCTCGTCGATCCCTATCCGAGTACATAAGTCATTTTCTTAAGACGATGCAAAGACTATTTTCCTACAACCTGTGGCGATTACATCTCCCTTAAAATGAAGACACATCTCTTCTCCTGAAATCAATCAATCAACTACCCTAAACCCGTAGGAACTTTGACCACAGTCAAAGAAATCCTCAAACCCTTTAGGGGAACTACAGATACTCTGATTCCACTCCCGTAAGGATATGTAGGCATAAGATGCGACATCTTATCGAGTATACTTAGAAATAAGCCCCTAGGTCTTTAAACCTTAAGCAGATAAACCATAGCAATAAACAAACATAAAACAAGAGGTTCCTGTAGAGTACTACAGAAACTTAGGATGCTAGCACCTTCCCTAAGTTTAACCAACCCCCGAACCTATAACTCTCTAAACCTTGCATTTGCATTGCATTGTGGATATTTCGATCTTTATCCCTTCCTTTGGACAAATCAAAGTTCAGTTGTAAATGAATAATATTCAAACTAATCAATAGTTTGGTATCCAAATTTCACCGCGACAAAAATGACGACTTCTTTGGGGAGATCTCAGTGGTTTTCCCTATCTTGCTTTATTTATTTATTGCTTTATACCTGCCTATTTACTTACTTGTTTATTTGTGTTCTTTATTTCTTTTGGATTGTTATCCTTGAGTGGTGAGACAAAGCCCTACACCCGGACTTGAGAGAAATTATGATAGGATGGTGATATATTCAATGAGGCTTATAGGGAGTGAGTCCTGACTAAGTTGACTCGAGAATCCCGCTTAATTGAGACCATTTTGAAAATGGTTCGGTTGAACGAGTTTAGTCGTGAAAACTTTTACTACTTTCAATTGGAGTCCATGATACTAAGGACCGTAGTTACCTTTAACCCCACTTTGGCCTTTATTAGGACGTAGTGCGAGACTATGAGGGAGTACACCCGAAATAGTGCTACGCGATGCTACACTCAAAAGAAGTTCTCTTGAGAATATTATTAATCCCCGAGTTAGTTGGGAAGTTGATAATATCCGAAAGATGGGCTAATGACTTTGGGAACCTTATTAGAACCTTGTTTTGCAAGAAGAATCAATCTTTAGTCCGTGACCTTTGGGAATGGGTATACCTTTGGCTCCATGCTCGTTGCAAACCTAGGGTCCCCCTTTGTTTTGTTATCCTTATTTATCTATGTGCTTACTTGTGTTTGTTGCATCCATATAGCATCATATGACATTAGGTTTCATGGGATTCATAGATTAGTTATAAACATTACAGAAACCAATATGGATTACAAAAGAAAATATTTGGAATATTCTTTTAAGAGTCCTAACTTGGATGTCCTAAGGAAGTTAAGGGCGCCGATCGAAGAATCAAGCAAACTCAAAAATGAATACAAGAGATTTCCATAGAAGTTCAAAATGCCTTCATCAATATTGAAAATCCAGGGATTCATTTCTCACCTTCCAACAAGAACAAAGGAAGAGATGGAGGATTTATTTTCCTCTATCAAACTAAATCTTTAGACGTCGATCATCAACAAAACTTATATTCAAGAAGATCCAAGTGGAAGAACAAATCAACAAGCATGATGAAGGACTTCCTTAGGGCTTTTCTCAGCTTTTATTTAGCTATTATGCCAGAACTCTTATAGGAATACTTATCTGTAATCCAATATCAAAAAAAAATAATAAATAAATTTCCTTTGGTATTCTGTAACGCTTATAAGAACTTGAGTTCCATGAAACCTTTCATTTCTGCATTTTTTGCATAGCATCCCGCATTTAGCATCTTGCATATGCACGTGTCTCTCCTCTTCTGTGGCTCATCCAGTCTTCTATCTTTGTCTGTCAGCTGACATCTCGACCATCTGATCAAGCTCGAAGTATCATTGAAAGATAGCAAAGAGAACAGAGATATGGATTCTGCGACTGGCTTCAGAATTGTGACTAATCTGTTGTTTGATCTTCCCTCCGATGAAGATGTTCAGCGAGTGGATGTCCCTACGCAACCTCAGCCTGTGCAAGACAACTTGGTTGCTCAAGCTTCCCAGCCTCTACAACGTGTACCAAATCCTCAGAATGTTCGTACTAAGGTGAAGATGGACGATCCTAGATTTGTAGCAATGGAAAAAGAATTTCGTGATTTCAAAGAGCAATTGAAAGTGATGAAAGGAGTTGATGCATCTGATCTGGATGCCCATGACTTATGTTTAGTTCCCGGTGTAACTATTCCTCCAAAATTCAAGATGCCTGTCTTTGAAGTTTACAAGGGTGTTAGTTGTCCAGGATACCATTTGACGATGTTTTGTCGAAAGATGTCTGCTCATGTTGACAATGATGAACTGATGATTCACTGCTTTCAAGAAAGCTTATCTGGGGCGTCCTTGATATGGTATATGAAGTTACAAAGGAATCGTATACAGTCTTGGAGAGATTTAGCTGATGCTTTTATGAAGTAATACAATTATAACTTGGACATAGCTCCAGACAGTGATCAACTAGAAGGAATGAGTAAGAATGATAATGAATCTTTCAGGGAATATGCTCAACGATGGAAAGAGTTAGCATCTCAAATTCATTCACCACTTCAAGAGAAAGAATTAAGCAACATGTTTCTAAGAACACTGCCAGACTCCTATTATGATAGGATGGTGGGCGTTGTGCCATCAGATTTCTCTAAAATTATAGAAGTCGGAGTAAACATCGAGAATGCACTCAAAATTAGAAGAATTCAGGATAACTTGAATGGTCAAGCTAATGAAGAAATCTCAGCTGATGATTCCCTAGAGGAAAGAAGCGTTGATGTTAACGCAGTTCGGGATTCCCCTCAAATCCTGTCAGATCCAGTTCCAGTACCTTATCCTCAACATCAGTATGAAACGCCTGTTCAGCACAAGCAGCCACTATCCCATAAGCGAAGGTTGAATTCTCAAGATCAACATCAGAATCGACAGGTTCGAAGACGGTTCTAGAATCAAAAGGCACCTCTGGGTATTCCAAAAGAAGAAACTCGTTGGTTTGATCTTATCCCAATGACTTACAGTCAGCTATGGTCTTATTTCATCCGAAATTCGGTGATGACACCCAGAAAGACTAGAATCATGAAGTCTCATCCACCGTGGTTCAACTATAACGTCAGTTGTGAATTTCATGATGGAGTGTTAGGGCATTCGATTGAAGAGTGCAAAGTTTTTCAAGAGAAAGTCCAAGAAATGATTGATGACGAAGTGCTAACCTTCAAAGGAGAAAGACCAATCGTGAATGGAACACTGTTACGCTGATCAGCTGTTTATTTCATTTGCTTATGTGTATTTCCTTTTTATTTCTTTGATTAAAAGCATAATTGGCATGTAATAACATGTTATTTTGAATAAGTAGTGAAATAAGTGTTTGTCTTGAAGAAATCCATATGTTTCACTCTTAAAATGTTTTTCATAATTTCATAAATGTCGACTTTACCCAATTTTTTCTCACTTTGGTGAAGAATTGGAAGGAGGATGACGAAATAAAACGCAGGATCTCTCGTGGTATGCTTTCGAATAAAACCTGCTGATGATGTAAGGCATTTTTTGTCAAACCTCTTAAACACAATATATAAAGCGGTTAATTCCTCTTTAACAATTTTCAACCTCATTTTCAACTTGGGGCAATTTGCAGTCAGCTTGATTGAAGAGAATGAACACCTTTCAAAAAATGGGTGGGTACAAATAAGCTTTGACCCTTATTCCTTTTGTCTTACAAATCGTAAACTAAACCGCAAATTTAACCTTCAAAAGTCCTAATTGAGGTAAGGTTACTTCAAAAGCATACTCAGTGAGATAACGTTTCCTGACTCCTGTGAGCTATGCTCAAATTTGTTGGTTTTATAAAATTAATTCATATCCTAACTAGTGATTTTGGTCACAAGTTATCGTGATATCTCTTTTCAAAACTTCAAGACAAACGTGTGTTGCATTAACAGTTTCGAAATTAACATTTCTGACTTGTTAACTTTGCTGGATATCCTAGAAAGATTGCATACAGACACTGATGATGAAGATTGAGAACTCTATTGACCTGGGGCAAGTTATTTCCAAGTGGGTTGTTCTAATGAAAATTCGAATTCATCTAAAGAGCTATTTTGAAGACTCATTCATAACACTGTCAGTCAGGACCAGTTACGTCGAGATTCGACGAATCTCTCTAAAGAGTTTGAAAACATTGGAACGCCATGTTTTCTGTAAAATCCTCCTGGAATAACTTCCTCTCATTACCATTTGACTTGGGGCATCTGAGAAACAAAGATTATTCTATCTATTTACAACAATTATTATTCAAATGGCGACTATTACGCAGTTCATCAAGATAGAATTACCTTGTTCTTGCAACATTCTTCATGTCCCCAATAAATTTTATTTTTGGTGGTCATGACAATTCTTCGATGAAGCTTTTCGATGCAGAATTCCCAGTGATTTGCTCAACTTCACTTCCTCAATGAAGTGGATGATATTTTAATCCTCAGTGATTTGCTTCTCCAACTTCACTTTCCTAGTGAAATGGACGTGTTTTACTCCTCAATGGACCTTCTTCAACATCGATCTTCTCCAGCATGAGTCTCTCCAGTGAAGCGGATATTTATTTTATCCAGGAAGTTTCTACAGTTATGAGTTTGATCCACCCTAGTGGATCTTTATCCTCGTCTTCAGCAGGATAACCTTTCAGACTTATCAAGATGTTGATCTCTATTCCCCAAGAGAAGAGTCTTGAAGCTATGAAGCAGACTGTGATCCCATATTTGGCTCTCCGTCTATCCCCAGTGGTGCTTCTATCTTCGAAGATTGGTCGAGATGTTTGTCCCGAGATGTTTATTTCATCTCCGGTCACCTCCTTCTGTTTGTCTTGTCAGCATAAGCATACGCATAGCATATAAGTAGATAGCATGGCATGTGCATTCTTGTTTCCTTTGTGTTTGTTTATTCTATCGCTTTGGCTATAAGTTATCCCTAGGTGTTTGGGTGTGTCTTATCCCTCCAAATAAATTTGTCTACTCTGGGCAGAAAGAGCCCAATGTTTCATTTTTCCCCATGGAGTTCAATCCTCATGGAAGGTGGTTATTTTAGTACAATTCCATTTGAGTTCACACCTCATTGGTTGAGTCTTGCTTGACAGTTTCACTTCAGTTACTTCCTGAATTGAACTTCGGTCTTTGGCAATCACATCATGGACATCTCCAACTTTTAAGCATGGATTAAGTGTGCATTTATTTTGCACCCTATTCCCCAGGAAGAATATTCGTGAAGACAGACATTTTCTTCAACAATAGCATCACAGGATTTTCTCGAACATCTACATTCGGACTAAATAATCTCTTTATTTGAGCAACTCGTTTTGATCAGGACCTTATTCAAAACGACACACGACATTTTCTACAAGACAGATCATTTACCCTCAGTGGGTCCTTCAACATTATTGATTCATCGGAGAAGACAGTTACAGACATTTCTCTCAGGAATGACTTCCCCAGTGAGTTCATCACACAAGTTTACTTCCGTCAAGTGACATCTCCCCGGAGGAGACGAGGAAGTTTATCACGGTAGTCCCCCTTTATTTGAGAAGGCATACATTACAATTCAACCGGCTCACATTTTTCTGAAGATCCCCGGTAAAGCTTTACAACTACAAATTACATTTACAGTTCTACAACAACAGATTACATCAACATTTACAATTTACAAAATCCTACAATTTACAAAGTTCTACAAACAACAATTTACATTTACATCAACGACAACTACACATTACAATGATTCTACAATCTACAAATTTTTCAACATTTCAATCAGAGACTGAGACCAGCTCATAGTTCCCATACTATGACGCTCGGGGAGGTTCTACCTCAAAAACTGAGACCAGCTCATAGTTCCCACACTATGACGCTCGGGGAGGTCATACATCAGAGACTGAGACCAGCTCATAGTTCCCATACTATGACGCTCGGGGAGGTCATACATCAGAGACTGAGACCAGCTCATAGTTCCCATACTATGACGCTCGGGGAGGTTCTTCCTCAGAAACTGAGACCAGCTCATAGTTCCCACACTATGACGCTCGGGGAGGTCACACATCAGAGATTGAGACCAGCTCATAGTTCCCATACTATGACGCTCGGGGAGGTCATACATCAGAGACTGAGACCAGCTCATAGTTCCCATACTATGACGCTCGGGGAGGTTCTACATCAGAAACTGAGACCAGCTCATGGTTCCCATACCATGATGCTCGGGGAAGTTCTACAATCTACATCAACATTTACATCAACGACAATTACAGTCTACAACGACAATCATTCGAACATCTTTCAGTTCCTCTTTCAGTTCCTGGTTAATCTCGGCAGTAGATTCCCAGAAGACCTCGGCAGCAGGTAGTCCTATTTTGTTTCCTGGATAATCTCGGCAGTAGATTTCTAGAAAACTTCGTCAGAAGTATTTCTCCAACAAACTTCAACACAGAATCTCGGCAGTAGATTCCTTACAGATTTTAACAGTACATACTTTGGCAAAAGCATTCTCAATTACAGTTACAAGTTTTGACAAAAGACTTCTCCATTTGATATCTCGAATTAATTACATTTGACATATACAGTAGATTCCTCAAAAGGAGTTCTCCCCATGTTCTTCACAACATATTTACAGACACTTTGTGATTGTCAATCTTTCCCAGTGGAGTCTCGCTTTGTTGAGCCTGCTCTTCGTGTGCCGTGTCTGGTTCCTCCCTGTGACATCTTTCCCTCATAGGACTGTCCGGCTTGCATTTCTCATATCATTGCATATTATTCGCATTCAGTGGTTTCTTACGGCCAAAAATTTGTGCAGTATTTATATTTAAGTCCCTCCTATCTCGTCTAAACGGAGCTTTCAATCTCCATATCTCCGAATAGGAGTAACTTAAATAGGGGCATCTGTTGCACCCTAATTTTTGACCTTAAGATCCCGCCTCTTTGTGCTTATTTTACTCTCTATGTGTATGTCTATTATCGCTAACCAACTCGTACAAGTTTGCGTAAGGATGTTATTTTTCAAATGGCGATGATGCTCATTCTCACGAATTCTTCCTTCTCGGACCCCTCTTCGATCAATATTTTTGGGACAACTTGGAGGGACCTTCTAGCCATCTCGTTAAAGTCATTATTGAACTCGTCCTTTTATTGAGCCAAAGGTGGCTTAGGATCCAGATACTCAAGCACAAGAGCAAGAAGCTTATTTTTGGAGTTAGATTTGCCAAGGGTGCGAGATGTGAGTCATGATGTAAAAAACGAAGTCGCAAGTTGTGTATATTATGGCTCATGGTTTTCTTATGACATCAAGGTTTAATTTCGAGAGTTTCGAATTCAACAATCCAATTTAACGGAAGCAAGATTTAAACACACTAAGAGCTTGTGTGAATGTCTCGAGTTGGAGGTATCTAAAATCTGAACCAAAAAACTGTTCAACGTTGTGGTAAGAAGCATTTTGCCATTTCAAATTACAAGATCAAGGAGATAATATAATATTGAGAGTTTCTTTGCACCATTTAAGGATTTTACGAATAGGAAGTCATTTCCATTTGAAAACCAAAGTTTACTACAATTCAGAATCAAATCCCTATTTGATTTCTCTCTACAAATTATGTAAGACAAAATTCAAATTTATGGATCAGCAAAGTTATACAGTTGTTGGAAAAGTCAAGTAATACACTCAGGCTAGGATGCCCCGTACAATGCCAAGCAGGATCTCTTTCCATAACTGCTTTCATATCATTTTTCACAACATCCATAATTTCAGTATCATGTTCTAAACTCTAACAAAAGATCGTAAAGCGTTGCACTACTAAGACTTACACTACTTAACAACTAAAGAGATTAGCCAAAGCAGTTTCCAATGATCTATGAAAAATTGAAACATTAAAATAACCAGACAAAATTAAAATAACAGTAACATATCTTGATGTGCCTTCCTTCACTGACTCGTGATTTCCTAGGGAGTAGGCAACACGAATTCTACTCAAATAACTGGAAAAAGAAAAGAGACTATTGAAACTTATTAAGGTCTGTTGAAGTGTGAAGTATGTTGAAAGCTCAACCAAGACTTCTCCGCGCCGGCATCTATCAGAACCTCCCCAGACCAAAATCTCTACAGCAGCATCATCATATAAATGAAGTTTCACAGGCAGCTTTATTGTGACTGGTACATTTTTGCTAACGCCATTTGATGAGAGGGATCGACATGGTTAAGACATCACTGCAAAGACAAAGGTGGTTCAATTAATATACTTGGTTATCCATTAATAGATTTATATGCTTGAAGGTTAAGTTTCATACCACACTAGTACATTGGAGCTTCGAGTTGTGTTCCATATAAGACATCAGGACTCCCTGTTTCGCTCTAACTCCACGCCAACCTTTTGCAACTCTTCGGAGACGGTTGGGGCGCTGAGTGTTGTATATGCGAGCTGCAGTGGTAAAACCATGTTAGAAGCTCATAATCCGTTTAAGAGGTCGTTGACAGCAAGAGAACCCAATCCAGAAAGAATACAAATTCCGCCTAGTAGAAATACCCACGCTTCATGTTCGTAAACCAAATACCTCCTCAGTTCACGGCCAACCCTTTTTTCTGCAAGATGAAACTAGAGAAAATTAAGAGCTCCTAATTAACTTGTCCTCGACAGAAGGAAATCACGTTGTTGATAGGAAATCAAAGCGGTCATTTACCTCCGAGCACGACCCAATCAATTCCCTTTCTGACTGCGGTTTGTCGCCAAGTTTCAATCTTCGGTTATAAGGAAACTATAATGCTGGCTTAACCTTTGTCGTTGCCATTTTTGGTCCTACATAGAACTCATGTCGTCGTGAGGCCCGTCAAACTTGGCAAGCAACTTAAGACATGATGAAATGAGAGACAGCATGGATAGATACCAGTTTTTGTTTCATTCCTTGATCTGGTTTTCAACTATAAACCATCAAGTACAATGACGACATGCGTGTCGGCTATGACTCGTTTCGACTGTGTCAATTCAACTTGCACCACAATCTTCCGCTGCATCTGATGACAGATCGAAGGGGAACGGTTGTCAGTTATCGCAATATCTTTCACAAGCGTAGCAACGGTAATTTGAATCAAAGGTGAAAAAGGAAAATTATCAAGCATGAGAGGTTTCTCAGGCTTTCAACCAACGCATTCAAGAAAATACCAGTGAGAATCAACAATAAGTTCGACCTTAATTGGGAATCCTAGACAGGGTTGGTACATTCCAAAACAAGTAGGAATAGGTTTCTCCAAGAATGGGAAGTGATTTACAACGTTGTCTATAGGATCAAACATAGCAGATGAATACAAAAAGGAAAGAATCGAGAGTGTTACCAATTTCCATAACAACTCTGAACACAATCGTACGAATTTGGAAGTCAATTAAATGTCCAGCTGGAAGCAAATCAGGCATGTTTAATTTCTCTCCAAAACAGTCCTCAAACATACCCCGCCGGATTTGGAAGTTTCATTATGCCTCTTTAATTCGCATTACTCCTCACAGCCCTATAAAACCGAACAGATGAATGATTAGAGAGGACCCACAGGTCACAGACAGAATCGATACACAAAATTGCAACCACAATCCAAATTCATAAAAATCCCAAACCGAAAACCCTAAGAGATCAAAAGGAGAGCTTATCTTTTGGGTTCCGCCGTCAACCTTCACCGTGAATCGCCTCTCAACAACTCCTTCACAGACGTCGCCACGAGAAGCCTTCATCTTCATCCACTCCTTCAAAACGCCGTCCATAGCTCGCGGTAATCTCTCTGTTTGAGTCAAATCCGTTGAAGCTTTTGATGTGTTTGTTTATGTTTCAGGTTTGAACGAGAAGCGAAATAAAAGAAGAACAAAGCGATCGAGAAAGAGAGCGATCGAGGGAGATTGAACTGCGATTACAGAAAAGAGAAAGAACGAGAGAGATGGAAGGCGAAAGGGGAATCGATTTGGGAATTTTGGGGGGGGATTTAGGGTTCTATTTTCTGTTGTTTTGTTGTTTTGTTTGATGTTGTAATCTGATAATCACCACACACACATCACCACATCATCACCCTTTAATCTCCCGTTAACCCTAATTAACTATAACATAATCATTAATTCCTTTTATTTAAATAACTAACCAATTAAGTAACCAATTTTTAATCAATTTTATGAATTTAATTAATAATCAACTTTTAATTTAAATTAACTAATAACTCTTTTAAACTAACCTCTTAATAAGTTAAGTTTTTTTTAAAACTAATTAATCCATTAACTTTTTAGATCTTTTTATTTAAAATAGACTTAATAATTTTTTTTATAAATAGTTTATATCTTTACTCACTAAAGAAAACCTTTTATTTAATTAGACATTAAAATATTTTAAAAACAAAAACAATTCTTTTATATTATTTTATAATTAACAAATTAATATTGGTTAAGTAATCACTTCACTTAGGTTTTTATAATAAAATTAAACTATTGTAGCATTTCATTTAAAACTTAAAATAATTTATATTTAACATCACCTAAATCAATTTCATGTAAAAGTAATACAACCTTCCCATTAATTAATTCAACAATCAATTAAAATCAATCAACATCGTAAAACCATTTCAATTGTGCACACTCACTCTCACACACTTCAGCGCTTTCATGCGTATGTGTATGGCTTTATCATTTCCGCAATTTATTTTCGCAATTTACATTATCGTATTTATATTTCCGCCTCGCATTTCATCCAAAGGAAAAACCTACACATGATTCAACAATTGTGTGTAGTGCATATCATTTGCATCATACTCCCGCTCGATCATTGATCCCATTCAAGTTGATCTCTAAGATAGATCCTACCCCATAGGAAGAACCTTTGTCTTTACTTTACAACTTAGACAAAACACAAACAACACAATACAAATATTCAAACACAACAGAGAAATAGATGTTAATCATCTTAAGCGAGATAGAATCTCCACCCCACAATAATACAATCAATACTGTAGGAACTTTGCTTTAAGAGAGATAAAGGTGTACCTCGTCGATCCCTATCCGAGTACGTAAGTCTTTTTCTTAAGACGATGCAAAGACTATTTTCCTACAACTTGTGGCGGTTACATCTCCCTTAAAATGAAGACACATCTCTTCTCCTGAAATCAATCAATCAACTATCCTAAACCCGTAGGAACTTTGACCACAGTCAAAGAACTCCTCAAACCCTTTAGGGGAACTACAGATACTCTGATTCCACTCCCGTAAGGATATGTAGGCATAAGATGCGACATATTATCGAATATACTTAGAAATAAACCCCTAGGTCTTTAAACCTTAAGCAGATAAACCATAGCAATAAACAAACATAAAACAAGAGGTTCCTGTAGAGTACTACAGAAACTTAGGATGCTAGCACCTTCCCTAAGTTTAACCAACCCCCGAACCTATAACTCTCTAAACCTTGCATTTGCATTGCATTGTGGGTATTTCGATCTTTATCCCTTCCTTTGGACAAATCAAAGTTCGGTTGCAAATGAATAAGATTAAAACTAATCAATAGTTTGGTATCCAAATTTCACCGCGACAAGATGGATGTACCATGTTCAACGTTATATGAAAATATTAAAAAGGTAGGTGAAAAACCAAAGTTGACCAGAGGGATTTATTGTTGAACGATACATTGTTGAAGAAGCGATTGAGTTTTGTACTGAATATTTGTTCAATGTTCAATCCATTGGCCTCCCAAAATCTCTGTTGTTGAAAAAAGGTAGGAAAATAGTTAATTGGAAATAAAGTTGTGACAGTTTCAAGGGATGAATGGGAGCAAGTGCATTTGTATGTTCTACACAATGACATTGAGGTTGAGCCGTATGTTGAAATGCACAAGGACACTCTCCGAGGTTTAAATCTGAATAGAAATGAAAATTGGATAGTACGAGAGCATAATCGAAGTTTTATAACATGGTTCAAGGATCTTATATTTTCAAAGATTTTTTCTGATCCCGCTTCAATAACATAAAGGTTGAGATGTTTAGCATATGGTCCAAGTTTGCATGTGTTTTCTTATAGCACATACGCAATTAATGGGTACACATTTTATACCAAAGAACAAGATGATAAAAGTAAAATGCAAAATAGTGGTGTCACCGTACTAGCTGAAGTAATGCACATTTCAAGTGTGAAGGACTTAAACCCCAAATATGCAAATCTGTCATATTTTGGGGCTATCGAGCGCATTTGGGTGTTTGATTATGAGAAGTTTCAGATTCCTATCTTTGGATTTTATTAACTCTGCTTATGCATCAATACAACAGCGTTCCATTCAAGACCGAGCTTTCTTTCTTGAAGGTCAACAATTTGTCGTCGATCATCTCTTGAACTTTTTCTTGGAATACCTTGCATTCTTCAGTCGAATGCCCCATCACTGAGTCGATCATATCAGTGTGAATAATTTGGTATACACCATGGAAACTGGAGATCCCTTTCATCAACTTGAGCAAACAGGTTATCTTGCACAGGCTGAGATTGTATAGGAATACCCATTTGTTGAAGATTATCATCAGAGGGAAGATCAAATACAGGATTAGTCAACACCCTGAAACTGGTCATAGGATCCATAACTTTGTTCTCTTTACTATCCTTCAGTGAATACTTCGAGCTTGGTTAGATGGTCAAGATGTCAACTGACAAGACAAAGACAGAAAACCGGATGAGCCACATCAGAGGTACATGCATATGCAAATGCTAAATGAAAAATGCAGAATGAAAGGTTTCATGGAACTCAAGTATTTACAAACATCACAGAGTACCAAAGAAAACTCATTTATTATTTTTTTGATATCGGATTACAGATAATTTTCTTAAAAGAGTCCTATCATAATAGCTAAATAAAAGCTAATAAAGCCCTAAGGAAGTCTTGCTTTGGGCTTCTTGATCTGCTCTTCCAGTTGGATCTTCTTGAAGATAAGTTGTCAATGATCCACTTTTGAGGGGTAGTTTGATAGAGGAAAATAAATCCTCCATCTCCCTTCTTTTCTTGCTAGGAAATAAGAAAGGATCTTCAATGTTGACCAACGTCTTTGATCTTTTGAACTTCTTTTAATCTTCAATAATGAAAGTTTCTTGTATTTGTTTTTGAGTTTCCCGGATCTTCAAACAGAGCTTCTAACTTCCTTAGGACATCCAAGTTAGGACTCTTACAAGAATATTTCAAAATATTTTCTTTTGTAATCCATATTGGTTCTGTAATGTTTATAAATAAACTCGGGATTCCGTGAAACCAATGCAATATGATGATTTATGGATGCACAAACACGGGCAAGCTTACAGAAACAAGGATAAACAAACAGGAGAGCCCTAGGTTTGCAACGAGCATGGAGCAAAGGTATACCCATTCCCAAAGGATGTGGACTAAAGGTGGATTGTACCTGCAGAACAAGGTTCTAAAGAGGTGCCCAAAATCATTAGTCCATCTTTCGGATATTATCAATTTCCCGACTAACTCGGTGGTTAATAATATTCTCAAGAGAACCTATTTTGAGTGTAGCATCGCGTAGCAACTATTTCGGGACTACTCCTTCATAGTCCTCGCACTACGTCCTAATAAAGGCCAAAGTGGGGTTAAAGGTAACTACGGTCCTGAGTATCACAGGCTCCAATCAAAAATAGTGAATGTTTTCACGACTAACTCGTTCAACGGTACTGTTTTTGAGAGGGCCTCAACTGAGCGGTGATTCTCAAGTCAGCTTGGTCGGGACTCAACTTCCTATAAGCCCCGTCGAATATATCACCTTCATATCATAAGTTCACTCAAGTCCGGGTGTAGGACTTTGTCTCACCACTCAAGGATATCAACCCAAAAGCATAAACAAGCACAATTATAAATAAACAGATAGTCAAATATAACAATAAATAAGCATAAATAAACAAGTTAGGGAAACCCACTAGAGACTCCCTAGTGAAGTCGCCATTTCTGTCGCGGTGAGAATTGGATGTCAAATTATTAATTAATTTGAATCTTTAATTCATTGGTTCACCACCGGTCTTTTATTTGTCCAAAGGAAGGGAAAAAGATCGAATTACCCACAATGCAATGCAAATGCAAAAGCTATAGAGTTATAGGTTCGGGAGTTGGTTAAACTTAGGGAAGGTGCTAGCATCCTAAGTTTTTGTAGTACTCTACAGGAAACTCTTGTTTTATGATGTTTATTGCTAAGAGTTATCTACTTAAGGATGAAAGACCTAGTGGTTTATGTCTAAGTATACTCGCCAAGACGTTGCATCTTGTGCCTACATATCCTGACGGGAATGGAATCAGAGTATTTGTAGTTCCTCTAAAGGGTTTGAGGAACTCTTTGACTGTTGGTCAAAGTTCCTAAGGGATAAGGGTGGTTGACTGATTGATTTTAGGAGAAAAGATGAGTTGTCATCTCGAGGGAGATTACTTGACTTAGCCACCATAACTTTGTAGGAAAATAGTATTTGCATCGTCTTAAGAGAAGGGCCCAAGCACTCGGAATTTAATCGACAAGTACACCACTATCTCTCTTAAACGGAAAAGTCCCTACATATTGATTGTATAGTTATGGGGCAGGATATTTATATCTCGACTGTCAAGATGACTAACATCTTATTCTCTAATGTGTTGAATAGTTGTTGAATTGAGTTGAATATGATTTTTTTCTATGTTGTAAAGATAAAAGAAAAAGGTCCTCCTTATGGGGTAGGATCTAACTTAAGAGACCAACTTGAATGGGATCAAGGATCAAATGGGGAATATGATGCAAATGAAATGCATACACACAAGTTTCACGTTATGCGCAGATTCTTCCTTTGGACGTTATGCGATGCGATAAAATAAATAGCGGTAAAATAAAGACAAATAAGTAAATCCATGCAACAGACAGAAGTACTAAAAGATAAGTGTGAGAACCGTGCATATTCGAGTCGGGGCTAAGAGATGGAAGCGTGCACGATTGATTAAGTTATATGAGGTTGTTTTATGGGAAATGTTGAATTAACTTAGTAAGATTGATTTTAAGGGAGATTAGTTTGAAATTTTCAAATAGTTTTTTTTTTGTTATTACCTATTTTTTACTAAATAAAATTATTTTAAAGTATGAAATAAATAAAATTGGTTGAATAAAAGGGGCTTAAGTAAAAGATTTTTTATAATTATTAAATTTGTCTAACTAGTGAATATAAATTATCTAAATTATGAAATTGTTTTTCTTAATAAAAGGGCTTTTAAGTTAAGAAAGAATATTCTAAATTATGAGGAAATGGATTTATTATTAAAAGGAAAAAACAATTATATTTAAGAAATAACTAAATTGAGTTGTTTTTAAAAAGTTAATTAAATTAAATTAAAAAAAGATTAATTAAAAAGGTCATTAGTTAATTTTAATAAAAAGTTGATTAATTTTAACAATTAAGTAAAAAAAACTAATTAGTTGGTTAATTAAAGTGGTTAAGCGGGATTAGGAGGCAGATTGATTCCGTGAAGCGCAGGTGTAGGGCTTATGGTGGGCGTGCGTGGGGAGGCGTTGGCTTAGGATCTGATGTAGATCGTGTGGCCGTGATGTGCAGACATATGATAGTGTGTGTGGATTGTGGGTACACGATTACAACAGTATAAATAACATAATAAAATAAAAAAATAGAAAACCTAAATCCCTAATTCTCCCTTCATTCCTCTTTTTCCGCCGCCATGCCCTCTTTCACCTTCCTTTCTCTACAATTTTCTTTCCTCATCCTCCCTACGCGATCGCCTCTCGCTTCTCTCCCTCTATTCTTCTTCTCTTTTCTACCTCTCTTCACTTCTTTCGCCTTCATTCTCTCCTTCCAACTCTCCCTCTCTTCACTTCCACGATCTCCTTCTTTTTTTATTTCCTCGTCCATCATTCTTTTCTTCAATCTGAAACAAAACACCAAAATCATTAATAAAAAAAACTAACAGTGAATGGATTTTTGTGTAGGTGTGGCGAATGGGTTTCGATGGTTTTGGTGGAGGCTGGTTTGAGAAGAAGTGGCTATTTGCGGGTGGCGATGACGGCTTGCAACGGCGACGATGGTGAAAGTGATCTCACGCTTTTTGCGATGGATGAACAAAAGACATAAGTTCTTTACGATTTTTTTTGGGTTTTGAATGGATTTGGGATTTTTCTACAAATGTTGTGGGTTCTCTCTGCCTCTGTCCCCGTCCTTGTATTGATGAATGAGATGGCTTTATAGGCGAGAGGAGCTGATTCACATTGAAGTGCAGATTCGTTGTCTGTTTCGATGTTGGAAATGAAAATAATGGATGTTTATGATATGGTTAATATATTACCATCTTAATCGGGGAATGTTTGGTTGTGGTTTTAATGAGATTCCTTTTCAGTTCAATCTGTCATGTATATTTTAGGAGATTTTCGACAGCAAGTTCATGTCTTGGAACTGTGTCTTGATTATGTCGGTGACAAGCCGTAAATGCTTTTCATTTTTCGGCTTGATTGTGTCTGAGACAGACTTTAATAACATGATAAACATGTCAGTTTTATTTGGAATGAATCAACCATGGTTGATCGTATGATTTCCTTCCATGTTTAGATTGAGAATATTTGACTTTACTTGAAAGCTTGATGGACTCTTGATAATGTTTAGATTTCCTTCCATGTTTAGATTTCTCACCAGTTTTGTGACTCTCTTTTTCAGGAAGGGCATCTACCACATGTCATACTTGGGAAGTCCGCTTATGGTGAAATCGCGCGGGATTTGTGGTACTGTAGTACGCAACAAGGGCTACGGATGGGGGGTGGAAGTTAATTACCAAATGCTAACTGTTGTTGGTCAAACATGGAATCCAAACGTAGCAACATGGTAGCGAGGATTATTGTTTCTCTTTTTTGGCTTTTTGTTGTTCCTATCTTGTATCAAGTGGAGCTTTCTCTTCATGATTTCTATCTGTAACCTTGTAATTTAAACGATGCATCCTTAAGGATTTGTATCACACACATTATGGAATGCCAATTTGCCAACCATTTACATTTGAACTTGCAAATTAATGAAACTTTGGATAACAATCTTGAACCTTGTACTTGGCAAATGTTTTATTGGTAAAATTTGAATGAAGGAAGAAATACTCTTGCATTTGGAATCAAGAGTTATTCCAAAAGTGCTTTGGATACTACAACCTGAACTTAAAATAATGAGTCAAAATGGGCTTTCATGAGTTTGAGTTTTCTTTGAGAAATCTATTAAGACTTTATTCAAGATTCTTGTTAAAACTTAACACTTCCGAAACAAATGATGGCAAACTACCAACTAAGTAATTCTTAACCCTTCTCTCAAGATTAAAAGAACTTTATGTGACGATCCAACATCCTGAATAAGAACGAAAGATTACTTGTCCTTCGTCACCCATATAAACAAAGATTTGGACAATGATGAAGCCCTGAGAGATCCTTTGAAAGTAATGACACACCTTGCAACTTGCCAAGCAAATCCCAATCATATACACCGACTACGTCCATAATATAAGAGAAAACCAAAAATGAGGTATATACTAAATGAGTAAATGGCTCGGGTCCTAGGAGAAATATTAAATAGGACGATCTTGATCCTTAAAGAGGGTATGTTCAAATTCCAGCCTTACAATCTGTGAGAAAACCAGTTGGGAAACCCTAGGAGCTCCTTGAATTAGAATTGTTATGTCCTTAAATACTTGACCGAGGGAATGAGTACTATCCATTTATTGCAATCTATTCCTGCACCAAACGGTTAGCCGTAATAAATAAAAAGTAAAATAAAACAAGCAAGAAAAAGAAAAGAACAAGGAGGTGGGATCTTAAGGTCAAAAATTAGGGTGCTACAAGGTATTATGGCTAGTAACGAGGAAAAATCACATGATACTTCTAAACATGATGGAAAAGAACCAGCACAAGATGTGGAAGGAGATATTACAAGAGGAATAACGATTATGTAAAAGGAATCATTCGTGCGAGAGATAAAGGTATAAAATATGAAGTGCATTGGAATGAAATAGACCAATTAAGTATGCTTTTTAATCCCCATTAATCTTTATCTATATTTCAGGAGAGTCTATCCCAATCTATAACTGCAGCTGAAGACGATGATTGCAGGAGCGTTGGAAGAATTGAAAGCTCAAATTCGTGAATTGCAAAAGGACAAAGAGAGATACATGTCAGAAAGGCGCGATCCAGAGTTTAAAAGATACTGATGACAAAGATAGTATGAATTGTAATTTCCAGCAGAAACTTCCCGAGGTAACTATATATATTACATTGAAATTAATTAAGCACAATTTTCTTAATTGACATATATACACATTAATCATATTTATTATTGGTTTAGGGCATTTCACCCTGTCAGCTCTATTTATCGTCACCGACTTATCGCATGGTTGGCAAGGGAAAAGTGCATAACACTTTGGGAGACTTACTTCACCATAAACCGCTCCCTGATGGATTTTTGAAAGTATCGATTGATATTGCTTTACAGGGGGTGCGTTATTTCATATACCAGATGATGTTTCGGATGCAACATTGGTGGGAGACGCAATAGGATCGTATGTTGCATGGTGTCAAATCTCATTTTCATAGATGATGAGGTAGGTTGAACACCATTATGAACCTTTTAGTATTCAAATGTTTTGCGACCCATACATGTAAGTTAATCTTACATTTGCGTACCATTTACTTACATGATGATCTTAGACCCCTACAAAATTCAAATCAAAAGATAAGGGATTGTGCGGGAAACCGAGTCAGCTGCATCAAAAAAACAGGTACATCTACATTAATTTATATATATGCATAGAAAATGTCAATTATATCCTCTGATTTCAATATATTTATGATATTATACATTAATTACCTAACTTATATGATTTTTAGGTTCATGCTCAAGAGTTGCAACAAGTCAGCAAGAGTAAGATGTCTGAATCTAGCAAGGTGTCCAACAAAAAAAGGTCGAGCAAAAAAAAGCATTTGTTCCTCGATTTAGGTTGTGCCTTGAAACATATGTATGAACAACAGATGTGATGGAGGGTAGCATTCGTCAAATACCTATGGATGAAGGTGTTTTTGATTTTGATTATGCTGAAACAATTGCTAAAGAGGATTTGGATCAGATTTTCCAACATTCTGAATTAGGCATCGGTGTTATACATTCATACATCAGGTACTCCTATCAATTTTAATAAAATAATTAAACAATTTGTTTGCTCATTTCAATGAATATATTCTAATAATGTTGATTATGTTTTTATTTGAGGTTCTTGTATGACAAGTTGTTGGTCCCGCATCAATTGAAAGAGAGATTCACATTCTTATCTTCTAGTTGTATCAATGTACAGTTAATCGATCACACTCCAGATGTAGTCAGAGATTACTTAGTCCAAGCATTTATGGCCACAGGTACAGAGAAGTTGTATTTTTTGCCATATAATACTGACCATGGGTTAAATTTCATTCTAATTTCATTTATTATAATTATTCGTTTTTTTACATTCTATATAACATTTCTGTCTAAACTTTTGTCCTATTTTACAGTGGATACTGGTTGTTGGTTGCGATTAATCCGATAAAAGAAATAGTGTATTATCTGGATTCATTTGATAGTGATCAAATAAAATATTATGATATGAAGAATATGGTTGATACGTAAGTGATGAGATATATTGTTCTGAATAATTATCTTTATTTATTATGTGAGATTGTTCTAAATATTCGTTTATATTATGTTAGAGCTATATAAATATTCCGATCATAAAGACAAGCAAGAGTACCAAAGAGTAAGGCTAACAACATTAGATGGATCAGAGTGCATGTATATTTTCAAAATTTTGATTGTTATAGTGATTCTACTTGATAAAACTAGTTAAACTATATATCCTGATATATATTCATTTTTTTTCATTTACAGTGTCCTCGTCAGCGCAATGGAATTGATTGCGGTTATTTTGTATTGAGGTTTATGAAGGAAATTATTCATTCGGGTCAAATAGAGATTTCAAACATGGTATGGATTTATAAGTTATATGATTTATTTTAATATTTAATTGATATTTCATCTGAGTAATTAGTTTTAAAACTAAATCATGCATATTATGTTATATTATGTAGTACTTTGATGAATTCAAGTGTGGTACTTACTCGAAAGATAAATTGAAAGAAATTAAGGAGGAATGGTGTCAATACATTCTTGAGATGAGAATTGTATAAGGTATATATATGGTCTTTCTGTCTTTTGATCGGAGTTTATAGAGATTTGTGTTGTTGTGATGTTATGTACATACTACTGGATAATTATAGTTCTGGAAGTCGTATATAGTTTTGGAATTTGGTGATATACTTCTAGAAGCTAGTTATTGTGAGGATCTGGAAATGTGGAATTTGTAATTATATGTATAATGAATATATTTGTGAAGTTATCGGTTTTGGAATATATTTTAGAATTATTGATCGTTTATGTTGAATTATATATATATATATATATATATATATATATATATATATATATATATATATATATATATATATATATATATATATATATATATATATATATATATATATATATATATATATATATATATATATATATATATATATATATATATATACACACACACACACACACACACACATAAGGCCTATATATGTGTTGAAATAAAGGCTTGTGTGGAATTACAATGATTATAAGATTGTTTATGTGTTGAATTATTATGGTATATATTAGGTCTAAGTGTTGAAATAAAGACTTGTGTTGAATATAATTGTTATAAGCAGGTTTATGTGATAAATTATAAAGAATTGTGCAACAACATTCAATAAAAAACACTTCCTAAAAATATGCACAATAGACGACACTTTTACTAAAAAACGCTAAAAAAAAGTGATTTTTAAAAGAAAATAATTCAATGATGTGAAGAAAAGGCAGCACTTTTCTTAAAAAAGCGCTGCTAAAGGGGGGGGGAGAGCATTTTTCTTAAGAAAAGCGCTGTTATATGACTTCAGCAAATACACTTTAGAGAGCGCTTTTAATAAAAAAGCGTTGTTAAAAGTGGGAGATAAGAGAGCGCTTTTAATAAAAAAAAGTGCTGCTAAAGGTATTAAGAAAATATACTTTAGAGAGCGCTTCTAAAAACACCGCTAAAAGGGAGGGAGGAAAGAGAGCGTTTTCTGGAAAAACGCTGCTAAAAGGGGACATATAGCAGTGTTTTTTACTTAAAAAAGCGTTGTCTTTACCTACAGCAGCGCCACTTTAGGCAACGCTTTTAAGCGCTGCTAAAAGTCCTTTTTGGCATAGTGCATCTACCATAACAAAAACAACAACATTTATTAACAAAAATAACAACTTACCTTAACAAAAACAACAAATTACATTAACAAAACATCAACATACCTCAACAAAAATATCAACAAACCTAATAAAAACATCTACTAATACAAACAACAACATTTATTAACAAATTAAAACAACAATTTATCTTAACATAAAAAAATTACCTTTAAGAAAATAACATATCTCAACAATAACATAAACCCTTTATTTATCTCAATAACAAAAAAATATAAAAACTATAATTTTATCTTAACAATAAGAAAACAATAAACTTTATGTTTCAAGTATATTTTGAATAAGAAAAACAAGATAGATACTTTGAATAACAACAATATTAACTCATAAAGTATTTCATGAATGCACCTTTTATTGAAAAGATTTGTGGAGAATGAAGAAAAATAAACGAGCTACTTATTTTATCTTGCATAGATTTACAAATTTTTCTTTAATTTATACTAGTTGGAGAAATTATGTCAGAGTTTTGAGAAATTGTGATAAGACGAGAGAAGTTAAGTTTCTTTTTAGTGCAATATATTCTGAACTAATATAAATTAGTTTTTATAGATGATATGTTTATCACGGTTGATAAAAGAAATCACGGTAATATGTCAATATATTTAAATATGGTTGTTAAAGTGGATTGTGATGAAAAATATTTAATTTTTATTTAATATAGAAATTAAGGGACAAACTTTTTTTTTAATTAAAAAAAAGACTTAAAATTGTAGATGTGAAAATTCAAATCGTGTCCACTGCTTTACATATTACCACGTTTATTTAAATAAACCATAGTTATATGTGATTTACAAATAAGAAAAATGAAATGCATCCAATCAACATATATTATTTCAGCTAGTTAAATAGTTGTAGTAAAAAATGGTTACAAAATATATTTTGTAATAATGGGGAAAAATGGTTTAGAATATTATGTGATGTAAAAAAAAAAACACTTATCATTATCACAACATTGAATATGAAGTAAGAGAAACATGAATACCTAATCTATTGCACTAATAATGACGCAATTATTACACTTTAACAAAAAAGTCATGTCTAAATTTTACTTCAATGGTACTTGAGGGAACTTTTCTACGACATGTTCATCTTGAGAACAAGGTGTAATTCAAAAGAGAAGTATTGTTACACTATATATTACATAAATATTATATTTTTAAAATAAGAGCTATGACAATTATTGTGTAAGATTTTATATAGTTAGTGGGTATTAAGTTAGTTATGTATTGTGTGTATATAAAAGAGAAACTACACGTTGGTTTAGGTTATATTATAATGATGTGATTGTTTTAGAACTCTTGAATTCTTGAAGAAAATTTTACTCCATATTTTATTATTTATTCTCCTATCTTACATTATTTTATTCTTTTTATCAAAATATTTTTATATAAACAAATATAAAAATTTTCTGATTTAATTATTTGATTTGGAATTTAATAAATATATCATATTTTTAAAAGTTATATTATTAATATTTTCAACAAACATACAAGTATTATTTACCTATACTATTATATAATCTTATAATGTTTTAATAAAAAAAAATTCGTTAAATTTTTTTTTCTTTAATTAATTAATTAAATATAATATATTCATTATTAACTCCATTTAAAACTTCCAACTAAGTTACATTCTTATATTTTAAATAATTATTAATTACCAAAACAATAAAACACGTCCAAAATTTTTCTTAAAATGCAGCCACCCACCAATAATATGTTAACGTAGTAACTACCCAACATAACTTTTCTCTTCATTCTATTAATTAATTTATTATTATTAATAATTAAATATTATTATTATTATTATTAATTAAATAATAATTAAATTAAAATATTTAACATGTTTATTTCTCAAATTTCTCTCCGGTCAACACTCTTTATTTATATCATGTTTGCTGAGAATATTAATAAAGTAGCATTTAAAAATAGATTTATTTATTAAATTCTAGATCAAATAATTAAATTAGAAAAATTTTATACTTATTTATTGAGGATATTTTGGTTTAAAAAAATAATGTAGGGATAGAGGAATAAATGATGGGGTATGAGGTAAAAAAATTATTCTTGAAATGAAGATGTTTTCACCTCAAATCCATAATACTTTGTGATCGTACTTGGCCAGAAGGGGAGCTATGAACTGCCACGCGTCGTTGATCTGCTAGCTGCTCACCGAAGATATGGAAGATGAGGGAGGTGTACCTGAAACACACTCTGATGTCAAAGTAAGTGACGGGCAGAGTGGAAGCAAGCACATAGAGAGAGTAAGAAGTTAAGTTACCTGACCCTCTAGTGAAGAGGGTATTTATAGTGAGCCCCCAGCGCAGGGCCAACGGTTACCTAACACTAGGCTGGGCTGCCAGGCCCAATGTTAGTAATTGCTAGGGATGACGTGGTGTCGTAAAGACCAGGACGTGGTCTTCGCCCTAGGGTAACTGTTTTGCACTATCTAGGAGGAGGAAGACTGAATCTCCAAGAAATGGGTAGTTACGTTATGACGTGTCCCTGTGTGAGGGACGCGTGGAGAACGTGGAGAAAGGCCCGAGGAGTCCCCCAGGCAGACAAAGGTGGCTGGTTAGATGCGAGGGTCCTGCCCGGCGATGGAGAAGAGGGAGGCTGGCTGGTCGGAAGCGATGGTCCTGCTCGACAGATGTTGGTATGTGCCCGGCGGGGAGATGTTGTGCTCAGCGGGGATCCTGCCCGTTAGCGTGGTATTTTAGGCCCAACCTTATTGGGGCTTAGGCCTGTTTATTGTGAGCTAAGCGCCGGCCCAGTCCAGAACAGTAGCCCCCCAAGTCGTTGTTCGCGGTCGTGCGAGCTATGACTTGAGCAGAGAATGGTGTCGGGCGCGTGATCCGTCGGACAGGTATCAATCGGGCAAGTTGAGATCGTGGCGGCCAGGTGAGCTTACGTCGAGGAGGTGCTCGCGGTCAAGAGGAGAAGTTAAAGAGACGCGGGGAAGATGGAGGGTCGCCACATGTCTCCCTGTGACGGCTACGACCTAGGCACTTGAATGCCTAGCGACGCTTCGTTTCCCGTGCTAGGGGTATATATGCATAGACCTGGCTCGTCTTTTCGCTCATTCGCTTTTTGCAGCTGCTCAACACCCGAAATTTTCTGCCCGACATCTTCTATCGTTTCTACTCGACATCTGGGATTTTTCTGTCCGGCAACAACTTTTCTTCACTCTTATCACGTAAGTTTTCGTACCTTTCTTGGCGTTTTTTGCTGTTTGTGGCGGTGTTTTCGGCGGCTCCGCTGTGGGCGCTTGGAATGCCGTGGGTTTTTCCGGCGAATACGCCGGAGGATCCTTCAAAATTAGGGTAGAAAACGATCGTCTCCGGCTCTTGAGATGAGTGCCCCGGGGAGGATTGGAAGAACTTTGAATGCCCCAAGGACAATGGGATGAATGCCCCGGGCACAAGTAGATGTGTATGCCGAGGACAAAGGGTGTACGCACCGGTCCTCCTCGGGGGATAAAGTTGCTCCCCGCTCGTCACACGGGCGGTTAGGCGACCGTGCCCTTTCACTTGAACTGCGGTGGAAGGGTGGATTTGATTCGGATGTCGAATTCACCGTGTTCCTCTGCTTTTCAGGTATAATGGTTGGTCGCTATGAGGAAGACGTGGAGTGGTACTTATCAGCGGACGAGGAAGGTCGCGAGGAGGAGGTCGACCTGGATCCTCCGGAGAGGCCTTTGGAAGAATGGGTCAGGGAGGAACCCCTAAATTATATGTCGAGGTTCATCCTCGACGATTCGGACGTGTTCGTTGTGATAGAGGATAGGGTGGCCGGGAGACTCCTCCAATTCCGCGCTTGCCGGCCTCGGGAGGTCGATCGTATCTGCTCGTGTTATGAGGGTGGCCGGTTCCCCATGTATGAGTTCACCTTCAAAGAGGTGGGCATGCGACTGCCCTTTACCGGCTTTCAGCAAGGGGTTTTCGACCACCTAATGCTAGTGCCTTCCCAGCTTCACCCGAACTCGCTGGCTTTCCTCCGAGCGTTCAAAATTGTGTGTAAATATTTGGAGCTCGGAGCCATCATTCCCCTATTCTTTTGCGTCTTCCATTTGCAACGTCAGACGACAGCTGGTCGACATAGTTGGGTTTTGCTGAAGCGGGCGACCAGGCTCTTCTGCCCGTATACTGACTCTGTTCGAGGCTTTAAAGATCGTTGGTTCATGGTCATGTCGGCCACAGACGACGCGTACGAGACGATTTTTCGAAAGAAAGTGGTAGTCGTGGAGGAGCGTTCCGAGGACAACTATGAGTCTTATTTCCCTTTGGACTGGGGGGATCAGCATTTTTGTTCGGCCATCGACAACTTCATCTTCAGGCCTGGTCGGCTGGGCGAAGAGGACATCCTGGCCTTCCGGAGGTTGGTGGACTTTGTCGGTCGCCTTCCTCCTCGGAAGTATGTGTCCCTAGACGGGGATTATATCCGCGGCAAAGATGGGAAAATACTGACGGAGGCCCGGTATATTAATGCAAAGGCTCTGCTCGAATACAGGACAGAAGCTGAGGCTCATCGGTTCCTATGTAGTTTGAGTGCCTCCGGGATGCTTTCGATACTTGTCTAGATTTCGCTTCTAACTGTTTCTCTTGTGTTTGTTTTGCAGGCTCAATGGGTTCTGTGGAGGAAAGGGTGACGAAACTGATGAACAGGGGAAACCATCGTGCTTAAGGTCGGGCCCCTGCTGTGCGGAGGGAGTTAGTCGGCGGCTCTTCGGGAACGACCTCATCTCTGTGGGGAAGTGGGTCCCCGACGTAGCCTCTGGTTCACAAACGGCGACGGGAGGACAAGGTGCCTCAGATTGATCTGACAAATGGGTCCAGAAGAGCGGGTTCGTCATGCCCCCTTGCTGTCTCTGGCCGAATTTCTTTTCAGGGCGGAACGATCCTGCTGTGGCGCCCGAGGAAGCCAAGAGCATATTGTCTGCGGGCAAGGAGGCTTGGAGGAAGATGATGTCCGCATATCTGGTGGCGATGGTGAGGGTCTTCGAGACAGCCCATGTGCTGAATGAGGCGGGGTGCTCCTCGGAGGACCTAGCTGGTGTTAAGAGCGACCTCGCGGTGTCCGAGGAGGTTAGGGCCAAGCTAGCGGCCGACCAGAAGGAGTATCAGAGGCAGGACATGCTCCACCGGGGATGCATTGAGGAGCTGGAGAAGGCCCTGAAGGAAAGGGATGAAGAGATGAAGGGGGCCAACGGTCGTATCGCTGAGCTCGAGGATCAGGTCGCCCCTGCCGAGGATGAAACCGAAGAGGAGCAGTTGGTTTTGTCTAGGGAAGGGTTCGTGGCCAAGGTTCGTCAGCTCGAGGAGGACTGCTTAGGGGCCGTCGAAGTGGGCTTTAAGCACATTGTCGACCAACTCAAGCTCGTCAATCCTGACCTGGTGACCGACGGGATTGGTCCCTTTCATTGGATCCAAGACGGTGGAATAGTGGTGCCCGAGGGCTCGGATGACGAGGAAGACAACCAGGTTGTCCGTGAGGAGGAGGAACCTGTAGAGTAGGGATGGTGGCCTGCGTGCCCCTTTAATTTTCATTCGGCCTACGTACCCGGTAGTTTTTGGCATGCACGCTGTTGCACCCCAAAATTTGCCCTCTTTTAAAGACTAACTTATTTCTTCATCCCTTTCAAATTCAATGTCATAAAGGAGGCCCATCATTCCAAATTCAAGGTTCATGAATTCAAGGCTAGATTCAATAATATTACAAAGAGAAAATTCATGACATTTGCAAGAATATCACATTTGTTACAAAATCCAAACTCTTGGTAATGCTTAGGAAATTAAGCTATTTCTAGTTTTAATTCAAGTTTCTAAAAATAACTTCATGCCATGGTATTCCCCATGCCCCATCAAGTCCACATGGTCCTTTTTGTGCTTACAAACATGCAAGGAAATTACTTAAGAGTTAAATTCAATATTGGAATATCTCAAGATCAAGGCTATGCATGCATTCATGGGCAATTTGAATATGGTCCAAAACAGCCCCATGCAAGAAGTGGCAATGTGTATCATATTACAAAATCATTTTATGTCATAAAACCAAGGCTATAAGCTTATGTTGATACATCTACACATCAAAAATCAGAATTTGAAAATGATGTCCAAAAGGTAGTGTTATTGGTTACATGTGTGTGTCCAAGCATAAGCCAACCAATGGATACAAGGATGAAGGGCAAGATAGAGTGCTGCAGAAAAAATACAGCAAAGCAGGCCTAGAAATGGAAAGATGTGGGGCTACACCAAGAAAGAGGTGATAAGTACTCCCAAAAATGGAAACTTTGAAGATTGAAAGTTGTGCAAGAGCTATGATTTTGGTACAGCAAAAAATGCAGCAGAAAAGTTGAAATGGGAGGGGATAGGAGGCTGCAAAAGGGATATAGACACACATTATCCACACATACACATAGGAGATACACAACATCTTTTGGAGATTGAGAGATTGAGAGCAAAGAAACCCTAAAAAACCAGAAAAATAGAGAGAGCAAAAACCAGCCAAAGATTAAGAAAGTAAAAGAGAAATACAAGGGAGCCATTGAGAAGGGGAGCCATCAAAGCATAGAGTGAAGAGAAGTGAACACTTAGCCAAAATCAGTGGAGGCTTTGCAAGGAGGGTAACAACTCTTGGGTATCCATTTCTTAAAACTCTTTTCTTCTTTTATATTGTGCATTTGTCATTTATTCTCTTTGTTTGAGTGTTGTTGTGCTGTGTATAACATGTAAGATCCCAAGGGGGACCAAGAAACCTTTTGAAAAAACCCAAGAAGGAAGGAAAAACAAAGAAAAAAGTCAGATTTTACACAGCAGGGCTGACACGGGCCGTGTCATGCAACACGGGCGGCCGTGTCACGCCACTGCTTAACGTTTCTTGGTCCAAACCTTGTGACACGGGCCGTGTCATGCAACACGGGGGGCCGTGTCACACCGATGTTTAACTTTTTGGCCCAGACCTTGTGACACAGGCCGTGTCATGCAACACGGGCGGCCGTGTCACACCGTTGTTTGACTCAAAACTCATTTTTTTTCTGGAACTATGACACGGGCTGTGTCACACGACACGACTGCCCGTGTCACACGACACGACCGCCCGTGTCACACCCCTGTTTTTCACGTTTTTTCGACTTTTTTACCTAAAAAAAAATTTTTCTCAGCTTTTTTTTAAGCCGATTAACCTGTTGTGTTGGTATGGTTTTTATGCATGTTTGTTGTTGGTCATTTTTTTTTACCTTTGGTTCTAAAAACTATTTTCAAGAAAACAAACTCTCGATTCTCATCGAGCCATTTTTGACCTTGTAAGCCGATTGCCTTGTGCGTCGCCATCGACCTTGCTCACTTCACCTCAAATCTTTTTAAGCAACTAAAACCCTTGACCCAACGTCAAGCGAATTTTATCAAATAATGGTTAAACCAACCTACCATATTTAACAAAAGGATAAAATTCACTTTGTATTGAACTAAAGAGAGGGGATTGAGTGTAGACTTCTTCCTCTCCGAGTGTCGAGATGCTCACTGTAGTGTGGGTGGTTTTGATACTCGTATTTCAATACGAAGACATTTTCATCCACACCTTTTTCTCCTAAAAAACCTCGGCCCCGTACCGAGTGCATTTTCAAAACACTTACAATAAATAAATCGATTCTCTTTGTATTGAACTAAAGAGAGAGGATTGAGTGTAGACTTCTTCCTCTCCGAGTGTTGGGATATTCACTGTAGTGTGGGTGGTCTCGATACTCGTCTTTCAATACGAAGACGTGACTCTATCCGCCACCTATCTCCTTCTACAACTTCCTTCTGCAACTTTCCCCACCTAAAATCTCGGTCCCGCACCGAGCGTACTTTCAAACTTATTTTCGTAACAAAACTTGAACGGTCGTGGAGTGGTTAGGCGTTGGCCTTCTCCTATCCCGAGTGTTGACGTTTACCGTAGGGTTCTCCGTCGCGAAAGCACTTACCATTCAAAACCAAGAACACTTTAATAAGAGAATGAAGTTCTCTTTGTATTGAACTAAAGAGAGAGGATTAAGTGTAGACTTCTTCCTCTCTGAGTGTCGAGATGCTCACTGTAGCGCGTGTGGTTTTGATACTCGTCTTTCAATACGAAGACGCTATGTTCGCCACACCCTTTCATAACAAAAACTTTGAGATAAAGAATTGGGTACTACCCCTAGGAGTTACTATCCGATGACCTATCTCTCCCCTAAAAAACAATTCAACAAATCAAATGTGACATCTTGCCTCGCATAGCGAAAACTAATCTTTCAAAAAGGATATGATACGTCCGTTCTACCGCAAACAGGTAATGCCTAAGTCTCCAACGAGCGAGCAGCAATACACCTAACTGCTAGAATGCGTACGATAGCATCATCCATAAAGTCATCAATAAATCGTAGGCCGAACTACGACTGCTCTGATTTCTCATACCAGATGAGGATACGTAGACACAAGACGGCGATGTCTTGGCGAACACAATCCCTCATATCAGTAGTTTCCCGAACTACGTCGACTCTGATTTTCTCATATCCGTTGAGAATACGTAGGCCTAGGACCGCGAAGTCCTACCGAGTCTGTTCTTTCTCTTCTTCCCCCAGTTACCTCTCTTTCCCCGTTTCTAACCCTTTTCTTTACCCTTCGGAACACTTTTTTTTAGCATAATCTTTAAGCAAATATAATCACACACGATAAATAAATGGTTCCCATCGAGTACGATGGATGCGAGGGGTGTTAATACCTTCCCTTCGCATAACCGGCTTCCAAACCCGTTCGTGGTTGCGAGACCATCTTATCCGTTCTTTTCTTGAGGTTTTCTCGATATTTTCCTTTCCCCTCATGGGATAAATAAAATTCGGTGGCGACTCTTCTGTCCTTTTCTTTTCGCCTTCCCCGTCGTTGCGCGTATTTTTCGAGTAGCGACACACGCCATGTTTTATTTGATTCGAGGCTTGTGCCCGTATATTGTAACGATTTGACTTCTGGGTTAGTGCCTGTCTATGGGTTTTCTTGTTTTGTTTTGTGTGTGTGTGCTCGACTATATTTGCATTGTTATGCTTGCTCGTGTATTTGGTTATGCTTAATGTATGTTTTTGCTAAGTTGGGAGTCATAGCTCGACATTCAGTGTGCCCGGGAGTGTAGGGAACTGGCCGGTTGATCGGGGTGGTTACTTGGTCGGTTACGGGGGTAGACCACGATCGTGGATCAGCCCCCGCGGCGTGAACGTCCCATCGCGAGCTGGGGTTCTGCCGGACTTGGTACTGCAGCGGCGATTCTCGGTCGAGTGGTCACCGTCGAGCAGAGCTTCCTGCCCGCACACACACAAAGGGTAGGTGCTTGTTATTTCGTTGATCTCAGGGAGACGCGATTGTACCACTCTGCGATCCCGTGGTCGCGAGGAAGGTTCTCACGGGCAGTGTTTAACTGTAGTATTTTTTTAGCTTTTCAGTGTTCCATGGTCGAGTTATCTGATCCCCGTGTAGGTTTTCGAGGTAGTAGGCCCCGTGTTCCGCCTTGTCCCGAACACGATATGGGCCTTCCTAATTTGCGGCGAGTTTGCCCTCGTGTGAGTCCTTTTGGTTTCTTCGTAGGACCAGGTTGCCGACCTGGAATTCGCGTTTTAGGACTTTGCTGTCGTAGCGAAGGGCGACCTTTTGCTTTAGCGTAGCCTCACGGAGAGCTGCTCTTGATCGGATCTCCTCGACTAGGTCAAGCTCCTCCCGAAGAGCCTCATCGTTGGTCTCCTCCTCAAGGGGGACTTCGGTTCTTCTAGACGGCTCTCTTATCTCCACCGGGATCACCGTCTCGGTTCCGTATGTAAGACGAAATAAGGTTTCCTCGATGGTTAAATGAGGCGTTGTTCGGTATGCCCAGAGCACGTTGTGGAGTTCTTCGACCCATCCTTTCTTGGCGTCGCTGAGTCTTCGCTTCATTCCCCAGAGGATCACTCTGTTTGCGGCCTCGGCTTAGCCGTTTGTTTGTGGATGCTCAACCAAAGTGAAGTGGTGCTTGGTCCCGAGTTTGGTGACGAAGTCACGGAAGTTTCTGTCCGTAAATCGTGTCCTGTTGTCGGTGACTATGGCGAGCGGGATGCCGAACCTGGCAAGGATGTTCCTCTTGTAGAAATGAAGTATGTTGTGAGTCGTAATCTTGGCGAGGGCTTCGGCCTCGATTCACTTGGTGAAGTAGTCGACTCATACTATCAAATACTTATTCTGATATGAGCCCAGGGTGAACGGGCCGAGGATGTACATCCCTCACCAGGCGAAGGGCCATAGAGAGGAAAGAGATTTGAGCTTGCTCGGAGGGGCGAGGTGCATATCCCTGTGGCGCTGGCACCTATCACACTTCCTAGTAGTATCCAGCCCGTAAGGCTTTCCTCGCCAAGGACCGTCCTCCGAGGTGTTGCGCGTAGCCCTTTTGGTAGAGTATGTTGTTGAGCAAGACGTACGAGCAGGATCGCCGTTTGACCGTGCTGGCCTCCTTAGCATTGTCGGGCAGTCGCCCCGTGCTGAGGTAGGAGTGTATGAGCGCCATCCAACAGTTGACATCCCCAATGACATAGATGTCGAGCAACATTTTCGCCTTCTTCGTGCTCGGCTGCACAAGGATCTCTTGAACGACGGATTTGTGTCCACCTTTCTTTTTAGTGCTCACCAACTTTGAGAGGATGTCTGCCCGAGTGTTCTGCTCGCGAGGTACGTGTTGTACTTCCGCGGAGTCGAAACTTTTCATTTGTTCCCTTATGAGGGCTAAGTACTCGGCCATATTGTCGTTCTTCGCTTGGTATTCCCCTCGGACTTGCGATGTGACGAGATGGGAGTCTGTGAAGATTTTGATTTCCTTGGCCCCGAGGTCATCTGCTAGGCGGAGCCCGGCCAGGAAGGCTTCGTACTCTGCCTGATTGTTGGTCGTCGAGAAGGCTAGTGTCAGGGAGACTTCCACGACCGTGCCCTCCTCATTTTCGAGGATGATACCCGCGCCGCTTCTCGAGGGGCTCGAGGAGCCATCGACGAAGATGGTCCACTTGTGATCCCCCGAGGTTGATTCTGTTGCGGGGGTCATCACGGCGATGAAGTCAGCCAGGACTTGGGCCTTGAAGGCTTTCCTGCCTTCGTAGAAGATGTCGAACTCGGAGAGTTCTAGTGACCACTTCAGCATGCGTCCGACCATGTTGTAACACCCCCTTCTACACCCCCAAATAATCAAATAAATCATCTAAGCACATACTAAAATTTCATCAGAGTATAATTAAAACATGGAATAAAAGAGGCATGTCACATCATCCACAAAATTGAAACATACAACACCTGCTCTATAAAAGACATGCAACAGTGGGGTAGCTTTCAACAGAGGAAACTTAGTCCTTACACCCACATCTCAATATTTAGAATTAAAAGCGGAAAATCTAAACATTGAATCATTTTAAACATGTAATCATATAAATACATATCATCCAGTTTGATTCACCACATCATTCATGTTTACATAAACATTTGTTAGCAGATACATATACAAATGTATCACAAAAGAATGCTATACAATCCTAACTACCCGGTGCTACATATCAGAGCTTAACCGACCAAAAGAATGAAGCTATACTTCACAAAAGACCTCCAGCAAACCTAATCTGCAATGCCTCATAGAGCATTATAAAACAGTAGAAAAGTGAGAAATATTATCATAATAATCAATTCATATAATTATATATATATATATATATATATATATATATATATATATATATATATATATATATATATATATATATATATATATATATATATATATATATATATATATATATATATATATATATATATATATATATATATATATATATATATATATATATATATATATATATATATATATATATATATATATATATATATATATATATATATACATATTCTGCATTTCTCACCACAGTTCATTATCGTCATCATATACATCACAATATATGTATAAACAAATATGGATAATCACCAAACATGTTTTGTCATGCACACATCCATAATCCTCAATTCAACAATTCATACACAAGCATACTTTCATATAACAATGATATATATGCCATGTGACTCGATGCAATTCATGCCATGTGGTACCAACACTTGTTATTATTTTTCGGTTTTTACATTTAAACTGGGTCCGTTTCCTAGACCGATAACAACAAAAGCTCATTCCTTAAGCTTTCAAACCTCTCTCTAGGTTTGGTACAAGTCACTAGCCTCCACGAGACTAGCAAGCATTGCCTCTTGACACAAATGATGCGTATGCAATCAACAATCATATGCACTTAAGACCGTTCTCGCATCTTAATCCCATGCATACTCAATAATTCATCACACAAGAGTTATAACATGATTGCACACTCACACATCATATCAAAGTATTCATAATTTCAACATCATCACATTTATCAAGCAATGCACACATATTCACAATATGCTCTCATGTATTATTCACAATATTGCATACAATCAATATGCATTCATATCATTGTGTCAAACGGCAACAAACTTCATCACAAATCATCATGCATTTTTAATCAATTTAAACAATGCATCATATCTATGCCAAAAAGCCACATTTCACAATCGATTCCACAATCTAGGATTCACGTCATACGGCTACCCACAGCATAACATATCACAACAGTACACAAACTATTCATTTCCGATAAGGATGGAACACGATTGAACCAAACAATCAACATTGGATGGGAAACACAAGGAAATAAGAATGTTGTCATGCTCGCTGGCTTGCTCGCCTAGCGAGTTCCTAGCAAACACTCGCTACATATTCTCCTAGCGAACTAGCTCGCGAAGGCAAACATAAGTTACTGTAAGGCTTCGTTACCTACTCGTTGGGGCTTCGCCTAGCGAACCCCTCGCTACCTCGCTCGCTACCAGCGAAGAGGGTCAATTACATTCTGTCCAAGTCTGGGACTATTCACTACTAGCTCGCTCTAACAAACACTCGCGACCTGCTCGCCTAGCGAAGGTGCTAGCGAACGTCTGCGATGTTCAAAACCCCAACTGTCCAAAATCATCAAATCATCACAAAATCAACCGATTCAATTCCAACGAATTCCAGTAGTCTTAGCCTAATATTTCTCGACTAATCTACACCATTTATTCCAGATTTTAACCGTTCAAACATCGACTCTATCGATTAAATTCATTTCTGCCCTAGAATGGAAAAAGATGGGAAACCTCTAACAAATCCAAACACACACGTACATAATCATATACGTTGACAAGATAATGATATTTCACACCCTTACCTTGATTAAATCAAAGCTAGAAGTTGTTATTGAGCTTTCTAAGTTTTTCCCCTTTTCCTTCTCTTTTATCCTCTTCCTCTTTCTTTCTCTTCTCTTTCTCTTATGTTTTCTATTGTTCCCTTTTATTTCCACCTTTCCTTATATGTCTTTCTATTCTATTTCCTTCCATCATATTTCTTCTCTCACAATATCTACCAATAATTCCAATAATTAAAATCATCCAAATAAATCAATTAATTAATATGAATAATTAATTATTGAAAATTGGGTTGTTACAACCCTCCCCCACTTTAGGAATTTTCTTCCTCGAAAATGTTACCTGATTCAAACAACTCGGGATAGGATTCCCTCATCTGACTCTCAAGTTCCCAAGTCACATTCCCACCAGTCGGTCCTCCCCAAGCGACCTTCACCAAAGCAATCTCTTTGCCTCAAAGTTGCTTCAACTCCCGATCCTCTATCCGCATAGGTGATGTCTCCACAGTCAGGTTATCTCTCACCTGCACATCATCTACTTGGACTACATGAGACGGATCCGCAATATATTTCCTCAACTGAGATACATGGAACATGTCATGGAGATTAGCAAGCGAAGGCGGTAAAGCAACACGATAGGCTACCTCTCCTATCTTCTGCAAAATCTGATAAGGACCAATAAAACGCGGCATCAACTTACGCGACTTCAATGCCCTACCAACACCAGTCATAGGAGTAACCCGAAGAAACACATGATCTCCCTCCTGAAATTCAAGTGTTTTCCTCCTCTTGTCATGATAACTCTTTTGACGACTCTGAGAAATCTTCATCTTCTCTTGAATCATCTTAATCTTATCGGTAGTCTGCTGGATTATCTCGGGTCCAACCACAGAACTCTCTCCCGACTCGTACCAATACAACGGCGTCCTACACCGTCTACTGTATAATGCTTCAAATGATGTCATACCAATACTCGAATGAAAACTGTTGTTGTAAGTAAATTCAATCAAAGGTAAGTAGCCATCCCAAGCTCTCCCCCCCCCCTTCTCCAACACACAAGCTCTCAAAAGATCCTCAAGTGACTGAATCGTTCTCTCAGTCTGACTATCGGTCTGCGGATGATAAGCTGAACTCAAACGCAACTTTGTACCCGAATCACTTTGCAAACTCTCCCAAAATCTCGAAGTAAACCTTGGATCTCTATCTGACACAAAGCTAGACGGAATACCATGCAAACTGACAATCCTTTCAATGTACAGTTTTGCCAACCTCTCCAACGGGTAATCCATTCGCATAGAAATAAAGTGAGCAGATTTGGTCAATCTATCCACAATAACCCAAATAGCTTTAAAGTTACTTGGCGTTCTAGGTAAACCAGACACAAAATCCATAGAAATGCTATCCCATTTCCACTCAGGAATAAACAACGATTGCATCAAACCCGATGGTTTCTGATGCTCGATCTTCGTCTTCTGACAAGTCAAACAAGAATACACAAATTTGGCAACATCCTTCTTCATACGAGGCCACCAAAATACTTTCTTCAAATCTTGATACATCTTAGTAGCACCTGGATGAATACTCAATCCACTATGATGCCCTTCCTCAAGAATACTCTTCTTCAGCTCAATAACATCAGGAACACAAACTCTATCACGACACCTCATGATACCATTTTCATCAATCCGAAAATCACCATCTTGACCTTGATTGATCAAAGTCAACCGATCAACTAAACTCAAATCAGATTTCTGTCCTTCACGAATCTCGTCAAAAATACCACTAGTAAGCTTTAACATACCAAGCTTAACTCCGTAAGAAGTCTTCTCACACACTAAGCTCAAATCACGAAATTGCTTAATCAATTCCAACTCTTTCACCATCATCATCGACATGTGCAACGATTTCCTACTCAATGCATCAGCTACCACGTTTGCTTTACCCGGATGGTAATTCAAACCAAAATCATAATCCTTCAGAAGTTCCAACCATCTCCTCCTCCTTGCATTCAATTCTTTCTGATCAAATAGATACTTCAAACTCTTATGATCACTAAATACCTCAAATCTCGAACCAAACAAATAATGCCTCCAAAGCTTCAGCACAAATACAACGGCGGCCAACTCTAGGTCGTGCGTCAGATAATTCTTCTCATGTACTTTGAGTTGGCTCGAAGCATAAGCCACAACTTGTTTATCTTGCATCAACACACCTCCCAGACCCATCAAAGATGCATCACAATACACAACAAACGGTTCTGCCGGATTCGGCAAAATCAAAACAGGAGTTGTCGTCAATCTTCTCTTAAGCTCTTGAAAACTTCCTTCACACTTTGCATTCCAAACAAAAGCTTGACCTTTCCTAGTCAACTGCGTCAACGATAATGATAACTTGGCAAATCCTTCAATGAATTTCCGATAATATCCCGCCAAACCAAGAAAACTTCTAATCTCAAAAACTGATTTCAGAGTCTCCCATTGCGATACCGCTTCAACCTTCGACGGATCAAATGCAATACCTCTACTCGAAATCACATGACCAAGGAAACTCACTTCCTTCAACCAAAATTCACACTTAGAAAGTTTGGCATATAACTGCTTCTCTTTCAGCATGGATAACACAATCCTCAGATGCTCGACATGTTCTTCTTCACTCTTCGAATAAATCAAAGTATCATCAATGAACACCACCACAAACTTGTCCAAATAAGGATGGAAAATCCTGTTCATGTACTCCATAAATACACCTGGTGCATTAGTCACACCAAATGGCATCACGAAATACTCATAATGTCCATACCTCGTTCTAAAAGCAGTCTTCTGAATATCCTCAGCCTTCACACGAATCTGATGATATCCAGATCTCAAATATATCTTACTGAACACACTCGCACTAACCAACTGATCCATCAAATCATCAATCCTCTGAAGGGGATACTTATTCTTGATAGTCACTTTGTTCAATTGTTTGTAGTCCACACAGAGTCTCATAGAACCTTCTTTCTTCTTAACCAACAACACTGGTGCACCCCACTATGACACACTCGGACGAATAAACCTCTTCTCGAGTAGATCTTCGAGTTGACTCTTCAACTCTTTCAATTCCGATGTGGACATACGATATGGAGCCATCAATATTGGACTAGTTCCAGGAATTAAGTGGATCGTAAACTTCACTTCTCGTTCCAACGGTAAATCTCTTATCTCATCAGGAAAAACTTCTGGAAAGTCACGGACAATTGATAAAGCATCAATTGCTCCACTTTCCCCAATGCTCAAAGTTGCCATCAACATGAATACCTTCGCACCATCTTGCACCGATTCCTTCACTTGCTTAGCAGTCATAAACAAATCTCTTTCATCGTCAGGTTCAGGAAAAATAACCGTTTTGTCAAAACAGTTAATATAGACACGATTGAATTCCAACCAATTCATCCCAAGAATAACATCAAGTTGATCTAAGTAAAGACACACTAAATCAACTCCAAAGTCTTTACCAAAAATACTCAACGGACAATTCAAACACACAAAACGGGTAGTTACTGAACCCATAACAGGAGTATCAATAACCATACCACTACTTATAATCGACAACTCAAGATTTAATCTCTTAACATAATCTAAAGAAATAAAAGAATGCGTAGCTCCAATATCAATTATAGCGATCAAAGGTATACCATTAATGAAGCACGTACTTCAGATCAATCGATCTTCACTAGGAGTCTCCGATCCTGATAGAGCAAATACTTTCCCATTCCCTTGAGTCTTCTTTGGCTTGTCACACTTGGTACTAATGTGTCCTTTCTCACCACAGTTGTAGTAAGTTACATTCGCACCACCCCTGTACTCCATAACTTTGTGGCCTGACTTGCCACACTTGAAACATTTCGGCTCAACGCTTTTGCACTCAGGAGCACGATATCCTTCTCCACCGCATCTAAAACACTTCACCGGAGTAGGAGTTCTGAAGGTGAGATAATACTTAGAAGGGGGGTTGAATAAGTATGAAAAATTAAGACTAAAAAATAATCACACAATTATTTTTATCCTGGTTCGTTTAAAACAACTACTCCAGTCCACCCTTCCTAGAGTGATTTGCCTTTCTCAACAAGGACTTAATCCACTATTTAATCAAATAGATTACAATAGTAACACCTAAGAACAACTGTTCTTAGTCTTCTCAAGAGCTACTGATTCCAACTGAATCCTCTTAAGGAAAACCTTTACAATCAATGTAAATCAAATACAAGAGTATTAATGCTTCTATAAAGCTTTTATCACAACAGTGATTTTTCTCTTAAATTTTAGTACAAGAAATTCTAAGAAGAATATGAAATAATGAGAGCTTAGAATAATATGATTTCTTTTCAGCAAATTGTATCGTCGCTGAAGAATTTGGTGGAGTCTTCCTTTTATAGGCAGCTAATCCAAGGAAGTTGAGCATTGAAAAGAGAGTCCCAAAAGGTCTGAGCCTTTTTGTCTTCACATCAAGTGACCTTTCCTAGAAGTAGATAGCACAGACAAATCCTTTTTGTCTGTGTTATTGTGTCTAGCACAAATGAGGAAAGAGACGTTTGACTTACTCCAACGGATATAATCTTTGAATATATTTTCTTCAGTTTTCAGCAAGTTCTTCAGAATCTGAATGAGTCAGAGTCTTCTAATGATGTTCAAAACCTTGCTGTATCAGAGTCTTCTGCAGCATGTGTGCTTTCAGCGTGTTGATCATCAGAGCATATTTGACACAGAACTTCAGTACTTGGCAGCGTTAGTACTTTCAGAAACTTCTGTAGAATTATGCTTTGAGAAACTCTTCATACAATATTCTTCTTTGCTTCAGATGCTTCAGCTTCAAATGCTTCTGACTAGCTTCAGATGCTTCTGCTTGCTTCAGATTCTTCTGGAGCTTCTGCTTCAGATCCTTCTGGAGACTACGCTCAGGATCTTCTGTAGACAGCAATCAGAATCTTCTAATGAATGCATCTGGCGCTTCAGAGTCAGTTACATTCTTGTATACCAATCAGATTTGCTTCTAGAGTGATAATTTTTTTTCAATCTGCAGTAAAACTCTCAAGCAAATTTTAGAGTATATAATTCTTAAACATAAAATTTCCTAACAGTTATCATCAAAACAAAGAGTTATTATTAAGAACCAATCTGTGTTCTAACAATCTCCCCCTTTTTGATGATGACAAAAAGTATTAGAAATTTTGTTTAACTGAACATATAGAATTATAACTCCCCCTGAGATGATGAATTTCCCCATGAGTTAAATACAAATAGGAATAGAAACTTCCCTTTTTTTTTAGTAATCTTCAAAGTTAGATCTTGTTTGTTCTTATAACAATTGAAGGTCAGAATGTCTTGCAGATATAAAAATTCAGAGTTTGATAATAGATAGATGATATGAGAAACTCATAGTTTCTTTTATATAGTGTACTTATCAAATGTTCTGAAATAGTCAAATAAAATGTTAGATAGAATAGCTATGTCTGAAGTTTCATTCTGGTGAAGTTATATTAAACAGTTCAGATATATATTTTCTCCCCATTTTTTGTCATAAGCAAAAAGTAAAAACTTGTAAACAGACAAATAAAAGGAAACAGTAAATAAGATAATTCAATGGAGAAAACTTTGATTTATTCAAAAGATCAGATCAAGAGTACATAGGCAAATATCAGAAGATATAGCAATAAGGTACAGATGCAAACAATAGATGCAAAAAAAAATTTAAAAAATGATCTAAGAGTGTTTGGACAAAAGCATCTTCAATAGATCTGTAATCTCAGAGGATGATTGCTCTTGCTTGGACATCCACTTAGTCATAGTTTCATTCTTTTCATCTTGCTTTGACATCCATTCTGTCATATCCTCAGACTTCTTATCCTGCTTAGCCATCCAGGATTTGATCTCTGACTGTCCAGCTTCCAGAGCAGCAATCTTATCTTCAAAGTCTGGATGTTCTTTCTTTATCTCAGATGAAGAAGTAGGATTAGGTTCTGTAGCCTGAACAGAGTCAATTTCCATTGGTTCTGTAGATCCTGGAGAGGGGTCTACCAGATCCATAGTCAAGACATTATCAGTAGATTCTGTTGATGGTGGAGGAGCATCTAAACGAAGCAGAGGTTCAGTTCTGTTGACAGTCCAGAATAGAGTCCTTTCAGCTCTGAGCTTTGCATCATCAGAACATATGTTCTTCAGATTTGAAGCTACAGTGTTGAATCTGTTGATGAATCCGTTCCAGATGATGTCAGATTCTTTGGCATCTATTGTTTCTGAGCATTTCTTCTGAACAGTACCTAAAGACATATGTATTTGTTGCAAAAAAGTTTGAAATAAATGATCAATATTAAGTCTGGGTAAAGGTCGTAACAGGGTTTCCAGAGTTATGGGTTTAGGTTGAGGAGTTGGTGGAAAAAGTGATTTTTGGATGGAAATCAGAGGAGGAGGAATGTAAGGAAAGAAAGGAACTTCAGGTTTTTGAGGTAGGGATCTGTTTAATGCATTTAGCAGATTTGGTTTTACTCTAGAGGGATGAGAAACCACATCAAAAGGTGCATTTGAGTATGGTTTGAAAGCAGATTTTGGTGGTTCAACAGAAGCAACAGTGTTATCAGATGCAATTGGCAGAGCTGAAACAACAGCTTTACCAGATTTTGCAGAACATGTTATGGTTGCTAAAGAACCTGCCTTTGACATTGATTGAATATAAGACATAAGCACAGATGGAATAGCCACTGTGAGTTTTGGTTTCAGAGGGGTGAAGGGGTTAGATGGTTCAACTCTGTCATAAAAATCTTTCAGTTTGAAACCATAAGATAGATTATGAAAAAGAGAAGAAACTTGGACACAAGATATGGAACATCTTGGATTAGAACTGGGGATTAATATCTCAGATGATGGTGCAGGTGTGGGAATAGGATCTGGAATGGGAGTTTTAGAAGGTATGGAAGGTTCAGGTTGGTTTATCTCAGAGTATTTGCCAGAAGGAGAGATTAGAAAATCTGGATGGATTTCTGATTTTGAGGAGTTAGAAGATGTTGTTGGTGTACAAGAGGTAGAAGATACTTGAAACACTGTTTTTAGTGGTGTGACTTCAAGAACTTCTGTCTCAGGGATGTGAGGTTCAGAAGTATTGGTCGGTTTTGAAGGAATGTCAGATTGTTTGGATGGTTGTTCTGAGATTGGTGAATAAGAAGGAATAATTATTGGTTCTGATGAAACTGGATTAGAAGTTACTTTTGTAGGTTCAGAAGTAACAGTTGCAATGGGTTCAGAATGTGGATTAATTGATGGTGGATTATCAGAGGCTTTTTCTGGTTGAACTTCTTTTGGTTGATTTTCTGGATGTTCAAAGGTTTGGTGTTGAACAGATGTTTGTTGTTCTGATGGTTGTTGTTCTGATGGTTGTTGATCTGATGGTTGTGGTCGTGGAACAAAGTGTTTGATATGAATTTTGGGTTGAGATGGTTTTGGTACAGAAACTGTTGGTGTTGTTGTTTGAGTTGGAGCAGGTGTTTGTTTTTGTGGAGAAACAGAACTGGGAGCAGTTACAGAAATGGTTTGTGTAGAAGGTGGTTTTGGAATAGACTTAACATTAGAATCATTAATAACAAGTTTTGCAAAAGATACAGAAGATTTAGTACCTTTTACTTTGAACCTCTTGGCAGGTACAGAAGCAACTTCTTCAGAATCTTTTCTCTTCAAGAGCTTCTTGGGCTTCTCAGCTATCTTGACTTTCTTCTGAACAGGTGCAGATTCTTCTACAGGCTGAGCCTTTTCCTCTGGAGTTGTGCTTCTTCTTCTGCTACTTCTGGAAGATGTTGTCATAACCATCTGTTTCTTCATAACCTATCAATTTTCTTATCAGATCTTCTGTGATAATAATTTCTTTTCCCAGCACAGAAGATACGATGAACTTGGGATAAACTGATGCATGAATCCAGAATTCTTTCACAAGGAGAGGGTAAACTGGTCCAAGAAGCCTGTCAAAGTACTTAACCCATCCTTGAGCTCTAATTATGGAACGAAACTCAAACCCATTATCTGCCAGAGAATCAAACTCTACCATAGATTCACATAGAACTTCCAATTTATCAACTGGCGTAAGAAGTGTTCTTTTGGGAGGAGAAAATGGAGCAACACCTAAGTTTTCTGAAGATACAACAGCCATGGAAGATTGGAACTGAGCAGCTGTTGATGATGAAGTTGCCATTGAAGGATGCTTTGTCAAACGCTTAGGTATATGGTTTTTATGCAGAGAAAATAGGAGATGAAAACGCATGTAAATTCTGAGAGAGTGAAAAGTGTGAAAGTGAATACAAGCCAAGTATTTATACTAGAACATTTAGGCAAATCAACAGTCAGAAATATGCACGTTTTAACAAGCATTAAATGAAGAGAATAATAATCATTTCAAAACATTAAATGCTTCTGACAATTTGGGGGGAAAATCAAGATTTTCACTATTCAAACTTCACCTCAAATGTCTCTTCAGTTATGTACACGCCACCTCTTCAGATTTGTTGTGACACGTGTTTGCTTGCATGTGTTCTGAATTCACTTAGAAATGAAACGTTAGTCAACGTCCAGATCTTCTAAAGATGGTTAGTTCAGAGTTTCACACAGGAAATATTGATCAGAATAAAATAAGCAATCAGAAGAAATACTTCAGAGCATTAAGCATTTTTGCATCTGTAAAAATTTGCTTCTGATGAATATCATTCTGGACAAAAATCCATACCAATATTTTTCAGAATAAATTTGAATCTATCTTCAACAAGGGGTTTTGTAAAAATATCTGCCCATTGATGATCTGTATCAACAAAGGCTAAATTTATGATTCCCTTCTGAACATAGTCTCTGATGAAATGATGCTTAATTTCTATATGTTTTGCCTTAGAATGTAAAATGGGATTCTTGGACAAACATATGGCAGAAGTATTATCACAAAAGATAGAAATGTTACTCTCAAAAATTTGATAATCTTCTAGTTGACTTTTCATCCAGAGCATCTGAGTGCTACATCCAGCAGCAACAATGTATTCAGCCTCTGTGGTTGAAAGTGCAATTGTGGGTTGCTTCTTGCTGTACCAGGAGTTTAGGTTTCTTCCTAGAAATTGACAACTTCCAGAAGTACTTTTTCTTTCCACTCTGTCTCCAGCGTAGTCAGCATCACAGAATCCAACTAATTTGAAATCATCAGATTTTCTGTAACACAAACCCACATTAGAAGTACCTTTCAGATACCTTAGAATCCTCTTGACAGCTGTCAAGTGTGATTCTCTAGGATCTGATTGGAATCTAGCACACAGACAAACACTGAACAATATGTCAGGTCTAGAAGCAGTAAGATAAAGAAGAGAGCCAATCATACCTCTGTAGAGCTTCTGGTCTACTTTCTTACTTACCTCTTCCTTGCCAAGTGAGCTAATAGGATGCATTAGAGTCTTTGCCAACTTGCTGTCATACATGTTGAATTTCTTCAGAAGTTCTTTAACATATTTTGTCTGATGTATGTAAGTGCACTCTGGAGTTTGATTAACTTGGATTCCTAGAAAAAATCGGAGTTCTCCCATCATGCTCATTTCAAATTCTGCCTGCATACATGTAGCAAACTCCTTTCCAAGCATAATATTTGTTGATCCAAAAATGATATCATCTACATAAATTTGACAAATTAGAAGATCTTTCTTAATTGTTTTACAGAATAGTGTTGTATCCACTTTGCCTCTGATGAAATTCTTCTCCAGAAGAAAATTGCTCAATCTCTCATACCAAGCTCTGGGAGCTTGTTTTAATCCATATAGAGATTTCTTTAATTTGAAAACATGATCTGGAAATTTTTCATTTTCAAAACCAGGAGGTTGGTGGACATAAACTTCCTCTTCTATAATACCATTAAGAAAGACACTTTTAACGTCCATCTGATACAGAGTGATGTTATTTTGTGCAGCAAAGGAAATAAGAAGGCGTATAGATTCTAACCTTGCCACTGGAGCATATGTCTCAGTGTAATCAATACCTTCTTGCTGACTATACCCTTGAGCAACCAGCCTTGCCTTGTTCCTCTTAACTTCTCCTTTCTCATTTAGCTTATTTCTGAAGACCCATTTTGTACCAATTATATTGAATCCTTGAGGTCTCTGAACTAGATCCCAAACATCATTTCTACTGAATTGATTTAGCTCTTCTTGCATGGCAATAATCCAATCATTGTCTTGCAGAGCTTCATCTACAGAAGATGGTTCAATTTCTGACACTAGTCCAAATAGTGATGCTTCAGATGATCTTAGAAAGGATCTTGTTCTGATGGGATCATCCTTCTTTCCAATAATGACATCCTCTGGATGAGAAGCTTTAATTCTGGATGATGATCCTCTAATAGTTGACTCTTCAGAAATGTTTATATTATTCATCTGAGAAGTTAAAGGAGTAGCATCTGAAGTTGCTTCTGGTTCCTTCACTTGTATTTTGTCTACTTCTGGAGCTTCAGAGTCAATGAAGACTACTTCCCTATCTGCAGAGTTATCATCCTGCTTTGGCTTTTCAGAGTCAAGCTTATCATCAAATCTAACATGAATGGATTCTTCCACAATCTGTGTCTCAGTGTTGTATACTCTGTAGCCTTTAGAGCGTTCAGAATATCCAAGCATGAAACACTTCTATGCTTTGGAATCAAACTTGTTCAGATTTTCCTTAGTGTTTAACATATAGCAAATACATCCAAAAGGATGAAAATATGAAATGTTGGGCTTTTTGTTCTTCCACAGTTCATAAGGAGTCTTCTTCAGAAGAGGTCTAACAGACACTCTGTTCTGAATGTAACAAGCTGTATTGATTGCCTCTGCCCAAAAATGTTTTGCCAGATTTGTCTCATTGATCATGGTTCTGGCCATTTCTTACAAAGTTCTGTTTTTCCTCTCTACAACCCCATTCTGTTGTGGAGTTCTAGGACAGGAAAAATCATGAGCAATGCCATTTTCAGAAAAATATTTTTCAAAATATTTATTTTCAAATTCACCACCATGATCACTTCTGACTTTAATAATTTTGAAATTCTTTTCATTCTGGACTTGCTTGCAGAAGTCAGAGAACACAGAATGTGACTCATCCTTGTGTTTTAAGAACTTTACCCATGTCCATCTACTAAAGTCATCAACAATGACTAATCCATACTTCTTGCCTCTGATGGATGCAGTTTTCACTGGTCCAAACAGATCAATATGAATTAATTCTAGTGGTTTAGAAGTAGAAACAACATTTTTTGATTTGAAAGATGTTTTTGAAAACTTCCCTTTCTGACATGCTTCACAAAGAGCATCTGAAGTGAACTTCAGATTAGGGAGTCCTCTGACAAGATTAAGTTTATTAATCTGAGATATACGTCTCATATTAATATGGCCCAATCTTCTGTGCCAGACTCATTGCTCTTCATTAACAGACAAGAGGCATTTAACATTTTGAACTTTAAGTTCAGAAAGATTTATTTTATAAATGTTGTTTTTTCTCTTACCACTAAATAGGATAGAGCCATCCTTTTGACTAATAGCTTTACAACATTTTTGATTAAAGGTAATATCATAACCATTGTCACTTAATTGACTTATGGACAATAAGTTATGCTTTAACCCTTCAACAAGTAAAACATTAGTAATAGAGGGAAGTTTACCATTTCCAATAGTGCCAGATCCAATGATCTTGCCCTTCTGGTTCTCTCCAAACTTCACATCACCTCCAGATCTAAGTTCTAGGCTTTGGAACATAGACTTTTCTCCTGTCATGTGTCGTGAGCATCCAGAGTCTAGGTACCATAATTGGTGTCCTGACCTTGCTGCTAAGAACATCTGCAACAAGAATTATTTTACTTTTAGGTACCCAGATCTTCTTGGGTCCTTTAGGGTTAGTGGTTCTGGAGGTTTGTCTAAACTTCTGTTTTTCAACATAATGTTTATTTTGACTAACCTTGGGTTTAAACACATAAGTATTCTTCTCAGAGCTTGTGTGTTTAATGTTATTTAAGTGACCAAACTTAAATTGAGAATACATAGGTGTCTTCTTGATGAAAAGTTTGTCAACAGATTTTGGATTGCTTCCAGATGAAGATTCATATCCAATACCTCTTCTGTTGTTTCCACTAACACCATAGATCATGGAAGCCATCTTGCTTCTGTCTATGCTCTTAGTGAGGAATTTCTGAAAACTAGAGTCATATTTTTCTAAAATGTTTTCATATGACTTAGTCTCAGATTCAGATTCTTGTTGAGTTATTTCAAAGTCATTTTTGATTTTCAGATTAATTTCTTTTTGCTCAACAAGTTCTGTCTTCAGAAGATCAATCTCAGATTCAAGATTGCTTTTCAGCTTCTTGTATTTGAGTTTGATATTGTTGTAAATTTTCAGAACTTCTGATAAAACCTTTATCAGTTCTTCTTTGGTAAGTTTAGCCATTACCTCTTCTGCGTCATCATCAGATTCAGAATCTGATTCATATCCTGAGGTACCTTCTTCTTGATCCTCTGTGCTGGCCATCAGTGCAACATTAGCACATTCTTCTTCTGATTCAGAAGATGATTCAGATTCATCTGAGTCGTCCCATGTTGCCATCAGAACCTTCTTCTTTTTGTTAAACTTCTTCTTGGGTTTTTCTTTCTGAAGTTTGGGGCAATCATTCTTGTAGTGCCCAGGTTCTTTGCACTCATAGCACACAACTTCTTTCTTGCCAGATCTTCTGTGCCCAGAAGATTCCTTTCTATTATCAGATCTTCTGAAGTTGTTGAACTTCTTTCCTTTGTGCTTCCAGAGTCTGTTGATCCTTCTGGATAGCATGGATAACTCATCTTCTTCTTTAGAAGAAGATTCTTCAGAGCTTTCTTGAATGACCTGCAAAGCTTTAGCAGTTTTGTTAGATTTTAATGCAACAGATTTACCTTTTTCTTTCTTCTGAGATTCATCTTCCTCAAGCTCAATCTCATGGCTCCTTAGTGAGCTGATGAGTTCTTCTAGAGAGATCTTGTTCAGATCTTTAGCCATCTTCAAGGCAGTCACCATTGGTCTCCATCTGGTAGGCAGACTTCTGATGATTTTCTTTACATGATCTGATGTAGAATATCCCTTGTCCAGAACTTTCATCCCAGCTGTGAGTATCTGAAATCTGGAGAACATGGCTTCAACAGATTCAGAGTCTTCCATTTTGAAGACCTCATACTTCTGGATCAGAGCCAGAGCTTTTGTCTCCTTAACTTGAGAATTTCCCTCATGAGTCATTTTTAGGGATTCAAACATATCAAAAGCAGTTTCCCTGTTTGTAATTTTTTCATACTCAGTATGTGAAATTGCATTCAATAATATAGTCCTGGCTCTGTGATGATTTCTAAAATCTTTCTTCTAAGCATCTGTCATAGATTTTCTGTCAATCTTCTTTCCATTCCCATCTGTGGGATGGACATATCCATCTATGACTAGATCCCATAGATCAGCATCATATCCTAGGAAAAAACTCTCAATTCTGTCTTTCCAGTAGTCAAATTTCTCCCCATCAAACATAGGGGGTTTGGTGATGATCCTGTCCCTTTCTTCATATTTATTGTTAATATTGGATATTGAATTATCAGCCATTGTAACAAATAAATATATATCAAAGTATTTCTCTCTGGATCTTTACTGACACTGTTAAGTGGTAGCACACATAGAACCGGAGCTCTGATGCCAACTGAAGGTGAGATAATACTTAGAAGGGGGGTTGAATAAGTATGAAAGATTAAGACTAAAAAATAATCACACAATTATTTTTATCCTGGTTCGTTTAAAACAACTACTCCAGTCCACCCTTCCTAGAGTGATTTGCCTTTCTCAACAAGGACTTAATCCACTATTTAATCAAACAGATTACAATAGTAACACCTAAGAACAATTGTTCTTAGTCTTCTCAAGAGCTACTGATTCCAACTGAATCCTCTTAAGGAAAACCTTTACAATCAATGTAAATCAAATACAAGAGTATTAATGCTTCTATAAAGCTTTTATCACAACAGTGATTTTTCTCTTAAATTTTAGTACAAGAAATTCTAAGAAGAACATGAAATAATGAGAGTTTAGAATAATATGATTTCTTTTCAGCAAATTGTATCGTTGCTGAAGAATTTGGTGGAGTCTTTCTTTTATAGGCAGCTGATCCAAGGAAGCTGAACATTGAAAAGAGAGTCCCAAAAGGTCTGAGCCTTTTTGTCTTCACATCAAGTGACCTTTCCTAGAAGTAGATAGCACAGACAAATCCTTTTTGTCTGTGTTATTGTGTCTAGCACAAATGAGGAAAGAGACGTTTGACTTACTCCAACGGATATAATCTTTGAATATATTTTCTTCAGTTTTCAGCAAGTTCTTCAGAATCTGAATGAGTCAGAGTCTTCTAATGATGTTCAGAACCTTGCTGTATCAGAGTCTTCTGCAGCATGTGTGCTTTCAGCGTGTTGATCATCAGAGCATATTTGACACAGAACTTCAGTACTTGGTAGCGTTAGTACTTTCAGAAACTTCTGTAGAATTATGCTTTGAGAAACTCTTCATACAGTATTCTTCTTTGCTTCAGATGCTTCAGCTTCAAATGCTTCTGACTAGCTTCAGATGCTTCTGCTTGCTTTAGATTCTTCTGGAGCTTCTGCTTCAGATCCTTCTGGAGACTACGCTCAGGATCTTCTGTAGACAGCAATCAGAATCTTCTAATGAATGCATCTGGCGCTTCAGAGTCAGTTACATTCTTGTATACCAATCAGATTTGCTTCTAGAGTGATAATTTCTTTTCAATCTGCAGTAAAACTCTCAAGCAAATTTTAGAGTATATAATTCTTAAACATAAAATTTCCTAACAGTTATCATCAAAACAAAGAGTTATTATTAAGAACCAATCTGTGTTCTAACAAGTTCCTCCCCCACTCGGCTTCTTTCCATAACCAGCTTTCTGTTTCCCCTTATCAGCAGGAGTCACATACGACTTCCCTTTGAATTGGCCTTTTCCCTTCTTGTCATTCAAACTCTTATAGTGACTAGACTAAGTTCTACTATCTTCATCATAAATTCTACTTTTGTTCACCAACTCAGAAAATCACCTAATTTCTTGATAACCAACGGCTTGCTTGATTTCAGGTCTCAAACCATTCACAAACTTAAGACACTTGGATCTCTCCGCATTAGCATTGTTGTAATGAGGACAAAACTTAATCAATTCCTTAAACCTGGCCCCATACTCGGCTACAGTTGAGTTACCCTGCTTCAGCTCAAGGAATTCAATTTCCTTCTTACCACGCACATCTTCTAGAAAATACTTCTCCAGAAATGCCTCTCTAAAAACATCCCAAGTAACCACAACCTCATCTTCCTTGAACCTCTGGCGAGTGTTACCCTACCAATCCTCAGCTTCCTCTTCAAGCATTTGAGTGCCAAACTGCACCTTCTGCGCATCTAAACAGTTCATAACTCGGAAGATATTCTCAATTGCTTTCAGCCATACTTGTGCTTTGTCAGGTTCATGGGCTCCCTTAAAAATTGATGGATTGTTCATTTGAAACCTCCCCAAAGCACGAAACTCATCATCAACGTTGTTTCCAGCATTCACATTGGCTTGAGGATGATCTGCCCAATTGCTCCAGCCAACATCGCCAAAGCTTCGGCAATCGCTTCATCATTCCTGCCTGCAACCATTGTTCTAGATTCCCACAACAAATCCTCGTAAGAACAACCATATTGATAGTGCTACACACACATACCAAATGCATAAGGGAATGAACACATTAACAACTTGGTCAACTGACCGACCTGCTCTGATACCACTAATGTAACACCCCTTTCTATATATATATATATATATATATATATATATATATATATATATATATATATATATATATATATATATATATATATATATATATATATATATATATATATATATATATATATATATATATATATATATATATATATATATATATATATATATATATATATATATATATATATATATATATATATATATATATATATATATATATATAAGCATAGAATACATATATTCTGCATTTCTCACCACAGTTCATTATCGTCATCATATACATCACAATATATGTATAAACAAATATGGATAATCACCAAACATGTTTCGTCATGCACACATCCATAATCCTCAATTCAACAATTCATACACAAGCATACTTTCATATAACAATGATATCTATGCCATGTGACTCGATGCAACTCAATGCAACTCATGCCATGTGGTACCAACACTTTTTATCATTTTTTGGTTTTTACATTTAAACCGGGTTCGTTCCCTAGACCGATAACAACAAAAGCCCATTTCCTAAACTTTCAAACCCCGCTCTAGGTTTGGGGCAAGTCACTAGCCTCCACGAGACTAGCAAGCATTGCCTCTTGACACAAATGATGCGTATGCAATCAACAATCATATGCACTTAAGACCGTTCTCGCATCTTAATCTCATGCATACTCAATAATTCATCACACAAGAATTATAACATGATTGCACACTCACACATCATATCAAAGTATTCATACTTTCAACATCATCACATTTATCAAGCAATGCACACATATTCACAATATGTTCTCATGCATTATTCACAATATTGCACAATCAATATGCATTCACATCATTGTGCCAAACGGCAACAAACTTCATCACAAATCATCATGCATTTTTAATCAATTTAAACAATGCATTATATATATGCCAAAAGGCCACATTTCACAATCGATTCCACAATCTATGATTCACGCCATACGGCTACCCTCAGTATAACATATCACAACAATACATAAACTATTCATTTTCGATAAGGATGGAACACGATTGAACCAAACAATCAACATTGGATGTAAAAATATTTCTTTCAGGACCCTCCATGATGTGATAGACTACAGTCCCAGGCTCTTGTACCACGTTATAGCGCCTTTCCTCAGGGTCGTTGGAAAAAGCCTGCACTTGATGGCTCCCCGAACGTTCCGGTAGTCGAGCATAGCCTCGATGTCTTCCAGATGGTCGTCCGGATCCGACGTGCCGTCATAGGTTGAGAGCACGGGTGGTTTCTCCATCCCGTGGGGGATGGGGGCCGCCATGATCTCCCGGGACAACGGGGTCCTATAGTCGTCCTCGTCGCTGAAGATCGGGGACTGAGGGGACGAGGGCCCCTGTCGAAGAGGAGGTTGGCTGGTCGGAAGCGATGGTCCTGCTCGACAGATGTTGGTTTGTGCCCGGCAAGGAGATGTTGTGCTCGGCGGGGATCCTGCCCGTTAGCGTGGTATTCTAGGGCCTAACCTTATTGGGGCTTGGGCCTGTTTGTTGTGAGCTAAGCGTTGGCCCAGTCCAGAACACTTTGTCTTCGAAGTATTGTCCACTTTGCCTCTTTGTGTGAGTTCTCACTGTTTTCTTTAATTAAAAAAAAGACATCTTGTTGAGTTAAGAAATGTGAGTGTTGTTTATAAACTATCGTTGATTTTGTTTCTTAAGAAATGTGGATTTTTGGGCATACCAAAATAATAGCCCTACAATCAAGGTTAAAGGGTTTCGCTCAAACGTGATGCCAGTTCGACCCTTATCTAATGCACTATTGGTCTAAGTTAGAAATTCAAGTTGAATCCAAAAGTGTGGGGTGCAAACTGGAGAATGCTTTGAAGTACAACTCATATGGAGTAGTGCTTGCAAACACTCTAACGTCAAAGTAAGTGAATGAAGGTGAAGTGATATATAGTAGGATATAAGTTATGTATTTTAAGCTATGGATTATATGCTTTATATAATTGTTAAGATAAGACCAAATTTATGACGGACATTATGATCACTAATAATTTATGAGATTCATTATTTTGTAGGAGGCGTTGTCTTTGTAGTAGCCCAATACTGAAAGTGTCGATCTATAGGAAAATTTTGAGGGGTTCCAAAAATTAAAGTGTGTTTGTATGTGTGCGTGTGTGTGTGCACGCATGTGTGCATGTGTGTGTGTGCGCACATGCGTGTGTGTGTGTACGCACATGCGTGTGTGTGTGTGCGCGCGTGTGTGTGTGTGCATGTCAGTGTGTGTGTGCCTATGTGTGTACCCGCGTGCACGTGTGTATGTGTGTGTATGTATGTGCATGTTCCCTATGCGAGAGCAGGGAGACTCAAGACCTTAGTAGGTTTATAACACGATTTGGCGGTGATGACTTGAACGTGATGGCGAGAAATCCTATATGGTTGTGTTTTGAGGTGATTTAGGGGACAAGCTTACGTGAAGTGAGAGACCCTGCTAATGACCGTTGATTCTTGGTAGCAAGCGCGTAATCACTGACGGTCGTATGCTAAGACGGTAGTGAGTGTTGTGCTCTTTAGGGTGTTAAGAGTGTTTGTTGTTTGGGTTATGCCCTTCTCCTTAAGAAGAGAAGTACTTATAGAGATCTCTAGGGTATAAGGTTTTCTCAGAAAGATCCACCTCCCAGTTAGTTAATAGTGGACAATTAAATCCAATTTTCATGGAGTCGTGGGTCAGTTAATGACCTTGACTTTCTCTCTTCCTTAAAAACATCTTATCCCACGTTTTCCACATAGAGCCGAAGGAAGACTACAGGGAAACACGATACCTCGCTTTAAAAGACCTTTCATAGTCGCCTCTTCTAGGGCAGTCCAAGGGCATCTCCTTAGACGAGGCCTTTTGCATATATAACACCACATAGTCTATTGGGCACAAGGTATTTGGTAGAAGACGAAGTGTAATTCCACTTACAACTTGTGGGATTGTCTTGAGAACTAGAGGTTCCCTCTCTTGAGGTCTTTAGCTAACCTTCTCAGGGGAGAGTATAATGATCTTGGGGAATCTGAGTCCCTCAGGAAGAATTACACATATCCCATCAGATGAAACTACCAGTCCCTCTGACGTTTGACCCACTTGGACGAGACTTCCATCGAGTCTTAAGATAAAACTTGTTATCGAGTCTCTCATGCTGGATATCCTTTACGAATTTTTAGGCGTGACCATGAGTTTTATCCTGCCTGAGGAGACACTAAGTCCCTCAGGCGAGAATATAATTATCCAGGGAAACCTAAGTCCCTAGGCAGAATTGCACCTAGCCCAGTTGATGAGACTACCAGTCCCTCAGGAGAGGCGTTTGACCTACTTGGGCAGGACCTCCATCGAACCCTCAGGTAAGACTTATTATCAAGTCTCTCATGTTGAATATCTGTGACGCCTCTTTAGGCGTGACCCTTGAGTTTTTTCACGCCCGAGGAGACACTAAGTCCCTTAGAGGAGAATATAATTATCCTGGGGAATCTGAGTCCTTCATATAGAATTGCACATAGCCTGACTGATGAGACTATTAGTTCCTCAGGCAAGGCGTTTGACCCACTTAGGCGGGACTTCCATCGAGCCCTTAGGAAAAACTTGTTATCAAGTCTCTCAGGCTGGATATCCTTCATGCCTCTTTAGGCATGACCCATGAATTTTGTCATGCCCGAGGAGACATTAAGTCCCTTACGAGAGAAGCCAAATAACTTGCTTTTATTTCCCTAAGGAACGACAAGGATCTTTGATATTAAGTTCATCAATGAGGTGTTGCCCTAGAGATGACAAGGATCTTCCCTATAAAGTCCAACAATGATACGTTACCCTGAGGGGCAACAAAGGACTCCACTGTGAATTCCAGTAATGAGAAGTTTCCCTGAGGGGCGGCAAGGATCTTCACTATTTTGTCCAACAATGAGACGTTTCCCTGAAGGGAGGAAAGGATATTTTTTATGAAGTATAGTAATGAGACGTTGCCATGAAGGGTGGCAAGGATTTTTGCTACAAAGTCCAACAATAAGACATCTCCCTGAGGGGCGGCAAAAATATTTGCTATGAAGTCCAACATATAACATTTTTAGGAAAGAACATTCTTGTCATAAATAAATCGCTTAATTATTATTCAGAGGTACATAGGCATACTGTTTAACTGAGGATTATAAATAATTCTAAATGTTATAGTATCTAAAATGAATAGAGTTCTAGGTTTTGGGAAAAAGAGGCCCCTCGAATTCCTGCAACTTGTATGCTCTATATGGGAGCTTGTGATATATACCATATGGTCCTTCCCTGTTAGGCTGTAGTTTTCTTTGTTGTGCTGGTAAAACTACTTCTTTCAAAATTAGGTTGCCCTCTTACATCTCTTTCGGTTTAACTTTGAAGTAATACCTCCTTGCAGCCTTATGTTTGGCAAATAACTCTCAAACGTAGGCGACTTCCCTTACTTCGTTGATCAGGTCTATTATGCACTTTAAGCTTATCTCGTTCGCCTCCTCACTGAACTGGGACCATCGCTGCAAGGGAGTTTCAATCTACACAGACATCATGACATACTCTCCGTAGACCATGGAAAACGGGGTTTCCTTGGTGGTGGGATGTTGAATGGTGTAGTACGACCATAGTATCTCGGGGAGCAATTTTGTCCATAAGCCCTTGGTATCTTCAAACTTCTTCTTGAGTCCTTTAAGGATTACTTTGTTCACCGACTCAGCTTGAGTGTGTACAACGGATACGAATTTCATTTGTACTCTCAAATATTTATAGAAGTCGATGACCATAGTACTGGAGAAGTGGGTCCCATTGTTAGAAACGATCATTCCCAAAAGTCCATATTTGCACATAATTTTATGCAATTGGAAACGACACACTTTTTCTATCACAATCTTGGCTACTGCCTTTGTTTCTATCCATTTGGCATAGTAGTCAATTCCTACTATTAGGAACTTTAGTTGACCTGAAGATAAGAGGAAATGACCCAGAATGTCAACACCGCATTGGTAAAAAGGCTAGGGCAAAATCATCGACTGGAGAAGTTCTATTGGGGTGTGGTGAAGGCTATCATGTCCTGACATTGATTAATTTCTTTTATAAAGGTGATTTAGTCCTTCATTAGGGTATGCCAGTAATACCAACTCTCAAAAGTTCGTGTGCAAGAGCCATGTTAGTTTCGAACTCGCCTATGTGGCGAGTGCAGGTGCCCCTATGCACCTCCGAGAAAACCAGGCCAGTTTCGTGCTCGCCTAAACATTGTAACACGAGAGAAGTTCTCCCTATTTAATATATTTCTTCCCACTTTATGTTAGTATTTTGATTATGTTTTCTTTTGGGATATTGTAAACAATAAATAATTTAAATCAACTAATAGACATATGATTTATGTTTTATTTTAATTTTGAAAACTAAGAATCAACTTTCTTTCTTCAATAAATATTTTGATGCTTAGAAACTATCAGGGATCTCTCTCTCATATTTAAAAGTATATATATATATATATTTATATATATATATATATATATATATATATATATATATATATATATAAATATATATATATATATATATATATATATATATATATATATATATATATATATATATATATAAATATATATATATATATATATATATAATTTAAAAAAATATTTTATAAATAAAATATATATACATAATTTTTACAAAATGTTATTATTTCTTAAATAAATATATATTTTTTCTAATATATACAGTTTTTTTAAAGCATAATATATATTATTTTAAGATATATATTATTTTATTAAATATATATTGTTTTAAATAAAATCCAAAATATATTTTAGTTTAGTAAAAAAAAATATTAAGACAAAAAATGATGGAAAAACTAGTTTGTATGAGATGGACATCAGTGGGGGTTATTAGACTTAGAAACAAACAAAACGATTGTGCCATCTATTCCAGAATTGACAGGTTGCTTGGTAACTTGGAGTGGCTTCAAGATCACAATGAGTATAAACTCGCTGTTATGCACCCTAGTGTATCAAATCAAGTTATGGTAGGATAGTTCCTTTAGAAAAGGAAGTAACTTAAAGTTTATTAATAGTGTAGCTGATTTGGAGGGTTTTATGAGTGCTGTTGATATAAGTTGGAATGCTCCTATTAATGGGAGTCCTATGTATGTTCTTTGGAAGAAATTGCCAAGGTTACAACCTATTTTGAAGACAATGTGTAGCCTATTACTAATGTGAAGCAGAATATTGTTAAGGCTATGACAAATCTTCAAACAACTCAGATAGAGCTTTGCAATGATAGAATGAATGTTGGCAAGATTGAAGTGATTAGGAAGTACATTGAAGATCTTATCAACTAGCAGAAGCTGGAGGAAAAGGTGCTTAGGCAAAAGGCTAAGCTGGATTGGCTCGAGCCAGGGGATGGGAATAATAAATACTTTTGTGCCTCAATTAAAGCTAGACACAAGTTTAAAAGTATGAATACCCCGCAGAAGGATGATGGCACACTTCTGACTACTCAGGATGATATTCAAAGGGAGGTTCTGGATTTCTATACAAATTTGATGGGCAAGGTTGACAGGTTGTTGGATGGAATTGACATCAATGCTATGAGAAATGGCCCCAATTGAATAATGATCAAAGGGAGATGTTGATTGCTCTAGTTTTTGAATGGGAGATAGTCATGGCTCTTAAAGGTATTGATGATTTGAAGTCCCCAGTGTTAGATGTGTATGGGGCTTACTTCTTTAAGAATGCTTGGAATATTGTGAAAATTGATGTGCTTAATGCAGTCCAGGATTATTTTAACAATGGCTGAATCTCCAAAGCCTTTAGTTGCACTTTAGTGACCCTCATTCCTAAGAGTATGAAGGCCAAAACAATTAGGGAGTATCGACTTATTTTCTATTATTGTACCATCTATAAGATTATCTCTAAATTCCTAACTTCTAGAATAAGTAAGGTAATGTAGAGTATTGTTGAAAAGAACCAGACTGCCTTTGTCTCCGGTCAAGTTATTCATAACCATATCCTCCTGGCTTATGAACTTATAAAGGGCTACTATAGGAATAGAGGTACTCCTAGATGTATGATGTATGTGGACATCCAAAAATCTAATGATACAGTTGATTGGAATGTCATGAAATATATTCTTAATGAGATTGGGTTCTTTGAACAGTTCACCAAATGGATTATGATTGTTGTTTCCTCTGTGTCTTATAGGTTCAATATCAATGGATATTACTCTAACATTATCTAGGCTAAAAGAGGGTTGAAGCAGGGATGATCCCATCTCACCTCTTCTCTTTTTCATTGTGATGGAATACTTGAGCAAAACTTTACAGAAAATGCATACAAAAATTTATAATATTATAATCAGTGTTTTAAAAATTGGATTGGACCGATCGGTTGGACTGGTCGGACCGGGAACCGGTCTAGTAACCGGCCTGATTTATTAATTCGATTGTCTGTGTCATCAAACCGGGAAAAACTGGATTGGGCCGGAAAAAATCAGATTTAGAGTTGGACCGGTTCTAATGCATATTTTATTTTTTAATTAAAATTTAAATGCAAAAGTTATAAAAATTAAAATAAAAAATTTGTTTTTATTGTTTTGAAAACACCACCACCTCTCAATATTGAAATAATTTTATCTCCTTGGAATTAAACTTAAGTAGACGTTGAAGTTATTTTGTTATAAATTATTCAATTATATTATGTTGCAATTAGATTTTGTAATTTTGTATTATTTTGTTATGTGTGATACATTTACTTATGATATGATATTTTTTAAAAATTTAAGTACTAGTTATATTTTTTTAGAAACTGAATCATTCGGTTCGACCGGTTTTATATCTATATAATGACAGGTCTATTCAACCGAATTATACGGTTTAATCCGATTTAGTCATGTGGTTCGACCAATGATCCAGTGGTTCGACTGATAAACTAGTGACCCAATATCCTCACTGCTTCGATGACCGGTCCGATTTTTAAAACACCGATTATAATATTTTTAAAATAAAAATATGATTTATTAAAATACATATCTGATATAATTATTGGTTGACATATTTTACAATATTCCTTTTTCTATTTCTTAAAAGTTTGGATTGAGAAAGTTTTAAATTGTTTTTTTAAAAGTACGACGGTAATAAACCGCCACTGGTTCAGCAGTTTTGATAGTTTTTGCCGTTTTGTTGCGGTTTAAACGGGTTTTTCCTGATCTTCGATTTTTAACATTGGACCAAACGGTTAAGTAGTGTGGATTAAGGTTGAACCGGTTAGACCATCTGATCCGGCTCGGTTTAGAAAACGTTAACTCTAACTAACCCCATAATTGGTGAAATCCTCTCCGTCGCCGTCTCCTCGGAATCCGTCGCGTTGCCCCCAATTTCACCGCCTCGCCATCTTCAGCTCCCCCAAATCCATACTCAAACTGTTATCGGTCGAGGTATAGTTGTTACACTTTTTCTATAGTCTTTACTTATAGGTTGAAAAGATGATGTTCTTTGAAACTTGTAGATTTATTATTATCACTACTGAGAGAAAAAATATCGTAAAATTAGTCTTTAGTCTTTACCTGTAGTTGGAACTTAGTCATCGCCGATTTCGTTCTTCTTTCCATTGCACCATCAAATCATGTTCCTCCTTGTCCGACCTCCGCGCCGGGAAACAGACCCACCAACAAGCTTTTGTCTTTGGATACGCCTCTGATGTCTTTGTTGCATCTGCTCTCATTGATATGTATTCTAAATGTGGTCATTTGAATGATGCCTGGAAACTGTTCGATGAAATTCCCAACAGAAATGCTGTTTCTTGGACTTCCATGATTACTGGGTATGTTCAAAATGAGTATGCCTGTGAAGCAGTTTGTTTGTTTGAAGAGTTGTTGGTTGAGGAGATTGATTATGAAGAGGGTGTTAGTGTGAATTCGGTTCGTTTGAGTTGTGTTATTTTGGCTTGTGCTCGGGTTTGTTTGAAAAGTGTGACTGAATGTGTTCACGGATTCATGATCAAGAAGGGGTTTGAAGGGTGTTTGCCAGTTGGGAATACGTTGATGGATGCTTATGCTAAGTGTGGGGAGATAGGTGGGTCTAGGAAAGTGTTTGATGGGATGGAGGAGAGTGATGTTTGTTCTTGGAACTCTTTGGTTGCTATATATACGCTTGATGGATTGTCAGCAGAGGCTTTAATGCTGTCACGCTGTCTAAGGTGTTGTTAGCTTGTGCTAGTTCTGGAGCTCTGCAGATAAGGAAATGCATACATGATCAGGTATTACTAGCTAGCTTCATTGTTTTAGTTGATAATCATACAAATGTTGGATTTTATTTATAGTATTTTTGGGTCTGTGCATAAATGTGCCTATGCTGCATTACTTGGTAGTTCTATGTTTACCGAAAATGTGAGGGTTGTATATAGTAGCTGACTGCCAAGGTAGAATTTTGTTCAATTCTCATGACATGGATCGACCAAATTATTTTGATATAACATTATGGCATCATTTGAACCGTGAAGTCAGTTCCACACAATCGAAGAACTTTTGTTTTTGTTGTAATTGTATTTTTGTACAGAATATTTGGCCAGGACCTAGGTGAGAATTGTTGGTCTCGCTGACGTAACTGTTTTCTTTTACTATAGGTTGTCAAGATGGAATTGGAGGATAACGTGTTTGTAGGCACTTCTATAGTTGATATGTACTGCAAATGTGGGAGAGTTGAGATGGAAGGAAGGTATTTGATCGCATGAAAAACAAAAATGTTAAGTCGTGGATGTTATGGTTGTTGGTTATGGAATGCATGGACGTAGAAAAGAGGCTATGGAAGTCTTCTACGAGATGTAACATCTGTAATAAGGTGTATCACCCAGACATGAGTGGAACCAAGCCTGTTTGCCCAGTGATCGTAAGGCTGACCCTAGAATACTCTGTAACTGATTGGGTGCTCCTAAATTCCATTCGCGGAAGTTTAAAAAAAACGTTTAGCCAGCTATTGCCATGCGCTGCTACTGTGGTAGTAAGTCATTGTTTGAAAGCTTTGAGTGGGTTGGATCGGGTAGAAGTCCTAATAACCGGGTTTCAACCCAATCCCAACTTAAAAATAATTCATTGTATCTTCAAGTTAGCGAACCGGCTCTCATTGGCATTCACCATTCACAGACGCCCTCACTGTGTGTGAGTCATTTTGTTTTGTTTTTGGTTCATTGTTCTACTGCCTATTGCACTCTCAAGTCTTAACTGCTCTTTGTGTTTGACTGTTTGTGTTCCAATCGTGTGTACCATTATTTCATGCCATCTATTTCTCTCTTAAATTCTGTTAATACATGCTGTCTTGTTGCTCTCTGCTGCCATTTTTCCAAAATCAGAAAATAAAATGATAGCAAACTTGTACAATTTTTTGAAAGGGAAATTGTTACTGCATTCAATCCAAACCCAACTTGGAAATAACTCATTGGATCTTCAAGATAGCGAACCGGCTCTCATCGGCATTCATCACCCACAGACGCGCTCGGCCGCTTGCTGTTTGTGAGTCATTTTGTTTTTGGTTCAATGTTCTACTACATATTGCTCTCTCAAGTCTCAACTGCTCTTTGTATTTGCGTTCCAATCCAACTGTATTTACCATTTTTTGGTGCCATCTATTTCTCTCTTAAAATTTTGTTAATAATGCTGTCTTGTTGTTCTCTGCTGCAATCTTTCCACAATCAGAAAATAAAATGTAGCAAATTTAGTTGTACAATTTTTTCAAAGGGAAGTTGTTACTGCAAATTAAATTTACTGTTTTTGTTTAGGTACTTTGTTTAAGCTCAGCTAAGATTAGAAACAAAGAAATACTGTCCTGATGCTCTAAGTTTTACTTAGATCTTTTTATTATCGTGGTTTTAAACTTGGAAAGTTGTTCAAAAGTCATACCCTTATTGGCTCTGTGTAAAAGAATAATTTTTTAATCGCGTTACTCATTCCCAACAAGTGTTTCTATATTGGTTTTTGTTGTTATTTAATGTTATTTAATGTCATTTATTGTCTGCATTGTTGTTGCATGACGGGTCTCCCTATATCGTTGGCTATTGTCCATTAATTTGCTGTCATTCTTGCCAACAAAAACATTGGATGTGGGGTTTTTGGGGAGATTGTTTTGTAAAGCCCAACATCTAATAAGCTATTGGATGCTTCAATTTTCAGATAGTTGCAGTTATGTCATCAGAGAAGGAAGCTTCAAGCTCCAAAGAGAAACGCAGACTATCGTGCACTGCTCACTTTGATGCCCTCTGGTTCTGCTACTGTAATGGCCATTCACCCAAAACTTAAAAAATGCCTCTTTTTCAAATGGGTCATCCATCCCAGTACTGATAAAGTTTGCATGTTTAACGTCTGCAGCCCCGGTTCATCAAATGCAGCAGTATTATAGGCTTGGTGTTCTTGATAACTGTTCTGGTAAATGGAAAGCAATGGTTGACTGCTTAATGCTCAAGACCAAACCCAGTTCTCAAGTCGAGGTTGGTTCCTATTTCTTCCTCATTAATGTGTAATTGATATATGTTGAAAACCTTAAATATATTGGGTTAAATATTCTTTGAACATGGTCCTATTTGCTGTATTTGATTTTGAGAGCACCTTTAGTTGTGTTTGGGAAAATTGAAGAGTATAGGTGGTTTTGCTATTTTTGTTTTCCAACTCTATTTGTATGGATAGCCACAGTGCATTTTTTTTTATGTGGGCTTGGAGGATTTTTTAAAATTCTAAAATTCCAAGGTTGGGTTAGGCCCAACCACAATTCTAAAACTATAGTTAGTCAATTTCAGAATTACATATAAATGTAATATGAATCATAATGTACAAGTAGTTGAATGGGAACATCTCTCTTCATTTTCTTCCGCCGTTCACCTTAACGCAGTGATTTGAGCTTATTTTCTCTATGAGCTGGTGACAGTTTTTTATTCCTTTCTTGAACTTTTTTTGTATAAGTCTTCGTTTCAGTCCATGGCTTTGCAATCAACTGGTGATGCTTTCAGTTCTACTACCTTCATTCTTATATGATAAACCAAGCCTACTCTTGGTTTCTCAGCCATTGACTAGTGCAAAGTATAGCTCATGGAGTCAGGCCAGGGAAATGGCTTTGTTGGCCAAAAGCAAAAATATGGCTGTATTGATGGCTCAATTCCACAGCAGCCAAAGTAATTTGATCTTCAGTTGTATCTGCTTTGTAGATGAATAATGACCTGTTTCTTCCCTCGGTTATTAAATTCCATTGCCAAATACACCACTTCAAGTGTCATCTACTGAAACTGCAGCAGAAACATGATGTTTTATTTGGGCATTTTAACAACAGAATGAACCTTGGATCTTTCAACTGATTTTTTTTTTAAGAGTCTCAATCAATCTTCCTACAAGTCAGCATTTTTTTGAAGGAAGTTTTGGGCAAGTGGAGAAAGTGTTTAAGTATTTGGAAGAGGAAAGGAAACATTTGGGAAAGGGAAGACTACTTGTATTATTGAGGGTTTATAACTTTGGCTTTATACAAACTCAAGTACATCACCTCTATTTATACTAGTGGCATTCCTAAATCAACGATTAGAATTTTTCCACCACAAACTTAATCTAATGGCTATAAATCATCTTCTAGAATTTTCTCTACTATTTTACAAAAATCCTAACTTATCTTTATTTTCTAAGAATCTCCATGGATCTCCCTTGAATAGGCTTCTAGAAGTTGGACCTACTACAACACAAATTTTGACTTAAAATTCATAAGGTCAAAAAACTAACAAATCCAAAATCAATTTAAATATTCAACAACCCCCTTAAACTAAGCCTCTCAAATGTGTAGCCTGTGTCAAGTTAAGATATTTACTTGGAGTAGCAAAATTAAATTTAAGAAAGTGTGCTATATTTAAATTTATTTTAGGTTGGTTAGTTTTTGGGCCTTAGGAATTTTAAGTACAAACTTATGATGTAGTAGGTCCAACTTCTAGAAACCTATTCTAGAGAGATCCATGTTGTTCTCTAGATAATAAGAATAAGTTAAGATTTTTATGGAACAGTAGAGAAAATTTTGAAGACTGATTTATAGTCATTAGATTAAGTTTGTGTTGGCAAAATCCTAGTCGTTGATTTAGGAATGTCACTAATATAAGTAGAGGGGATGTACTTGAGTTTGTATTAAATTAAACCAAAATTATAAACACTCAATAATTAAAGTAGCCTTCCCTTTTAAGAGATTCAAAGCTTCTCTCATGCTTCTTTGGCCGTCTTTGCTCCCGAGACCTTCTTGAACGTGTCTTCATCTATTCGTTGATAGATTAGACAAGAGTCTTCTTGTCTCTCTTCCTTGAGTCTCTCAAACTATGCTTTTGAGATGGAGCACCTTCATTCTCCGGTTCGAAATGGCTTTGTCAAGTGTCTCCCACGCGTCGTGTGCGCCAAGGACATCCATCATTCTTAGACTCTAATTGTCGTAGTTGCTCTTTGTGAGCACCAAGACTTGGAAAAGAACACTGCTATTCACCATCTTTTGGAGGATCTTCAAACTCTGATGCCACTTAGTTAGAAGGAAGTTTTGGATAGGTGGAGAAAGTGTGTAAGTATTTGGGAGAGGATAGGAAACTTTTGGGAAAGGAAATGTTACTTGTATTATTGAGTGTTTATAATTTTGGTTTTATACAAACTCATACATCACCTCTATTTATACTAGTGACATTCCTAAATCAACGACTAGGATTTTGCCACCACAAACTTAATCTAACGACTATAAATCACTTTCTAGAATTTTCTCCATTATTCTACAAAAATCCTAACTTATCCTTATCTTCTAGAGAGATCCATGGATCTCTCTAGAATAAGCTTCTAGAAGGTGGACCTATTACAACATAAATTTGGGCTTAAAATTACAAAGGCCCAACAATTAACAAGCCCAAAATCAATTTCACCTCATTTCATGGTCATTAGAAAGAAATCAAGTGAATATCCATGGTTGTCAAGATCTCGATCTCGATCTTAAGATTTTACAATCTTAATCACCTCGATCTCGATCATAAGTAGAATCTTGTGTTATAGGCAAATTGTGAAAAGAAAATCATAAAACCATTGATTTTGTTTGATCTTTGCCAGTTTCGACCATGATTGACCATTTTTCAGACACCACCATTAAAAGGTGAGAAGGATGACAAGATGCAGAGGCGTAACAGTTACAAATGCCTGCCTTCTGAAATGAAGCTTTAAATTTAGGGTTTAGAGAATAAACATCTCACTTCTAGATTTTTTTTAACTAATTGATTTATGATAATCCTAGTAATTGACCAAATATGTCCCTAATGTCAAAAAATGGTTCAATGTGGTAGTAATAAATTATAAAAACTCAATCGTACATCTAAAGAATGTGAAAAAGTCGTTTTCTCACAATTACACTTGCCTACTAACTTATATCATGTAAAAATACTTTAAATATATACCATTATTTTTTCATTTTAGTAGGATCTTATGATTTTTATTGCGATCTTATGTTTTATGATTTTGTTATCCCCTCTCAATCTTGCAAAAATAATTAGGCAGTATCTTCCGATATTAGCTACAATTTTATATTTTATGATCTTAATATTCTCATCCGATCTTATGTAAGATCTTGACAACCTCGTGAATATCATTCAATATAGACAATTGTTTCCATAGCAAAACACAACCAGTTCTTGAAGACTATCTTGCAGTACAAGATGTGTTTCCTCATGGACCATAATGACCTCGATTCACTAATCAAAGATCAAATCCTATCAATAATCCTGTTCATCCTCTAAACAAATTATTCTTCTTGAGTATTCAAGGAAAAACAATGTGAAGTTGGTTCCTTCACATCTTAGTCTGGTTCTACAGTTTTTTAATTCTTTTTCCAAATCAAATCAATAATTATAAATGTGTCAAAATTTAGATGTTCAAATAACATCATAAAAAAAAGCCTATAGTTTCAGATCTTCTGCTGAGACTGAATATCAGGTTATTGGCTACTGTTGTGGTGAATTAATTTGGCTCAAGCACTTGCTAACTTGTTTTGAGATTACCATTTATTCTGCTATCATGTTCTGTGATAACCCATTATTCATTTGGTCTCTAGTCCAACATTTCACGAGCGATCCTAATATTGACTGTCATTCATCAAAGATCACGCACATCTCCTCAGATGTAGTCCTAACATCAGCTGACTGAATCACTCGCCGAGCCTCTTTCCTCCAGCTACTCAGTTTCTGCTCTTAGCCTTGTACTGTCTAAGCCAAGAATTTTAGACACTCATTGCCCAACTTGAGGAGAAGTATTATGGATTAATATATATTATTTTGTTTAATGACACCGTTGCATACCGCTGATACCAGAGGCAGTTAAGTTAGTTATTAGTTGATATCAGTGGCAGTTAAGTTGGTTATTAGTTGATATCAGTGGCAGTTAAGTTAGTTATTAGTTGATATCAGTGGCAGTTAAGTTAGTTATTAGTTGATATCAGTGGCAGTTAAGTTAGTTATTAGTTGATATTAGTGGCAGTTACGTTTAGGGTTGCTTGGTCTGTTTCAGAATTACAATGCATATTTATATCACAAGTAGTTGAATGAAAACAACACTCTGGAATTGTGTTTTTCCTCAAACAACTTTACACATTTTCTTGGAGTAACAAGTTGTATGTCTGCATGCAGGAAATCCTCGAAGCACAAGAGAAATCAAAGCCACACATATGGAATTTCAGAACAAGATATGAAGCTTCACAATACTGGCGAAGAAGATATGGTCATTTAGACAGGCCTGAATGAGGAAAATCCTTGTGTGCAGATGAATGCGTTTTGCATTTTGATTTTATCCGTGTTTTAGAGAAAGTGACAAAATAAAGTTTATATCAAATTGAAGGGGCCAGAAAGCTAAATTTTCATTATTTTTGTGTGTGGAAGGAACTTTCACATTGAATTTTGCATTGAGAAGACTTAGTGTGTGTTTGGATTGGCTGTGTATAAAATTGATTTTGATAGAATTGAGTTTAGTAGAATTAATTTATGTTTGAATACATTTATGTAAAACTGTGTTGAATAATAAATTTTAGATTAAAAACTATGTTTAAACTTTCTTCCAAAGAGTTTGCAAATATGCCTGTGGATCAATCCATTAGAGCTGAAGTTGGTTTAAATACTTTGAAAGAGTCTTCTAAGGACAAACCAACATAAAGAGCGTGCCTGTTAATCTGTTATTAACAATATGTAAAAATGATTATGACACATCAAACAATGATGAAACAAACACTTTTTTTTCCCTCTATATTCATATTAACTAGGATCTATCAAACTCTTTGAACTTTGTTTGAAAGTGTAATTGAAATTAACTGTGCTGAGTCTAACATATAGTTACACTATAAAAATCACATTCATGAGTTGTTCAACTAACTTTTTCATTTGAAAATTATCAAATAATAGAAACGCAAACTTTCTTACTTCTTTGATTTTTCTTTGTAATACGGTATCCACATATTGAAATGATTTTTAACCAAGTTTGAATCCGATTGGTTTAAAATGCATTTAGTATCAACTTAAAGAACATCTTCAAGACATTTGCACAACAAATCGTGCTCAAACTAGATGAAGATAATTTTCATTCCTAGAAGCAACAAATCAAAGGTATCATACACACGTATAAACTCCATTGATATATAGTACATCCAACAATTGCTCTGGAAATGATTGCAAGAGTGAAGTAAAAAATGTTGCGTATATCACATGGGAGCAATGTGATTCGTCCTTCTTTGCTTCACACGACGTTGAACAACGTCGTAATTTCTTGTGTCATTAGGTGCATTCATTCGTACTAAGTGTCAGAAGTTACTCACAAATTTATTTTTACACACACTAATAAGGAATCCAGGCAACTTCAATTTGAATTGAAGTCTAAACGATTTCAAAATATCTTACTAGAATTCAAAAATTTGTTATGTTATTGATTTCAAATCAAATCGTGATCACTTAGAAAATATCTTAGATGGATTACAATATGATTATATTGCTCTTGCATTTATAAGATGAGGTCAATCATGTTAACTGAATGTTAGGAAGCTAAATCAAATTCTAACAAAAATAGTAGAAATGCAATAAAACTATATAAACTAGGAAACAAAGTAAAATAAGAAATAAAATAACTTTCATGTTTTTATATTGATGTCTAACTCATAGGGACTACTACCCTTAAATATTATTAAATAACAACTAATATAATATACCAAATGAATTGTTATTATAACTCATTGTTATTGTTTTTGGATTGACTTGAACCTTATCCTTAAGATTTAAATATAAATTTGGAGATTTTCGAGTTGTACGGTTGTCAAATAGTCAGTCAAATAAAAATTTTTGAGAATAATTTAGACGACCCAAAGTCCATAACCAAAAAAAAATTATTGACTAATCCTTTTTTTTATTTTCAAGTCCATTCATTCAAAATTTGTGAGAATATCTTTTTTCACCTCTATTGGTTCTCCCAAACCCTTGGCAAAAAGTAAAAAATGCCTCATACTTTTGAAAATACATCTCCAGACACACCGTTACCACAAAAAATAAGCGCAAATGGCTGGACTTCCCTCACTTTGCCAAAATTTAATTCGGAGATACATTTCCGTATGTGTTTTAGGATTTATACGTAGATGCATCTCTGGATTAACTTTAATTTTCAAATTCAAGTGTTATTTGAAAATGCATCTCCGAACGATTTTGAAGCTTTATCAACTTAAGGATGATTGGTTCCAAAGTGTAATCTAATACTCCGTTTTTGTCGGCCTGTGTTTTTTTGGGTATAAGACCATTAGCCATGACATGCAGGGGATTTTGCTGAGCGAAGGTTCTCTTTGAACGACAAAGCAAATGACAGGCTCTTGTACCTTGCTTACTGTAATTTTCAGACACACCGTTACCACAAAAAATAAGCGAAAATGGCTGGACTTCCCTCACTTTGCCAAAATTTAATTCGAAGATACATCTCCGTATGTGTTTTAGAGTTTCTACGTAGATGCATCTCTGGATTAACATTAATTTTCAAATTCAAGTGTTTATTCGAAAATGCATCTCCGAACGATTTTGAAGCTTTATCAACTTGAGGATGATTGGTTCCAAAGTGTAATCTGATACTCTGTTCTTGTCGGCCTGTGTTTTTTCGGGTATAAGACCATTAGCCATGACATGCAGGAGATTTTGCTGAGCGAAGGTTCTCTTTGAACGACAAAGCAAATGACAGACTCTTGCACCTTGCTTACTGTAATTTCCACAGCCATTAATAATTTTAAAATCACTTATATTCTTCCACTTGTTACTAATATTTATTTCTTATTCATTTTCAAGGATGGATCATATCCCACTTTCACCGTTACATGAGATTGATCGGGTGCTAGAGTGCAGCCGTTCCGTGTGTATATTGATCAGAATCAACATGATGACATCGACTAGACACCATACACCATTCACCTGGACACTGTGGCCATCGACTCTATTTCATTTTACTCTAGATGGCTGGCACGTGGGACGAATATGATATGTAAGTGTCTTCTGGAGCGATGCATGCGTCAGTTTGAATATGTGCAAATCATTCTAAGATCCCCTTCATGTCTTCTCTTTACAACATCGCCTGCAGACATATTGATGACATACTGACATATTACGAGAGTCATGTGATACCAAAGGAGTATCGAAGTATCGCATCCATAAGTCAGTGGTATTATGTGGACGGTTACTGAATTGGTTCTATAGTGCGTCACGCCCTATCATGACACTGAGCACTCCTAGACGTCCACCTAGGCCTGATCATGAAAAGATTCTAGAGAATAAGCAGGCTAATGATGAGCATGTCATTGATGTGTTACCGATTTGTCAAAATATTATACAGATTACATATGAGGGCATGGAGTTTGAGTTGTTTAAGAGAGGTGGAAATGATGTGGATACCCTAACATGTTCCATTCTTACTGAGGCACAAAATACCTTGGGTTACCAGCGGAAAAGGAGGAGCTAGGGAGTTAGGATTAGGCATACACAGTAAGTTATGCTTTTATTTGTATTTTGAGAATTTTTTGTATTATTTTCCATACCTCGAGAACAATATTTGTAATATTTTGGGCTGGTTTTTTAATTAATACATTACCTTGTTCTATGATGTTCATGTTTATTGACGTTTGAATTAAATTCTGGAATTGTTAATCGAATTAAAATGACTTTGGATTAAAAAAATACAAACTTAGGACAATGTTTATGTCCAAGATACATGCAGGTAAGTTTTCAAAGATACATCTGCGAATTCACCCCATAAATATTCCCAGATGCATCTTCGAACCAATTTTTGGGGAAAAAATAGGGTGGCTACTTGATTTATGAAGGATAAAGTGATTTTAGGTACGTTCAGAGATGCATCTCCGAAAATACATGATGGTAATTTTGGATTTTCAGAGGTTCGAGCCACATCCTAATGGTGGGAAAATAAATTTCTAAATCTATTTAGAGATAAGTTGTTTGTTTTTTAAAGCCCATCTTGTTTTTTTATAACCCGAGCCCAAGATAAAATTGCAAACTCTATTTTATTTGGTGGCATCAACACAAAAGATTCACCATTATGTGACGACAACCAAAAGTAATATTTTGTCGAAAAGTAAAACAGAGATGCATATATTTTGTCGAAAAGTAATATTACATCGAAAACAACTAAAATGGAAACGGAAAAAGAAAAAAAATGAAGGTGCATATTCGCTGCAGAGAAGACAACGAATTCATCGCCTCTAGGATTGAAAGTGAAGATACAAAAGTTTAACGCATAATATATTTGTTTCTCTTCCTTTGAATCCATTTTGCTCGCGTCAACTCGGTCACCGGACTTGTTGGATGATTTCACCACTGACATTGTAGGAACTTTAATCATCAGGTAGATTTGATTTGGTTCTCCTTCTTTCATCACCATTGTTATAACTCTCGCACTAAATTGATTTGGTACATTTGAAAGAGGTGGTGGAGTCTCTGCTTGGTCCAATGAAGGATTCTTTGAAGAAATTAGCTTTTCGGTGATTCCAAACCCCTAATGTGCGGAGACCTTTGAGAAATATGATTTTGAAAAAGATTTGAATTTGATTGAACCTCACTAGTAAACTTTTAGAATATAATACTAACTAATATATTAAAATACTACTTAAAATGTCTAACTAATAATTAATAAACATTCTCTATCACTGAAACTTTTTCAGTTAACATTACTTAAGGCATTATATAACACTTAACATTATGTCTTAACATATTTCAGCTCCTAATTATGCACCTCGACAGGGGAATGGATATCAATTCAATGGAGACTGTGCTAATTGTAGTGGTTGTAACTTTAAATTGTGACAAAAGAGGTTGATTTAAAGTTCAGTATTAGATATGTTTCAAAAATAGGTCATCATGCTAATGTGTGCTATCACAGGAATTTATCTATGATGCGTTCAATTAGGACTGCGCATCAATTGTGAAATGAAGCTCCACCATCTAGTTGAAATTAGTAGACAAATAGCCAATATCAGTGGATGTCTAATTCTAAGAGGATTGGTTTTCCCACCCAAAAAAGGGGTAGTAATGCAACTTGTTGTCTGTTTGCTTGTTATGTATGTATAATATTGATATTGACATTGATCAAAATAAGCATTTCTTTCTCTTTGGATTAAGCCAAAAAATGAACAAACACACGAGCAAATGGCTATCAAAGGATCCAGATGAACAACCAAGTCACAAAGCCACAAAGAACATTCCAAGCCTTGAATTAAATATCAGAGGGCCGGGAGGAATCACTAGGTCTCAGATGAATCACAAAGTCCCATATCCCACTTCAAGCAAAGGAAAGTACTAAGAGCATCTCCAACCGTAAATTCATTTTTGAGTTTTTTGTGGGACCTATTAAGCCACGTCAGCTTGAAGCAATTCAACTAATTTTTCACTCCAATAGTGCAACTTTGAAGAACTCATATTGGGTTCCACAACTTTACTTTATATATTAATATTTTATTCATATTAAATTTTATATTACTTAAAATAATAATTTTAATTTTTTGCAGAAAATTATTTCAGTCTATTATATAGCCCAACGGGTATATAGTGTTGTTTTAAGGAAAAATATTTCATTCTACTATACAAAATTAAAAAAATTAGATTAAACTTAAAAAAATATTACAATCTCTCCTTAGTTAATTTTAGTGTTTTAAATTAAATTTGATATAAAATTTAAAAAAATTGAAATTAAAATTATAATTTAAAATAAATAAAAATAAAATAAATAAAATTCAAATTAAACTTATAATTTAAATTTATAATTAAAATATAGTTTTCATATTATAAAATCAATATTTTAATATTGTAATTATAGTTTTCATATGATAATTAAAATGATAAATAAAATTTTATATTAAATTATAGTTTTCATATTATAAAATTAATATTTTAATATAAGAACCGTTGCATAATTAAGAACCGTTGAACAACATGACAATCTTGAAAACAACAAATATAAGTGTCATGTTGGATGATTATTTAATTATTAGTTTCATTAATTAATTATTCGTATTAAATAATTGATTTATTTGAGTTATTTAATTATTGGATGATTATTTAATGACTTGATAGATATTTGAGAAAATATGATGGAAGGAAATTGGATGAAAAACATATAAGGAAAAGTGGAAAGAAAAGAAAAGATAGAAACATAAGAGAAAAACAAGGGAAGGAAAGAGGAAGAGAAGAAAAGATAAGGAGAAGAGGGAAAAGCTTGTATTCATAAAGAACAACTCTTTGCTATCTATTTCATCGAGGTAAGGGTGTGAAATATCGTTATCTTGACAATGTATATGATTGTGTATGAATTGTATGAATTGTTGGATGTTTTCTCCATTTTTCCATTTTAGGTCGAAATGAGTTTAATCGGTAGGAACTGAGTTTTATCGGTTAGAACCTGAAATAGATGGTGTAGATTAGTCGAGATATGTTAGACTAAGGCTATTGGAACTGGTTTGGTGAGAATCGGGTGATTTTGGAGGATTGGAAGGGTTTTGGACAGTTTGGAAATTTGTCGTTCGCAGACACTCGCTAGCATGATCGCTAGGCGAGCAGGTCGCGAACGTTCGTCAGGCCTTCGCTTAGCGAGCCAGTAGCGAATGGTCCCAGACTTGGGACAGAATGGAATTGGTCCTCCTCGCTGGTAGCGAGTTACTCGCTAGGGCTTAGCTGGAGCGAGCCAGTGGCGAAGCACTCCAGTGGCTTCTGTTGGTGTTCCCGAGCTTGTTCGCTAGGAGAGCGTGCTAGCGAACGTGATAACATTTGGTTTTCTTTGTGGTTCCATCCAATGTTGATTGTGTGGTTCGGTCATATTCACTCCTTATTGGAAATGAATAGTTATGCTGTTGTGATATGTTGTGGGTAGCCTTATGGCGTGAATCCTAGATTGTGGAATCGATTGTGAATTGTGGTCGTTTGACGATTATATAGGCATTGTTTAATTAATTACAAGTGCATGATGAATGTGATTGAGTTCGTTGTCGTTGGCGTGACATTGTGAACGTGTATTGTTGTATGCGAGCGTATGTGGAGAGTGCACGAAAACATATCGTGAATATGTATGCGTTGTTGTTAGATGTGTCGTTGAATTGGTGCGCACTAGGGTAGAATGACTATGTGTTGTTCCTAGTGTGAAACTCATTGGGGTAGAATGACTAGATTTTGTTCCTAATGAGGCCTAAGTGTTGGAAGCTCACTAGGGTAGAATGATATAATATCGTTCCTAGTGGAGTATTCACTGGGGTAGAATGATATGATATCGTTCCTAGTGGAGTAACCATTGGGGTAGAACGACTTGATGTTGTTCCTAATGAGATATAAGTGCTTGGATGCATTAGGGTAGAATGACTAGACGTTGTTCCTAATGCAGTACAAGTGTTGGTGCGCACTAGGGTAGAATGGCTAATGATGTCATTCCTAGTGTGAGACTCATTGGGGTAGAATGACTTGGTGTCGTTCCTAATGAGGTATGAATGTGATAGTCGTATTCACTGGGGTAGAATGATATAATATTGTTCCTAGTGGAGTATTCACTAGGGTAGAATGATATAATATCGTTCCTAGTGGAGTAATCACTAGGGTAGAATGACCTTGGGTCGTTCCTAGTGAAATGAGCACCGGGGTAAAATAACCAAAATGTTGTTCCTGGTGGAGTACAAGCGATGTACCCGAAATCTCGAATAGAGATTGTTGAGAGTTGACGAGTCGTATGAATCACATGGTGAATGTGATTGTTATACGAGATAATGTTTGTGTGTGAACGATTGATTTCTAAATTATGGATGTGTACATTGATGAAACCTGTTTGGTGGTTATCCATTATTGGTTTATGTATATATTGTGATGCATATGATGATTGTGATGAAGTGTGGTGAGAAATATGAAATATATATATTGTTATGTTTATATGTATATATGGTTATATGCATTGATTATTATGATAATATTTCTCACCCTTCTACTGTTTTTAATGCTCTATGAGGCATTGTAGATTAGGATTGCTGGAGGTCCTTTTTGTGAAGTATAGCTTCATTATTTTGGTTGGGTTGCTCTGATATGTAGCACCGGGTAGTTAGGCTTGTATAGCATTCTTTTGGGATACAGTTTGTATATGTATCTGTGGGCAGATGTTTTGTAAACATGAATGGTATTGTGAATCAAACCTGATGACATGGATATATATGATTATATGTTTAAAGTGATTCAATGTTTAGATTTTCTGCTTTAATTCTAAATATTGAGATGTGGGTGTAAGGACGAAGTTCCTCTGTTGAAAACTACCCCACTATTACATGTCTTTTATTGAGCAGGTATTGTATGTTTTGGTGTATGATGTGACATATCTCTTTTATACCATGAATTAAATATTACTCTGATGAAATTTTTAGTAAGTGATTAAATGTTTTATTTATTTATTTATTTGGGGGTATAGAAGGGGGTGTTACACCTCTTAGCTTTTTAGCTCATATGTTCATTGGAATTACTTGTTGGTGGTTATTTTCTTGGTTTTAGACGTATTTTGAACTATCTCTTTTTGATGTTGTCAAAGAGGAATAAGTTGTAACGAGTCTAGAATATTTTTATGTTATGGTTTGAGTGCAATGTTTCAGGGGGAGCATAGGCATTTTTCACATTATACTCAAAGTCGACTCAATTCCAAGTGAAAGCTTGTCAAACATGAAAATGGAGGAGGTTTTAGTTGCATATCCCTAATTCGTTCAGGGGTGCCTATATCCGTTTATTTTGTTACTTGTCTTATTGCTTTAATTTTTTATTTATTTTCAATTTGTTGAGTCTTCTTCATGATTTCATTTCTCGGAGTCAAGTTTGAAAATATTAGTTTTTAGCATGCATAAAGTTTTGGTTAGATTTGATCTTGATCATGATATTTTTTTGATCAATTACACGAGCAAGTGTAATGAAAACCTTTTATGTTTTTTATTTGAGTTTGATTCAAAGTAAAATCTCAAAGTGATTTTAAAACTATGAAAATTTGAGATTTTATGTGTTTGATTCGAATCATGGAGTTTACACACATTTCATGATTCAAATCAAATTGGAAAGAGGAAAAACTGAGTCATTTTATTCAAATCAACTTTTACGCATGATTTGAATCATTTTCCTAATTTCTACTTTTGTTTGATTTGATTCGAATCAAATTTTGAACATGATTCAAATCTCACACTTTTTCAACATTTTCCAGCCAGGGTTGTTGCATTTGGTCTGAATCATTTTTTATACATGATTTGAATCACACTTTCCTATTATTCAAATCAACTGACATATTTTATAAAATTCTGTTTTCCTTTTATTCCACTTCACTTGCTCATTTGATTCAAATCAAAGATCTCTCTTGATTCAAATCTAACTAACTTTTACAATCATTTTTTGTGCTTAATTTCAAGCACATATAAAACCTTTTTGTCATCATTTCTTAACATAACAATAAATCATTTTGATCATGATTTTTAGTGTGATTCAAGTGAAAAATCAATTTCCTCTATTTTAGATGTTGTTCCTAATGAGGCCTAAGTGTTGGAAGCTCACTAGGGTAGAATGATATAATATCGTTCCTAGTGGAGTATTCACTGGGGTAGAATGATATGATATCGTTCCTAGTGGAGTAATCATTGGGGTAGAACGACTTGATGTTGTTCCTAATGAGATATAAGTGCTTGGATGCATTAGGGTAGAATGACTAGACATTGTTCCTAATGCGGTACAAGTGTTGGTGCGCACTAGGGTAGAATGGCTAATGATGTCATTCCTAGTGTGAGACTCATTGGGGTAGAATGACTTGGTGTCGTTCCTAATGAGGTATGAATGTGATAGTCGTATTCACTGGGGTAGGATGATATATTATTGTTCCTAGTGGAGTATTCACTGGGGTAGAATGATATAATATCGTTCCTAGTGAAATGAGCACCAGGGTAGAATAACCAAGAGGTTGTTCCTGCTGGAGTACAAGCGATGTACCTGAACTCTCGAATAGAGATTGTTGAGAGTTGACGAGTCGTATGAATCACATGGTGAATGTGATTGTTATATGAGATAATGTTTGTGTGTGAACGATTGATTTGTGAAATATGGATGTGTACATTGATGAAACATGTTTGGTGGTTATCCATTATTGGTTTATGTATATATTGTGATGCATATGATGATTGTGATGAAGTGTGGTGAGAAATATGAAATATATATATTGTTATGTTTATATGTATATATGATTATATGCATTGATTATTATGATAATATTTCTCACCCTTCTGTTGTTTTTAATGCTCTATGAGGCATTGCAGATTAGGATTGCTGGATGTCCTTTTTGTGAAGTATAGCTTCATTATTTTGGTCGGGTCACTCTGATATGTAGCACCGGGTAGTTAGGCTTGTATAACATTCTTTTGGGATACAGTTTGTATATGTATCTGTGGGCAGATGTTTTGTAAACATGAATGATATTGTGAATCAAACCTGATGATATGGATATATATGATTATATGTTAAAAGTGATTCAATATTTAGATTTTCCGCTTTAATTCTAAATATTGAGATGTGGGTGTAAGGACGAAGTTCCTCTGTTGAAAACTACCCCACTATTACATGTCTTTTATTGAGCAGGTATTGTATGTTTTGGTGTATGATGTGACATATCTCTTTTATACCATGAATTAAATATTACTCTGATGAAATTTTTAGTAAGTGATTAAATGTTTTATTTGTTTATTTGGGGGTATAGAAAGGGGTGTTACATTAGTGCTATCAGAGCAGGTCGGTCCATCCGGCCAAGTTGTCTAATGTTATTCGTTCCCTTGTATGTGGCATGTGTGTGAAAACATTGTCGATACACGTTTGTTGTTTTAAACCTTTTCTGCAGGAGTGGGAATGAATCAAAGTGGGGGAGAAAAGTTGTGCCTCCCCAGGATGCTGCAGGCGTGGATTTTTAGCTCAGTGTGTGGTTGAACGCTTTTATAGTTTGGTAAGGATGGTTTATGCCCCATCATGATTTCGGCTGCCTATTGACAACTTGAGGAACTGATCACCCTTAATCTCTTGTTGATAGTAGTTGGGATTGTGTTGGATGGGATAGACGTGTCTTGCGAGCTTTGATGGCGTGAGCAGTGAATTGTTTGGAGTGAAGCCAAGCACTTAAGAATCGTTTTGTTAAGTCAGCGCAGGACAATGTTGAGATGTTTAATTTTAATGGAAATTTTGAGTGTTAATGAAAGTGGAAAGTTGGCGGTTTACCGATCAGTCGTGATTGTCTAGAAGTTGTCCTGACAAAGTAGTGATACACAGCCAGGACGTGGAGTGAAGTTGTGATCGACTTAGTTACGGAAACTAGCCCGATATCGATGACTCCATATCATATGTCCGCATCGGAATTGAAAGAGTTGAAAAGTCAACTTGAAGATCTGCTTGAGAAGAGGTTTATTCATCCGAGTGTATCGCCGTGGGGTGCACCAGTGTTGTTGGTTAGGAAGAATGAAGGTTCTATGAGGCTCTGTGTGGACTATAGACAATTGAACAAGGTAACTATCAAGAATAAGTATCCACTCCCGAGGATTGATGATCTGATGGATCAATTGGTTGGTGCGAGTGTGTTCAGTAAGATAGATTTGAGGTCCGGGTATCATCAGATTCGTGTGAAGACTGAGGATATTCAGAATACTGCTTTTAGAACGAGGTATGGACACTATGAGTATTATGTGATGCCATTTGGTGTGACTAATGCACCAGGTGTATTTATGGAATACATGAATAGGATCTTCCATCCTTATTTGGACAGGTTTATGGTTGTGTTTATTGATGACATTCTGATTTATTCGAAGAGTGAAGAAGAGCATGTCGAGCATCTGAAGATTGTGTTATCTGTGTTAAAAGATAAGCAATTGTATGCTAAGTTGTCGAAGTGTGAATTTTGGTTATCAGAAGTGAGTTTCCTTGGTCATGTGATTTCGAGTGAAGGTATTGCGGTTGATCCGTCGAAGGTTGAAGCGGTGTCGCAATGGGAGACTCCGAAATCAGTTTTTAAGATTAGAAGTTTTCTTGGGTTAGCCAGTTATTATTGGAAATTTATTGAAGGATTTGCTAAGTTATCATTGTCGTTGACGCAGTTGACTAGGAAAGGTCAAGCTTTTGTTTGGGATGCAAAATGTGAAGAAAGTTTTCAAGAACTTAAAAGGAGGTTGACGACAGCCCCTGTTTTGATTTTGCCGAATCCGTCAGAACCGTTTGTTGTGTATTGTGATGCTTCTTTGATGGGTTTGGGAGGTGTGTTAATGCAAGATAAACAAGTTGTAGCTTATGCTTCGAGGCAACTCAAAGTGCATGAGAAGAATTATCCGACGCATGACTTAGAGTTGGCCGCCGTTGTATTTGTATTGAAACTTTGGAAGCATTATTTGTTTGGTTCGATATTTGAGGTATTTAGTGACCATAAGAGTTTGAAGTATCTCTTCGATCAGAAAGAACTGAATGCAAGGAAGAGGAGATGGTTAGAACTTTTGAAAGATTATGATTTTGGTTTGAATTACCATCCGGGTAAAGCGAATGTGGTAGCAGATGTGTTGAGTAGGAAATCGTTGCATATGTCGATGATGATGGTAAAAGAGTTGGAATTGGTTGAACAATTTCGTGATTTGAGTTTGGTATGTGAAGAGACTTCTTCTGGAGTTAAGCTTGGTATGTTAAAGCTTACTAGTGGTATTTTGGATGATATCAGAGAAGGACAGAAATATGATTTGAGTTTAGTTGATCGCTTGACTTTGATCTATCAAGGCCTAGGTGGTGATTTTCGGATTGATGAGAATGGTATTATGAGGTGTCGTGATAGAGTTTGTGTTCCTGATGTTGTTGAGCTGAAAAAGAATATTCTTGAGGAAGGGCATCGTAGTGGATTGAGTATTCATCCGGGTGCTACTAGGATGTATCAAGATTTGAGGAAAGTATTTTGGTGGCCTTGTATGAAGAAGGATATTGTCGAGTTTGTGTATTCTTGTTTGACTTGTCAGAAGTCAAAGATTGAGCATCAAAAACCGTCGGGTTTGATGAAGCCGTTGTTTATTCCTGAGTGGAAATGGGATAGCATTTCTATGGATTTCGTATCTGGTCTACCGAGGACGCCGAGTAATTTTGAAGTTATTTGGGTTATTGTGGATAGATTGACTAAATCTGCTCACTTTATTCCTATGCGAATGGATTACCAGTTGGAGAGATTGGCAAAGGTGTACATCGAGAGGATTGTCAGTTTTCATGATATTCCGTCTAGTATTGTGTTGGATAGAGATCCGAGGTTTACTTCGAGATTTTGGGAAAGTTTGCAAGGTGCTTTGGGTACGAAGTTGCGTTTAAGTTCAGCTTATCATCCGCAGACCGATGGTCAGACTGAGAGGACGATTCAGTCACTTGAGGATCTTTTGAGAGCTTGTGTGTTGGAGAAGGGAGGAGCTTGGGATAGCTACTTACCTTTGATTGAATTTACTTACAACAACAGTTTTTATTCGAGTATTGGTATGGCACCGTTCGAGGCATTACATGGTAGACGGTGTAGGACGCCATTGTGTTGGTATGAGTTGGGAGAGAGTCTTGTGGTTGGACCGGAGATAGTTCAGCAAACTACCGATAAGATCAAGATGATTCGAGAGAAGATGAGGATTTCTCAGAGTCATCAGAAGAGTTATCATGACAAGAGGAGGAAAGCACTTGAATTTCAGGAGGGAGATCATGTGTTTCTTCGAGTCACTCTGATGAATGGTGTTGGTAGGGCATTGAAGTCGCGTAATTTGATGTCGCGTTTCATTGGTCCTTATTAGATTTTGCAGAGGATAGGAGAGGTAGCCTATCGTGTAGCTTTACCGCCATCGCTTGCTAATCTCCATGATGTGTTCCATGTATCTCAGTTGAGGAAATACATTGCGGATCCGTCTCATGTAGTCCAAGTAGATGATGTGCAGGTGAGAGATAACCTGACTACAGAGACATCACCTATACGGATAGAGGATCGGGAGTTGAAGCAACTTCGAGGTAAAGAGATTGCTTTGGTGAAGGTCGCTTGGGGAGGACCGGCTGGTGGAAATGTGACTTGGGAACTTGAGAGCAAGATGAGAGAGTCTTATCCAGAGTTGTTGAACCAGGTAACATTTTCGAGGACGAAAATTCCTAAGTGGGGGAGGGTTGTAACATCCCAATTTTCATTAATTAATTATTCGTATTAAATAATTGATTTATTTGAGTTATTTAATTATTGGATGATTATTTAATGACTTGATAGATATTTGAGAAAATATGATGGAAGGAAATTGGATGGAAAACATATAAGGAAAAGTGGAAAGAAAAGAAAAGATAGAAACATAAGAGAAAAACAAGGGAAGGAAAGAGGAAGAGAAGAAAAGATAAGGAGAAGAGGGAAAAGCTTGTATTCATAAAGAACAACTCTTTGCTATCTATTTCATCGAGGTAAGGGTGTGAAATATCGTTATCTTGACAATGTATATGATTGTGTATGAATTGTATGAATTGTTGGATGTTTTCTCCATTTTTCCATTTTAGGTCGAAATGAGTTTAATCGGTAAGAACTGAGTTTTATCGGTTAGAACCTGAAATAGATGGTGTAGATTAGTCGAGATATGTTAGACTAAGGCTATTGGAACTGGTTTGGTGAGAATTGGGTGATTTTGGAGGATTGGAAGGGTTTTGGACAGTTTGGAAATTTGTCATTCGCAGACACTCGCTAGCATGATCGCTAGGCGAGCAGGTCGCGAACGTTCGCCAGGCCTTCGCTTAGCGAGCCAGTAGCGAATGGTCCCAGACTTGGGACATAATGGAATTGGTCCTCCTCGCTGGTAGCGAGTTACTCGCTAGGGCTTAGCTGGAGCGAGCCAATGGCGAAGCATTCCAGTGGCTTCTGTTGGTGTTCGCGAGCTTGTTCGCTAGGAGAGCGTGCTAGCGAACGTGATAACATTTGGTTTTCTTTGTGGTTCCATCCAATGTGGATTGTGTGGTTCGATCATATTCACTCCTTATTGGAAATGAATAGTTATGCTGTTGTGATATGTTGTGGGTAGCCTTATGGCGTGAATCCTAGATTGTGGAATCGATTGTGAATTGTGGCCGTTTGGCGATTATATAGGCATTGTTTAATTAACTACAAGTGCATGATGAATGTGATTGAGTTCGTTGTCGTTGGCGCGACATTGTGAACGCGTATTGTTGTATGCGAGCGTATGTGGAGAGTGCACGAAAACATATCGTGAATATGTATGCATTGTTGTTAGATGTGTCGTTGAATTGGTGCGCACTAGGGTAGAATGACTATGTGTTGTTCCTAGTATGAAACTCATTGGGGTAGAATGACTATATGTTGTTCCTAATGAGGCCTAAGTGTTGGAAGCTCACTAGGGTAGAATGATATAATATCGTTGCTAGTGGAGTATTCACTGGGGTAGAATGATATGATATCGTTCCTAGTGGAGTAATCATTGGGGTAGAACGACTTGATGTTATTCCTAATGAGATATAAGTGCTTGGATGCATTAGGGTAGAATGACTAGACGTTATTCTTAATGCAGTACAAGTGTTGGTGCGCACTATGGTAGAATGGCTAATGATGTCATTCCTAGTGTGAGACTCATTGGGGTAGAATGACTTGGTGTCGTTCCTAATGAGGTATGAATGTGATAGTCGTATTCACTGGGGTAGAATGATATAATATCGTTCCTAGTGGAGTATTCACTGGGGTAGAATGATATAATATCGTTCCTAGTGGAGTAATCACTAGGGTAGAATGACCTTGGGTCGTTCCTAGTGAAATGAGCACCGGGGTAGACTAACCAAGAGGTTGTTCCTGGTGGAGTACAAGTGATGTACCCGAAATCTCGAATAGAGATTGTTGAGAGTTGACGAGTTGTATGAATCACATGGTGAATGTGATTGTTATATGAGATAATGTTTGTGTGTGAATGATTGATTTGTAAATTATGGATGTGTACATTGATGAAACATGTTTGGTGGTTATCCATTATTGGTTTATGTATATATTGTGATGCATATGATGATTGTGATAAAGTGTGGTGAGAAATATGAAATATATATATTGTTATGTTTATATGTATATATGGTTATATGCATTGATTATTATGATAATATTTCTCACCCTTCTGCTGCTTTTAATGCTCTATGAGGGATTGCAGATTAGGATTGCTGGAGGTCCTTTTTGTGAAGTATAGCTTCATTATTTTGGTTGGGTCGCTCTGATATGTAGCACCGGGTAGTTAGGCTTGTATATCATTCTTTTGGGATACAGTTTGTATATGTATCTGTGGGCAGATGTTTTGTAAACATGAATGGTATTGTGAATCAAACCTGATGATATGGATATATATGATTATATGTTTAAAGTGATTCAATGTTTAGATTTTCCGCTTTAATTCTAAATATTGAGATGTGGGTGTAAGGACGAAGTTCCTCTGTTGAAAACTACCCCATTGTTACATGTCTTTTATTGAGCAGGTATTGTATGTTTTGGTGTATGATGTGAGATATCTCTTTTATACCATGAATTAAATATTACTCTGATGAAATTTTTAGTAAGTGATTAAATGTTTTATTTATTTATTTGGGGGTATAGAAGGGGGTGTTACACCTCTCAGCTTTTTAGCTCATATGTTCATTGGAATTACTTGTTGGTGGTTATTTTCTTGGTTTTAGACGTATTTTGAACTATCTCTTTTTGATGTTGTCAAAGAGGAATAAGTTGTAACGAGTCTAGAATATTTTTATGTTATGGTTTGAGTGCAATGTTTCAGGGGGAGCATAGGCATTTTTCACATTATACTCAAAGTCGACTCAATTCCAAGTGAAAGCTTGTCAAACATGAAAATGGAGGAGGTTTTAGTTGCATATCCCTAATTCGTTCAGGGGTGCCTATATCCGTTTATTTTGTTACTTGTCTTATTGCTTTAATTTTTTATTTATTTTCAATTTGTTGAGTCTTCTTCATGATTTCATTTCTCGGAGTCAAGTTTGAAAATATTAGTTTTTAGCATGCATAAAGTTTTGGTTAGATTTGATCTTGATCATGATATTTTTTTGATCAATTACACGAGCAAGTGTAATGAAAACCTTTTATGTTTTTTATTTGAGTTTGATTCAAAGTAAAATCTCAAAGTGATTTTAAAACTATGAAAATTTGAGATTTTATGTGTTTGATTCGAATCATGGAGTTTACACACATTTCATGATTCAAATCAAATTGGAAAGAGGAAAAACTGAGTCATTTTATTCAAATCAACTTTTACGCATGATTTGAATCATTTTCCTAATTTCTACTTTTGTTTGATTTGATTCGAATCAAATTTTGAACATGATTCAAATCACACACTTTTTCAACATTTTCTAGCCAGGGTTGTTGCATTTGGTCTGAATCATTTTTTATACATGATTTGAATCACACTTTCCTATTATTCAAATCAACTGACATATTTTATAAAATTCTGTTTTCCTTTTATTCCACTTCACTTGCTCATTTGATTCAAATCAAAGATCGCTCTTGATTCAAATCGAACTAACTTTTACAATCATTTTTTGTGCTTAATCTCAAGCACATTTAAAACCTTTTTTTCATCATTCCTTAACATAACAATAAATCATTTTGATCATGATTTTTAGTGTGATTCAAGTGAAAAATCAATTTCCTCTAGTTTGAGTGTTCAAAGTCATGCAACGAAATTCTAGCATCTTCAACTTCAATTTGGTTCAGATCTTGGTGACAAGAGATTTTTAATTGATTGAAGGAGACACGTTCTTGAAACTAATCGCTCTTGGAGATCTTGTTGAGTTTTTCAGGTTGTTAGCAAGATTGAGGTGATTTTCAATGGTGATGATAAATTCCATTGAAAAGGAGTAGGTTCTTCTCTCCTGATTGCCTTAATAGTGACTCCATAGAAGGATACACATAAGAGAAATTTCTTCTCAAATATTTGGACAATACATTGCTTAAGGAATAGGTAAGATCACGGGATTGATAGCTACACACGAAGACTTAGAGAAAAATGGGTGATATTGTAAGATTCAAGAAACGTAATTTGAGTAAAGATTGCGTAAAAGAGTTTGGTTGTGTGTTGTATACAAGTCAAAATCCAAATAGGAGAATTTATTTTCTCACCTATATTGTGGATTGGTGACTGTATGAACTATTAGAAATATTTGTCAAATAACAAGGAACTATGCAGGTTCCAATGGGAAACCATTGAAGAGTGCACGTAGGCAATGCGAGGATAAACTCCGAATCACTATAAATATCAATGTCATCTCTCTCTCTCTCTCTCTCTCTCTCTCTCTCTCTCTCTCTCTCTCTCTCTCTCTCTCTCTCTATCTTTCTATCTATCTATCTATCTATCTATCTATCTATCTATCTATCTATCTATCTATCTATCTATCTATCTATCTATCTATCTATCTATCTTACTCTTGCATTTAATTTCATAGTATTTTCATGCTTAGGTTTTTCAATTCCATCATAGTTATTGTTTATTCATTGATAGCGATTTATTACGTAAGCATTAGGTTTTGTTGGAATTGGATAGCTTGTTAAGTTAGATTGGTGATTAAGTTTCTGTGAAACAAATTGACATTAGAACTTCATTCGTTGAATCATTATGTAAAGACTTTTGGTGAATTACACAACTGAATCAACCCACACCTAATGTTACATCATATTTATCTTTGATATTTGTGAAACGATCTGTGCTAACTTGATCAAAAATTCAAACAGTATAATTTTCATTTTCGCATCAAACCTTCTGCTCGCAAACTAATTTTGAAAACGCTATGATTTTGAAAATGACGGTTGAATTTTAAATTGGGTCTATTCATCTCCCTCTTGACCGTTTTTCTACTTCCATATTCACACCCAACAAGTTCTTCCTATAACTTTTCGATGAAGATGAAAATTTTCAATGATTGCACCAACTTGGAAAGTTTCAAGAAATTTAAACATATTTAATTAATCTTTTCATAGTACTAATACCAATATGAGCTAATCTACTATGCCATAAAGAAACAAATTCAATCATATAAGCAAAAAATAGAAACCGTAATAATGTTGTCAATAGTACAAAGCTTAAGCATTCCCTCAGTAGAATAACCCTTTCCCACAAATACACCATTACATGTCAAGATTAACTTGCCAGATTCATACACTGATTTAAAGTTAGGTTTTCCCAAAAGATTCCCACTAACAAGGTTATTATTCATGTTGAGAACATAAAGTACATTAATAAGGGTAACTTTCTTCCCATAAGTGAAGTTGAGTTCCACAGTTCAAAATCAAATGAATTTCGAATGTCCTTTATTTTCCATTTGAACCTCTTGTTCTTCGGTGACTTTATAATAGGTTTTCAATGCAATTTTTTCATAGGGAACATGAACTCTAGAACAAGTATAATACCACCATCCTTGTACCTTTCCTTTGATTTCCTTAATTTCGCTCACAATAGAAATTATGTTATCATCGACTTGAACAACATTTGCCTCATTTTGGGACATATTATACCCGTAATCTCAAGCATAATAACCATGTTTTTCACACATGTAGTATTAGCCTTTGAGGCCTTTTGATTTTCTAAAATTCTTGAACTTATTTTAATCCTTCTTAGTACCAAAATAGTTCTTATTACCATCTTGTTTCTTCTTGTCTTTTGCGCTCACCATATTGAACTTAAAATATCCAACAACCTCATATCTCTCTCTATCTTTTGATTCCTCCTCGATTCGAAGATGTTTTTAGATTTGTTCCAGTGAGAAGTCTTCAAAGTTGTGAAACAACTTCTTCTTATAGATTTTCTAAGAAGATGACAATTTCCAATGATTGCACTAACTTGGAAAGCTTCAGGAATATCAGTATTCAGAACCCTCAATTTATTTACCAGAACTTGTAACTCATGCACTTGTGCAAGTATAAGCTTTGAGTCCAACTTTTTTAAAATCAAAATACTTTAAAATAAAAAATTGTTTAGTTCTTTTGACCTCAACATGGTAGTTGAACATAAGTTCCTTCCATATTTACCTTGTTGATTAGTTTTTTTGTGTAGAGATGATCAAATAGTTTGCTTATAATTTGTCCATGACATAGAAGTTAATCATCCTTTAATTTCTTGCTTTTTGTCTTGAGTTACTTGGAATCATTGTATTGCAGTTCTTGAATTGATGCCAATGTACGAACAAAGACATAGTAAATCTTCAAGGTAGTTATGAGGAAGAACATCTTGTCTTGCCAACGATTAAAGTTTATCCCATCAAAATTATCAAACTTCACAAGGTCTTGGTTCGTAACATTGATTCTTGAAACGGAATCTGGAATTTAAACAATGAAGAGGGGAGTTTAATTGTATGTTCTTTTCTGAACCAGGAACAATCTATTTATTGAGTAAACAATATTGTTTCAAATGGTTGCGGCCCTTGATAAAACCCCTCATTCATAAAGTATTGCAATACTTCACACTAAGCGTTGCAACTTTTCAAATTCAAAAATTAGCAAATTGGAGTAACGACCATTGCCACGTATGGCGGCATGCTGCCACTAGTCGACTGAAGGCACAAAATATCAGAGCAATTAGGCTACTCAAGTAGCCGTCACTAACGCATTTAATCCCATGCCACTATTATTAATCACAATGCCATAGCTCGAGTCAGGCTAGTGTTGTGGGTGGCGACACCAACGCAGGAGAGTGTGAAGGTGACAAATGGCATAAGACTTGGGACCACCGCACTTATCCATGTGACACTTTCTTGTCTTTAGATCCTTGATGAGGTAATAAATATAGCTATATATAATGAACATTAAAGTTAGTTAAACTTTCAATGTGGGTCTATTTCATACATAGAACATACTAATGGTTATGTATTAGATTTTTCATTATTTACAACACTCAAATGATTTCTTCTTCGAAATATAAATATCTACTCACTTGTGTAGGAGCATGTACTAAATATACATATGCGTCTCCTCTCAAACTGAAATTTAATGTGCTAATCACTTTCAAATACAGTATCACCATTGTTGAAGTAATATTCAATACTAAAGTGAAAGTAATGAAAACATGTGGTAGATGAGAGTTTCATGTTCTCACATCCTCATTTCGCATTGCCCATAAACTAGCCTTCCATCATAGACGTCATTAAAATGGCTATGTAGAGCACAAATATGAACATGTGGTAGAAACAAGACTCGTATTTCTTGCTTAAGCTAGCATGCCTCTCAAATTTAAGGACTATGCTTGTTTAACTGCTACTTACTTAATTAATAGGATGCCTACTACTATACCTATTTTGTGCTCTGTGAGAAAGTCCCTGACTATAAATTCTTTAAAGTATTCAGGTATACTTGTTATCTCCATCTCAGACCTTACTCAACTTATAGGCTCGACTTTCACTCCAAGGAATGCATTTTCCTTGAAAATTCATTAAGTTACAAAGGATACAAGTATCTTGCAAACAATGGTAGAGTTTATATCTCTAAGAATGTTCTTTTTAATGAAATTAGGTTTCCATATCCTCAACTTTTTTCAAGTACTAACATTGTTTCCATTAACAATCTTAATCAAACACCTATCATTTCACCTTTTTTCACTTAAACATCACCAAAATGTAAATAATTGTGTACCACTCTTAGTAAGCTCATTAATTGTACCCTTAACCTCACAAAGTACATCACTATCCATCTCATATTCACCTTCATCTCAAAGCTAATAACCCTCACCAAATCATACTTAAACCACATCCCAAACTTCCCAGCATTCCTAAAATCATAACTCAATTTCATCCACATTTCCAAATTCCCAACCTCACAAGGTCACATTTCACTTTTGCTCACATTTCCAAACTTACAGAATCATATTCTTCTTAAACCTAACACAAATTCCATATTATACACCATTTCATATGCATATACTTTAACTCTTATACCTCGACCTACACCTATACCAGTTCTACAGCCTAATAAAATAACTGATATGGCATACAATATGGAATTTTGCAACTTATATTACATTCCACACTTCTCATTAATGAGCATAAACCTATTTAACATAAAATTCCCCTCTAAAATGCTAATTGAGTTGCTGCCAAGACTAATGAATACAATGCATTACTATAAAAAAATACATGGAATTTATCATCTCTACCACCTGATATACATGCCATTGGGTGCAAGTGGGTTTTTAGCATTAAGCAAAAATCTGATGGATCTCTAAACAATTATAAAGTCTAACTTTTCTATAAATTAAGGATTTATTCAATAACATGATTTTGATTTCATTAAGACATTCTCTCCATTGGTTGAACATATCACATTTTAAGTGGTTTTTACCTAAGCCATGTCTAGAAGATGGCATATCAATGATTTAGATGTTAATAATGCCTTCCTCAATGGAGTTCTTAAGGAAGAAGTGTGCACTAACCAACCTCGGGCTTTGAGCATTAAGGAAAACAATAGATGTGTAAGTAAATTAAAGCTATATATGCTATAAAGTAAACACCAATGGCCTAGTTTGGATTTACTTCTAGCAATCGTGACCCCCTCTCTCTTTACTCTTATCACACCCAACGTAACGTCCCATATCTTGATCTAAGACATTACTTAAAAAAATTATATTTACTTTAAAATCATACTTCAATTTATTTTTAATATAAAAATTATAATTAGAAGTTTGGAAATATGTGTAATTTAAAGTAAAAGAAATGAGTTTGGTAAAATCCAATTTTCTCCTCGCGATCACGTGAAACATCATACGATTTTCACTTCACATTTTCAAATTCGTTGGTACCTAAAATGTTGGTTGTAAGAGATCAACTTTTGTTGCGGTGAAAATTGGATATCAAGCTATTAAATTAACTTGAATCTTAATTCTTTTACAACCGAACTTTATTTTATCCAAAGGAAAGGTATAAAGAAAGAAAAACCTTTTTTCGCGATGTAACGACAATGCTTAAGAGATTCAGGGATCGGGGGTTGGTTATACCTAGGGAAGGTGTTAGCACCCTAAGCATCTGTAGTACTCTACAGGAACCTTTTGTTTGATTGCTTGCTAAGTGTGAAATATGTACTATGGATTTAGGATTGGGAGTTGAGTGTAAATATAAGTAAAGACCTAGTTGGTTTTCTAAGTTTGCTCGCAAAGACATCGCATCTTCTGCCTACGTATCCTGACTAGGATAGAATCAGAGCAATCGTAGTTCACCCCACAAGGGGAGAAAAACACTTGATTATGATCAAGGTTCAAGGGGGAACAAACATGACAATGTTTGTGTGGAGTTTGACAAAACTCCCTAATCTAAGTTGTAATATTCAAAAGGGGAAGTAAGAAATCATGGCAGTGATTCTTACACAGAGTTGATAAACTCTTTCCTATGGTTCTAGTTGAAGAACACTCCTAGTACAAGTGGGTTTCTTAGACTTGAAGCAAAGTCTAATGGCTTATAATCTAGGGTTAAAGTGACTTAGCAAAGTCAAGAGAGGGATGAGGGATGTATCCATGACATGGGAGTCAAATGGACAGACTTTTCCTTTGGAAGTAGACATGAGAGGCAACTGGATGAGAGCTAACAAGCTTCATTACTTGGGGAAAGAAAACAACAAGAAAATTAACAACATAATGAATATGCATTCATGGTGACAACCATTAAATGAGTATATAAGATTGATAAGAATGAAAAATGCATTGATGACAATCAAGCAGGTAAGCAGAACAGGAACTGTGACGACAGATCAAGTTCAGGTGAAATTAACAGATGAAGTAAGATGAACATGGTATTAATCAAAGATGAAGTTTTAACATGTTGTCTAACATTTAAGGGTATGAGTGCAAACAAGTATCACAAAAAATCACAAGTACATCAAGAGAAAATTCATCTGCATCTGTCAAAAGCGATCACAGAAAGTACATAACTTGCACATAGTCAAAAGAGATGAAAAATTATGCAAACATGAAAATAAAAAATATGACATGAAAATAGACATCAAGACGAACACAATTCAAAAAGAATGGGTGAAAAATGATTAAAATTGAGAGAGATATGATTTTTTGAATTTTGGTTAAAAATGACAAAAATTAATAAAAGAGTTGCCCTCCTCAGGGGTCGAACTCATGCTTGCAAGGTCAAAGGTGTGTTTTGGCTAAGTTGCTTACCACTGTGGTGGCTATACATCCGTAGATAAAAGACACCCCATAAATATATATGGGATGCTCACTTTGAATTTATGGGCAAGAATAACACTCAAAATATGATTTACGTTTTCACTCGTAACTTTCTCGATTCTTAACTAAACAGGATGAAATTTATATGAATCTTGACCAGAAAAATACAAGGAACATGATGGTGCAATCAGTTTTTCAAGATTCCTCTCCTAACACAAAACCCGACAGCCCTTGCAAAGTGAACATGTGAGATGCATTTTGACATGTAGATCCAGTTCTAGCCATTTTTAAACCAAGACAACCATTCATACATACCACAAATATGTCAATGAGTGAGTCTAAACCAAAGCTTTGCATCAAAACAGTCTGAGATGACAAATGATATGTAAGTTGTAAAAATGACATTTTGATGCAATATGAAAAATGCAGTTCAGGTTCAATGCATAATTTTGGCAAATCAGTCACCTACACACATCAAACACATGTTGTTAAGGATGACCAAGTAAAAGAATCAGTTCAAAGTAGCCTGGGGTGAAAAATGAGGATTGAGTTGCAGTCAAATGTTTTGAAAAAAATGCATTTGGATACTTTTGAAACTTCAAAAATGGAAGTAGATAAAAGCAATGATTTGAACAGGTTTTAATCATGATATGGAAAAGGTTTTGACAGCAAGTTTGATGTAAACACCAAAAAATGAGAAATTGGCATGTTGAATGAAAACTAATGATATTTGCATTTTGGGGTAGTATTGTGTCTCAAAGACATTCAAATAGAAACAAGATAGTGGCATCAATCTATTTTATTGGCCTAAACTGCAATCATACAAACTGCAAAGGGGAATGAGATGCACATTGAGCCCAACCAGTTCTAGACATTAATGACATAACAGCATATCAAAGGCTTGACAACAGTCCACAATGCTAATTTAATCATACTAGACTGGTATCATCAAGGCCAAAATCTAAAGTTCTCAAATGATAGATGTCCCCCATTAGAAAATTGAGATCAAACCACTAACCCCCAGTCTCTCAGCATCCAAGGCAGATGGTTTATCCCAACACAGCAGTATTAGTGCTCACTTACAGCACTAACCTATTCAAACAAAAGGCTAACAGTACCAAAGACCTCCACATAATCAATTCAAACTGAATAGCGAAACAAAACTTGCCCTTCTGGTCAAAGCCTCAAAGGATTCATGGATTGATAAATCCAACCTTTCATTCTATTAACACTTCCTAGAAACTCAAGCAGTTTTCTTTCAAAGCAAATAGCAGTTGCATTATGCTGGTATCAAAGACTAACCAACCTTAAAGTAAATGGCAGCAGGCCTTTTAGTGCCTCAATCAATGTTATTGATGAATCCTCATCACAGCTTTTACAGTGGATTTAACAAACAAAATGAACACCAAACAATCAAAGCACATTTTCTAACAGAAGCAAAGCATGTATGGATCATTTCTCAGCTCCAAACAGGACCCTTAGGTGGAAGCCACAGCAAAACCAACTTCAAATAATGAGAAAACTAAACTTGGTAAAACTGGGTGTGAATTGACAAACAGAATCCTCAAAACAGTTATGATAGCATGATTATTTTACTAAAGTCTAATTTATTTTACCAAGCTAAATCACCACATGAGGTCACTATTCTCCCAATCAAACAAGGAAACTGGCTTGAACCTAATCAGTACCATAAATCACAACAAGGCCAAGTCAGGCTAATGTATGCTCAAGCAAATCATCATAAATTGATACACTCCAACTTAAAACAGTTTTGGTAGTAAATGCACAATTTACTCAAGACTTGGAACAGCTTCATCTTACCAATCTAACCTTAGCATGATTAACAAGTTTTGACAGCAAGAAAACCAACTCCACATCAAATGGTCATCCAAATCTGGCCTGGATTCAAACAAGCAAAACTTGAGACCCTCAAACCACACTCTTGTTGGCTGGAAAGGTCCACCAATTACAAGACCAAAAAAAACTGCTCCTCCAACTCTGTCCCAGATTAACATTCCTAGGTACCACTATAACACAAACCAAACATCTAAAATAGGGACCTAGCCCTGACACCAGCTAAACCTGAACATCTCCTAAAACCAACAACAACCTAATGGCTGATAGGATCCCAACCACATTAAAACTGCCTTCATGGTTGTAAACAGAAGTGGGTCATACAAACTTAAAACCTCAAAACAGCCCACAATTCTTAGCAGAATACAACATCTCAGCATGAACTCTACAGCAGTGGCACAAACATTCAATTATAGCAGCAATGACATATTATGCAAAACAGGTTCAAGCACATGCTCATGTTGAGCAATCATTTCATACAGATTACATGTCATATGAATGAGGTTTTTTGTCTTCAAAACTGATCAAAGCTCAAGAGGAATCAAAATTGTTATGGTGGTAGCTTTTAAAATGCAAATGATGTACTTTGGATATGGAAAGTAAATGCACAATTGAAACAGGTCATACCAATCACATATACATATTACAAACAAGAAATTAAGCATGATCTAACTCACCAATCAAACATATTACCTCCAAAACAGAATATTGACATATGACAGAAAAATGATACTTTTCAACACTACCACAAGCTCAAAAAATGCCAAACATGAGGATAGGATATAAATGAGGAGGTTGATTGTCTACATACCTCTTGGAGACTATGTTGAGTAGATGGAAACACCAAGAAACCCAGAGGAACTTCGAATGCACTTAGCTTTGGAGATTTCTTCTTTGTGAAGCAAGATTGCAATCCTTAAGACAGTTGGAGAAATAAACTCCACCAATGATCTTTAACACTTTAGACAGTTGAGAAATGATATATGTGAGGTGTTTGAGTGATTAGAACATCAAGGAAATGTCTAGGACAAGTTTTGACTGATTTTGTGGCTTTTGGTCAAAGTAACTTGGTATGGAAGTTGACTTTTTGAATGGTGAGGTTTTTGAGTGGTCTAAGGTCTTGGACACCTTCTATATCATATTTAGAGATTGTGTGGATGATTGTTGGGGAGTTTTAGTGTAGAGAAATGATTTTGGCAGCATATGTACTAAGACAGATTTTGAAGCTTTTTTGTGAAAAAGTGACTTTGTGGTTTTGAAGCAAGGAGTGGAAATAATGCAAGCTTTCAATTTCTCTGGCTTTTAGAATTGATATTGTGTAGAGAATGAAGTGGTGAGGGCTCTATTTATAGGCAAGGAAGTGGCTTGGGGCAGATTTGGAGGTTTCTTCATTTTGAAGAAAGGTTTTGGATTTTTTGATTAAACCTCCACAAGAGGGTTTTCTTGGCTGATAGGCAAGCCTCATTAGTAAAAAAAAATGATGAATTAGTGTGGCTAATTGCAGGCTAGAGGTATAGGCTTGTGGCTGGTTCAGAGTTGCCTTTTACACCTCATGCTTGTTTTTCACTTTTGGATGCAAGTTGCAAATCCACTTGCAAGGCAACTTGCAAGCTTGGATTTTTATTCTCTTCTGTATAATTCCCTTGTTTTTCATGCTACAAACTCCTGACATATCAGATACAACATGGTTTACCAGCTGAGTTTGGTCAACTTTGATGAAAGAATGAATTCTTGAATTTTGACAATGTGGGACTAAAGTGAAAAACCACCAACTTGCCATGACCATAACTTTCAGCTCACAAATCCTTTTGAGATGTGCTAGTACTTTTTAGAAAGCCCTCAAATAGCTCTAAAACATTCATGTTTTCATGAGTTTCAATTTCCCAAAGGAACTTGGCCAAAAAGCATTCCAAAGTTGCTAAAAAATGAACTTAAAAGTGAAATTTCTCTAAGTCTTTTTCCCCTCTAGAAATGAATTTGATCATAACTCCAAATCTATGCATTTTCTGATCATGGAACACTTATGTACTTTTGTAGGACTTGCCAAGAGCTTCCAAATGAGCTTTGAACTAACTCAATTGGATGTGTGGTTAAGGAGTTATGGTTTAGCCCCTTTCAAAACCCTAATTTCCCGATTTTTCGATTACTCCTTCATCCTTGATCCAATGTTCATGAAAATTGATATGCAAGTCCAATATGGCATAATGAACAATTTTTTTTCACAACTTGAAGTCCAATTCCTAAAATTTGGAGAGTTGACTTTTCGGTCAACCGTACGACCAATCGGTGACTACCGAGTCGCCTGTTGATATTCTGGACCTCCTGAGACTTTGAAACTTCTTGAATGAACTTTATTAAGCTATATGAACTTCATGGATCATATTTTCACCATTAAAACACCTTCCAACATCAAAGTCAAACTACAGTTGACGTTTACTGGTCAGAAACCCTAGTCGGGTGCCCTGAAATACACTGCTCTGGATTCTGGGGTAACAACCTCAAATTGGATTCTCAATTGTCATTATATGATACCCTTGACCTTGTTCCATAATTGAATGAGCCCAAAACATTGACTACTCAACCCTTGAAGTTTTGATTTTGACTGCACGAAACCCTGATTCATCTGTAACTTTGACAAAGACAAACTTGCACTGGGTTAGGGTTAGATAATTCATGAGCATGCTCCTAAAATGAAAATGAGAATCTAAGGGGCCAAAATTTGGGGTGAAACAACTTTCATAATCCACAACCATGCAAAACAAAGCAAAGCAAGGATTTTAAAAAAATTACGAGTATACTATTCTTTGCTAAAAATGTACAAATTAAATAATACCAAGTTTTCTCAAAATCATAGGGTAGTAAAACATTAAAATCAAATAAAAAAACATATATACACATCTAACTCAAAATAAAGATTTATTACCAATTAAACAAAGAGAAATCATATCTCATATGTATAAAAATATTCACAACATGTATCACAAAACATATATCAAAGCATTAAGAAATAAAAGGTAAATATGCATGTTCTTAGCACTATATGATCCAGATATGATCAGTCTGTCACTAATGTACCATACAGAATTGATCTCATAGACATACATAACAAAGAAAAAGAATAACACATAATGTCCACCACTTCACAATCAAAACAATTTTTCTAACAACTTCAAAAACAAATAAATAAAATATATTAATATACTCATCTCTTTCATATTTCTTCCACCAAAGAATATATATATATATATATATATATATATATATATATATATATATATATATATATATATATATATATATATATATATATATATATATATATATATATATATATATATATATATATATATATATATATATATATATATATATATATATATATATATATATATATATATATATATATATATATATAACTCAAACATCTTAATCTTATTATATTTTATTATTATAAAAATTATTATTTTTTCCTCAAAGCATCCAAACAGTATACAATATTCAACCTATTGAAACAAGTTTGATTCATACCATGTATCCTCAAAGGTTTTGATGATAACAAAGTATTTGAAAATCAATTAGAATTTCTAACTAGCTAGTTTATGTGTGCAGAATTATATTTACTTGATGAAATTAGTTCTAAAACTAAAACGACTTTCGTTCGATTCTGATCATGCTCTCTCGAGGAAGTTTGATCAGAAAAGTAGTTGCTAGTACACTCTAGCTCAGAAGCGTGTTATGCTACCTCTGATACTGAGTAATGTCAAGTCAGTTCTACTAAACACGAGACTCAAGATTTATTGATATTATCTTCTAAAGGTTGTGTTGTACTTGAATCATGGTTGTATCCTCTGGACAAAGGCCTTGTTTCATGGATATTCTTGTGACTGAAAGTTCCAACACTTGCTTTATTGGATAAGAAGATGTACTAGAAGATTTGGTTCTGTTTGTAGCCGTTGAAGATCTCCAACGTCTCTATTTTCTTTTGATACAAAAAGAAGCTGAAAATTTAAAGATCACCAAGAAATAATGTTGCAAATACAACTGAGAAATACATACACTACTATCAGAAAGCTGAGTCTGTTAAGAGTTCTTACTATTGTGTTGATTAAGAATCTTTGTAAAAGTGTGTTGTATTATTTGAACACCTCTGATATTTTTATCAAGTGTTATTGTAAGTTATTCCTTCTCTAAACTATCTTTTTTAGATATAAGTCTCTTGTTGTAGGCTTGAGCAAGGTAAAGTCTTAGGCACGAGCTCTAAGCAAGGTAAAGTGTTAGACACAAGCTCTAAGCAAGGTTAAGTCTTAGACACGAGCTCTAATCAAGGTTAAGTATTAGACATGTGGTCTAAGCAAGAGAAGTCTCGGTTAGGACATGATTGAGCAGAGTGAAGTCTTAGACACGAGCTCTAAGCAAGGGAAGTCTTGGACAAGTGGTATGAGCAAAAAGAAAAGTCTTATGCAAGTGTGTATAAGCAAGTGCAATCTGATTGATTATAGTGGAAAATCTCTTGCTTGGCAAGGGTACTGGAGTACTCTATCTGTTGGGAGAGGAACCAAGATAACTAATGTATGTTCTTTGCTATTTTTACTTTACTTCTGTTTTTATTTCCACTGCACCATATCAGATTTTGAACTTAGTTTTTATAATCTTAACTCTGGTTCAAGAGTAAATCTAAATTTTTTAAAACGCAATTCAGCCCTCCTTCTTGTGTATTTTTCTCACATTCAGGTGGCATCAGAGCAAGGTCTATGCATAACACTTAACAGGGTACAATCAAAGATCCAACGAGAAAAATATGGATCCTGAAGTTACTAATCCTAGTACCTCAAGTGGGATTCCCTATGATTATAATAGCTCTAAGAGAAATCATCACATTGCTAAACCTCTTGTATTTAGTGGTGAATCTACTGAATTAGAGTGGCTGAAAAGCAAGATGTATACGTATATCATTGGACTCAATGATGAGCTATGGGATATTCTTGAAGATGGTATTGACATTCTGGTAGACAGTGTTGGTATGGTTGCTGACAGAATAACTCTGACTCCAGCTCAAAAGGAAACCTACAGAAAACATCATAGAGTCAGAGGTATTCTGGTTGATGCACTTCCACATGCTTATTATTTGAAAATCATTGATAAGTCTTATGCAAAGACTGTCTTTGAATCACTGTGTTCTACTTATCAAGGAAATCAACAAGTCAAAGAAGCCAAAGTTGGCCTGTTGATACAGAAGTATGAGTTATTCAAAATGAAGGAAGATGAGGATATTGAAACCATGTTCTCTAGGTTTCAGATTCTTGTCCTAGGCCTTCAAGTGCTGAACAAAAGCTACTCAACAGCTGATCATGTGAAGAAAATTCAGAGAAGTCTCCCTCAAAAGTTTAGACCTAAAGTTACAGTTATTCATGAAGCTAAAGATTTGAATATGATGTCCCTTGAAAGTCTAATCATCAATCTTCAAATTCATGAGATGGAAATCAATGGAGATGGAACTTCAAAGAAGTTTAAATCTCTCGCATTGAGATCTGCCTCTAAAAAATATGGTGATAAGTCTAGAAGATCTTCTAAAATCAGTAAAGCTGATGAATCGTCGGATGAAGAACCTGATGGAAGATCTGATGATGAAGACATGGTGTGCTTCATCAGAGGAATTTAGTAAATGGACAGAAGAAGTATAATATTTCCTAAAAGCAACAAAAGGACTAACTTCAAATATGAAGACAAGATCGACTACAACTGCAATAAACCAGGCCACTTCAGAAGTGATTGTCCTGAACCTCTGAAGGACAGTTAGAGAAAAAGAAATTATTAGAAGGATAATTTCATAAACATGTTCAAAAAGAATTCCATGGCAACATGAGAAGAATTGGATGAAGAAGAGTCGAAAAAGGAAGATAATGCTAATCTAGCCCGAATGGTTCACTCATTTGATGAAGGACTTCTATCTGAGTCTGAAAATGAAGATGAGGTATTCTCTTACTCTAACTTTATTTCATGTTCTAACAATCTTCTAGATTATTTTAAGAATCAAACTAGTCAGATTAAGATCCTTAAAAGAGATAACTCTATTTTAAGAGAAGAATTAAAAGAAGCCAGTATATCTCAAAATGAATGTTCATCTCTAGGTAAACATGATCAAGCTTTTCATAAATTTATTAGATATGACATTGATCGTACCAAACTTTCATCTATGATTTATGGAGTTGGAAAATATAATAAAGAAGGATTAGGGTATGATGAAGGTTACATTAGTACTAATGACTCTTTAAAAGTGCTTCAAAATTCCTGTTCATCTAGCATTGCTCAAATTTTGTTAAGTAACCATTTTGTTCCTACTACTAAAATAATGGATCTAACTTAACCTATTGATCAGAAGTTAAAAGGCATTGTTATAACAGAACCTGATAAATTAAATGTTCTGATGACATCAATATTCAACACTTCTGAATCACATGATAAGGTCAATTCTGCTGCTAAGGTTAAAAATAACTCCAATTAAACACTTCAAATCAAAATGATTGGAGTAAATCTAAACCTTCTTACAAAGCAAAATGAAAAAGTAGGAGAAAATCTATTAAAACTAACCTGAAAGGACCCATACATGTATGAGTACCTAAATCTAGAACCATCTTTGCTGCAGATATGCCCAAATGAACAAATGGAATGTCAATCCTGGTACCTGGATAGTGGCTGCTCACGACATATGACAGGAGAAAGTCATATGTTCCAAACCTTGAATTTGAAAGAGGAAGAAAATATGGGTTTTGGAGGTGGCTAGAAGGGAAGGATCATCAGAACAGGTACCATAGGTAATTCTCAAACTATTATTAATAAGGTATGGCTTGTAGATGGCTTGAAACGTGATCTACTCAGTATAAGCCAGTTGTGTGATAATGGTTGCAATGTATTGTTTAACAAGGACTTCTATTCCGTTGCCAATTCTGATAAAACTGTAGTATTCAAAGGTAAAAGAAAAGGGAATGTTTATAAAATCAATCTTTCTGAATTAGTTGTTCAGAAGGTCGTTTCTCTAATAACAAGAGTGATGAAAAATGGGTCTGGCACAAAAGGTTATGTCATGCTAACTAGAGATTAATCTTAAAAATTTCCAAGCTAAAACTTGTGAAAGGGCTGCCAGATATTGATTATCACTCAAATGCTCTTTGTGGAGCATGTCAAGTTAGAAAGATTGTAAAAACTTCTTTAAAAAAAACATCATCTCTTATTTTAGACCCTTGGAATTGCTTCACATTGATTTATTTGGTCCTATTGGGACTGCCTCAATTAGTGGAAAGAAATATGGTTTGGTCATAGTTGATGATTTCAGCAAATGGACTTGGGTGAGTTTCTCAAATCTAAAAATGAAACATACAAAAGTGTTTAGCACCTTTTGCATTCAAGTACAATTTGAGAAGGAATTGAAAATTCTAAAGGTCAGAAGTGACCATGGAGGTTAGTTTTAAAATGAATCATTTGAATCCTTTTGTGAAAAATATGGAATTGTCCATGAGTTCTCTTCTCCTAGGACTCCACAGCAAAATGAAGTTTTTGAGAGAAAGAACAAATCCTTGCAAGAAATGGCAAGGACAATAGTTCATGAAAACAAAATCCCTAAGTACTTATGGGCATAAGCTATTAATATTGCTTGTTATATTCAAATAGAATTTGTATCAGACCAATTATGGATAAAACATCGTATGGGTTATTTAATGGTAGAAGACCTAGTATCTCTTATTTCTATCAATTCAGATGTACCTGTCACATCCTAAATAATAATGTCTACCTAAAGAAATTTGATCCTAAAGCTTAGAAGGGTATCTTTCTAGGATACTTTGAATGCTTAAAAGCATACAGAGTGTATAACTCGGAAACTAAAATGGTTGAAGAGTCTATGCACGTTAAATTTGATGACAATTTACCTAGCCATAACAAGTCAGAGTCTTTAGTTCATAATGATTTCTCTACAGGTTTTTAGAATCATGAAGAATAATTTATGGTATGTGTCCCTAAAGAAAAAGATATAGTGAATGATGATCCAGAATTTGTTACTATATCTAAAGATATACCAGAAGCTACAGAGTTTGAAGTTATTCCAACTGGTCCTACTACTACTGATTCAATGATTGCTCACAATGGCATAGAAGCCTTTTTTCATCCTAAGATATCACTTTAGTATAAAGCATCTCATCCAGAAGAGCAGATTATTGGTAATAAAGACGAGCCATTGAGAACCAGATATGCTTTAAAAAATGATCACTCAATGATCAGACTTATTTCACTGATTAAGCCTTCTTCTGTTGATGATGCCTTAACTGATAATGGTTGGATCATGCCTATTCAAGATGAACTAAATCAGTTTCAAAGAAATGATGTGTCGTATCTTGTTCCAAGACCACAAGAGAAAAACATCATTGGGACCAAGTGGGTCTTCAGAAACAAACTTGGTGAAGTCGTTAGGAATAAAGCTAGACTTGCAGCTCAAGGATATAATCAGCAAGAGGGAATAGACTTCCTTGAAACTTTTTTTCATGTTGCAAGGTTAGAAGCCATAAGACTACTTCTCTCTTATGCCATCAACCATGACATAATTCTTTACCAAATGGACGTCAAAAGTGCTTTTCTGAATGAAGTTATTACTAAAGAAGTATACGTCAAACAACCTCCCGGATTTAGATTCAAATCATCCAGACCATGTCTACAAGATTAAAAAGTTACTCTATGGTCTTAAACAAGCTAAAAGATCTTGGTATGAAATATTGAGTAATTTTATGCTTGAAAATGGTTTTGTTAAAGGAAACGTTGACACTACACTATTCAGAAAAAATTTGAAAGAAGAAATCTTGATTGTTCAAATTTATGTTGATGACATAATTTTTGGTTCCACTAATGCATATCTTTGTCAAGAGTTTTCCAAGATTATGCAGGCTGAATTTGAGATGAGCATGATGAGTGAATTAAAATACATTCTTGGAATTCAGATCAGCCAGAAGTCTAAAGGTATTTAAATCCACTGGTCTAAGTATACAAAGGATCTCTTGAAAAAGTTCAATCTTGATGATTGTAAAGTAATATCCACTCATATTCATCCTACATGTAATCTTTATACTGAAGAATGCAGTTCTAAAGTGGATCCAGCAAAATATTGAGGTATGATAGGTTCCTTACTCTATATCACTGCTTCTAGACCTGATATCTTATTCAGTGTATGTTTATATGCAAGGTTCCAATAAGATCCTAGAGAGACTCACTTAACTGTCGTTAAGAGAATATTTAGGTATCTGAAAGAAATATTAAATCTTGGAATTCTTTATAAGAAGTCCTCAAATTATAAACTAGTTGGATTTTGTGATGCTGTCTATGCTAGGGATAGAATTAAAAGGAACTCCACTAGTGGTTCCTGCCAATTTATAGGTGAAAACCTTATCTCTTGGGGTAGTAAGAAACAAGCAATTATTGCTTTGTCCACAACAGAAGCAAAATACATCTCAGTTGTTAATTGTTGCACTCAACTACTCTGGATGAAATATCAACTGGAAGACTATCAGATTTTTGGAAAAAAAATTCATATTTTTTGTGATAATAGTGTTGCTATCTGTCTAAGAATCCAATTCAGCATTCTAGGACCAAGCATATTGAAATCAAATATCACTTTATGAAGGATTATGTTCAGAAGGGTGTAATAGATATTCAGTTCATTGATTCTGAACATCAATGGACTAATATATTTATAAAGCCCTTGGCCATTGCTCAATTTGATTTCATCAAGAAAATTTTAAACATGGTTTATGTCGTAGAATAAATGCTTGTTCTCTGAATGGTGCATTGGAATATTCGTTGGAATCTGTTAGTAGTCAGTTGAATTATTTCTGATAGTTCCTTAAGTATGGTCTTTAAGTCTGAATAGGGGCTACAAGATCTCTCTCTTCCTTGAATGCTCTATTTAAAGCATACAATAATAAGTTAATTCTTTGTTATGTGTTTTGAGTTCACAATTGGACTATTCCTTGAAGTTCTGATAAAATAAGAATCCTTGTTTTAACACTCTGATTTTCTGAATCTGCTCTAAAAAGTTTGGTTCATTAAAAAGGAGTGTTCTAACAAAGATTCTAACTTGTTTTTATTCAGACTTAGGAATGTCCAACCATTTTAATGCATAATTGCTTATTTTCTAGAATTTTATGTGTTAAGTTGCTTAGTTGTCTTTTCTTTATGATCTCATATGTTATCTTCTACATAAGAAAATTTTGTGAAATCTTTTTTTCTTCATCTTAATATTTCTTCTCGTAATTCATTCAAGAAGAGATTTTTTAATTTACATTTTCTAAAGGAATATACAACTGACTTCAACAAATTGACGACGAATAATATTTCACAAAATGTTTCCAAATCTTGTGAAAAACCTTTGGGCCAATGCTCATATTCATCAGAGTGAGCAAAATGATTGTCAGATTCTGCCTGTTGTTTTTCTGGTGTAATCAACTTTGAAAGCTATTGGTATAACAACAGCTCAGAAAATGATTTACAAATCATCTACAGTAACAAAGTCCCTTCTTAAAGTCCTTCCACTCTTACTTTTATGGCCAAAGTTTGGTACCAATTTATGGGGAACATTCTAAGGCCTATAGTAAATGGGACATGATGACTTTCTCTGATGAGGAATCATTATTCTTTGCTAAAGTCTTTTTCCTTCTCTCCTCTTTTTGATTGATGACAAATGGGGGGAATGGATTGAGTATTTTAGGCTAATAATAGTTCTGAATTTGGTTAGTAGTTCTATTCAGGGGGAGTTTATGAATCTCACCCTTGAAGTAAATTTATAATTCTATATGGAGAAGAGCTTACAAACCTCAACTCCTAGAGTTTATAGACAGGACTCAGGGGGAGCTTACAAATATCACCTCTTATACTGTTTGACTCAGGGGAGCTTACAAACCTCAGACCCTGAAAGTTGTTGAATAACTAATTTGCTTCTGATTGTTTTTCTAAATACTTAATATTGTCATCATCAAAAATGGGGAGATTGTTGAAACAAGTTTGGTTCATACCATGTATCCTCCAAGATTTTGATGATAACAAAGTATTTGAAAATCAATTAGGATTTCTAACTAGCAAGATTGTGTGTGCAAAATTATATTTACTTGATGGAACTAGTTCTGACACTAAAACAACTTTCATTCGATTATGATCATGCTCTCTCGAGGAAGTCTGATCATAAAAGCAATTGCTAGTACACTCTAGCTCATAAGCGTTCTATGTTGCCTATGAAGCTGAGTAATGTCAAGTCAGTTCTGCTAAACACAGGACTTAAGATTTATTGACATTCTCTTCTACAGGTTGTGTTGTACTTGAATCATAGTTGTATCCTCTAGACAATGGCCTTGTTTCACGAATATTTTTGTGACTGGAAGTTTCAACACTTGCTTTATTGGAAAAGAAGATGTACTAGAATATTTGGTTATGTTTGTAGCCGTTGAAGATCTCCAGCATCTCTATTTTCTTTCACTATAAAAAGAAAATGAAGATTTGAAGATCACGAAGAAATAATGTTGTAAATACAACTGAGAAATACACACACTACTATCAGAAAGTTGAGTCTGTTAAGAGTTCTTACTTTTGTGTTGATTAAGAATCTTTATAAAAATGTGTTTTATTATTTGAACACCTCTGATATTTTTATCAAGTGTTATTGTAAGTTATGCTTTCTCTAAATTATCTGTTTAGATATAAGTCTCTTGTTGTAGGCTTGAGTAAGGTAAAGTCTTAGATACGAGCTAAGTAAGGTAAAGTCTTAGACACGAGCTCTAAGCAAGGTAAAGTCTTAGAAACGAGCTCTAAGTAAGGTAAAGTCTTAGACATGTGGTCTAAGCAAGAGAAGTCTCGATCAAAAGCTGATTGAGAAGAGTGAAGTCTTAGACACGAGGTCTAAGCAAGGGAAGTCTTGGACAAGTGGTCTGAGCAAAAAGAAAAGTCTTATACAAGTGTGTATAAACAAGTTTAATCTAGTTAATTATAGTGGAAAATCTCTTGCTTTGCAAGAGGACTAAGTACTCTCAGTTGGAAAAGGAACCAGGATAACTATTGTGTGTTCTTTGTTATTTTTACTTTACTTCTGTTTCTATTTCCACTGCATCATATCAGATTCTGAACTCAGTTTTTAGAATCTAAACTCTGGTTCAGAAGTAAATCTAATTTTTGCAAAACACAATTCAACCCTCCTTCTTATGTATTTTCTCACATTCACAACCGACTCACAATTTCATTTCTAATTTCAAATTGTATGGGAAAATGCTCTTATCTTAGATGATTTTATTTCCATCGGCATTTGAAGATCACCACGAGGAAGATCATATCCTTCTCATGCTTCCACATTTTAATTCGAGTCCACATGCAACATTGTCGCTCCCTTTGAGTCCCCTTCCTCCAGTATTTCGTTTTCGATAGCTTATGAATAAAATTACAAATAAAAAATTAAAATACAATAAATTTGTCAACTTTGAAACTAAGTCAAAGAAACTTACCCTAAAACTGAAATTAAGTTTGTGGAAATATATGTGGTGGTATCCACAGGTTCGTTTTGACATTCTTTCCACAAAAATCACAAGTGCAGTGATGAAGATACAAATAAAATAGCAGTGTTAATCAAATTGAGAAAATGATATTTTAAACTAGTTAAAAGAAAGATGAAAAAAGAAGCGAATAAATAAAGTTAAGTAGTTAATTGATAGAAATAACATATTAAAATTTGAAACAAAACAAAGAAACTTTTCAACTAATTTGACATTGAAACCAAATTTTCTTTTTTGTGAGTTATACGTTCTTTTTTCACATATTTCTTTCTCCAAGATTTTCTGTAACATTAAATTAAGCTTTTTTTTTATATTTCTTTCTATTTTATTTATTTATTAATTAATATATGGGCTTGACCCATCTAGTTTTAGTTGCTAAGTCACGCCCATTTTATTTCTAACACATAATTTAGTTAACTTAATTACACTTTCACTTGATTATTTTACTCACTTATAATTTAAGTATAATTTATTAAAATACTCATAATAAAATACTATTATATTCGTACAATTATTAAACTATTAAAATAATTGATATAATATTGACACTTAATATTAATTATTAAATTTAATAAATATATGTGTAAAATTACCATAACATAATGAATATACAATTAATTAAGATTAATTGTAAAATTATTAATTAATTAAAATAATTATTTACCAAATAAATAATTAAAATATTATGATATATTTATAGATAATTAAAATATCATTTTATACCTAAGATAATTTGTTGAATAAATAATAAAACTTATTAAAAGAATAAATGTATTGTATATGAAATGTAGGGATTGTATATGAAATGTAGGGATGTTACATTCTTACCCCTTTAAAATATTCGTCCTCGAAATTTGAAAAATCTAAACTAATAAAATATAATTCTCTTATAAAATAAAAGCAAACGATAATAAAACTGATTTTTATATGATGAATAGTTAAAATATTATAACTTTAAATAAAAAAGCTATAATAAAAGAAAATGCTTAAATCTTACATTAATAAAAAATAATAATAGTTTTGTCATCGGAACTAAAAGGTTGCGACAAATAAAAAAGAAACCTAAAAAAGCTAGAGTGAAACTATCCAACTCCTTTTATTTAAATTCATAATAAAAAACCATATTCAAATTATTATTATTATTATTATTATTATTATATATATATATATATATATATATTTATATATATATATATATATATATATATATATATATATATATATATATATATATATATATATATATATATATATATATATATATATATATATGTATGTATGTATGTATGTATGTATGTATGTATGTATGTATGTATGTATGTGTGTGTGTGTGTGTGTGTGTTTTAAACAATTATGTAAATGTGAAATATTGGATCGAACACTAGTATGGTCGAAGGGTAGCTTTTGGTTCGACAAGAATTAAGCATGAGGTCGAAGTCTGTTCGCATGCTGCTGTCGAAGATAATGCGTGTTGTAGTCAAAGTTTGTTCTAACATGCATTAGTCAATATTGTTAGGTTGTTAGCATATTGGATTGGGTCTTACTTGTAAGCCCAATTGTTTAAGTTAGCTTGTACCTTAAGTTAGCTTGTAATGGGTAATTGTTAAAAAGCTCATTAGGTTAGTGTGCTACTTTTTCTTATAAATAGGATGTTAGTTTCTCAATCTTGGCATAAGAAAAAATAGGAAGATAAAATCATAATTTTCAAGAGAGAGGGGTTATTTTGTTATTCTTGTATACTTGTAATCTTGTTCTAAGAGTAAGAAAAGAATAACAGTTTATAACCAATCCTTGTTGTTTTACCTTGTTTTCTTTGTTAACCTTAACCCTTGTGTGCTTCTTAATCATAAAGAAACCGTTTATACTTTGTTAAAAGGTATTTGATTCACAACAAATTGGTGTGGTGAGCATGGAGAAGATGCCTTCAACAAAGTACGAGATTGAAAAGTCCACCGGAGTGAACGACTTCGGTCTGTGGCGCTTGAAGATGAAATCCCTACTGGTTCAGCAGGGTTGTTTGGAAGCGTTGAAGGGAGAGGCAACCATGGACGATGCGTTAACGACAAAAGAAAAGACGGGCATGATTGAGAAAGCCCACAACACAATATAGTTGAGCCTTAGTGATAAGGTTCTTCGACAGGTATCAAAGGAGCCTACAACATCGGGGTTATGGGTGAAACTTGAAAGTTTGTATATGACCAAATCTCTGGTGAATCGACTCTACCTGAAACAAGCTTTATATTCATTCAAGATGAGTGAAGACAAAGTGTTGGCTGAGTAGTTGGATATGTTCAACAAGTTGATTCTTGATCTTGAAAATATTAATGTGAAGATCGATGATGAAGATTAAGCACTGTTGTTGTTGTGTGCTTTGCCCAGAACACGTGCTCACTTCAAAGAAACTCTCTTGTATGGAAGGGAATCCCTGACCTTTGAAGAAGTTCAATCAACCTTGTATTCTAAGGACTTGAACGAACGAAAGGAGCATAAACCTTCGACGGTGGGCGAAGGTTTGGCCGTTAAGGGAAAAATCTTGCGAAAGGATGGTAAGTTCGACAAGAAGAAAGGTAAAAGTCAACAGAAGTCTTATAGTGGAGAAACATATGGTATTCGATGTTATCGCTGTAAGAAGGAGGGTCACACAAGAAAGGTGTGCCCTGAACGCCTGAAAGATCATGAAGGTAATGGCAACACAACCATTGTTCAGGATGATTTTGACTCATCTGATATTCTTGTGGTTTCAAGTGGCGATTCGAGAAAATAGTGGATTATGGATTCAGGTTGCACTTTGCACATGACTCCAAACAGAGAATTGTTCGAGGAGCTATATGATCAAGATGGTGGATTTGTGTTGCTGGGAAACAAAAAATCTTGCAAAATTACAGGTATTGAATATGTGAGATTCAAGCTCCATGATGAGTCAATAAGGTTATTGACTAAAGTCAGGTATGTGCCTGACTTGAAGAGAAATTTGATTTCTCTTGGTGAATTCAACAGAAAGGGATATGTTTTTCAAAGAGAGAAAAGTATCCTAAGATTCATGAAAGGGTCGAAGGAAGTCTTGAAAGGCGTGAAGAAACAAGACTTGTATACCCTTGAGGCTGAGGTTGTAAGTGGTTCGAAAAATGATGCATCCATGAAACCTGTGTTGAAGATAGAATTATGGCACATGAGATTGGGCCATGTAAGCGAAAAAGGCCTGGTCGAATTAGGGAAGCAGAACCTGCTAGAAGGTGACAAAGTCGAAAAGTTGGAGTTTCGTGAATCTTGTGTATTTGGTAAATCCTGTAGGGAGAAGTTTAACAAAGGCAAGCAAAGAACACATGGATCCCTCGATTACATTCATGCTGATCTTTAGGGGCCTGCAAGGAATCCTTCACACTCAGGTGTAAGGTATTTTATATCCATCATTGATGACCATTCCATAAAACTATGGGTATTCATTCAGAAGACGGAGGATGAAACTTTTGAGAATTTCAAAAGTTGGAAGATTCTGATAGAAACTCAAACTGGCAGAAAGGTTAAGAGTTTGAGAACCGACAATAGCCTTGAATTCTACAACAAAGCATTCGACAATTACTGTGTTGAGTCCAGGATTGCAAGACATAAGATTGTAGCAGATACCTCTTAACAAAATGGCTTAGTTGAGAGATTCAATCGAACAATCCTTGAAAGGGTTAGATGTGTGTTGGTTAGTACTGGATTGAAGAAGGTGTTTTGGGCAGAAGCTGTTTCGACGGCAACTTACCTGATAAATAGATGTCCCTCGACTACCTTGGGAATGAAGACACCTGAAGAATTTTGGTTAGGACATCCACCTAGTCTCGAGAGGCTGAGAGTATTTGGCTGTGTGGCATATGCTCATATTAGGCAAGACAAGGTCGAACCTAAAGCTCTGAAATGCATGTTCATGGGATACCATGAAAGAGTCAAAGCTTATAGGCTATGGTGCCTAGAGACAGGTCATAGGAGGTGTGTCACTAGTCGAGATGTAGTTTTCAATGAAGCAGAGATGGATTTCAAGAAAATTGATGATGTTGATGAAGAGCTGGAACAGGGAGAGATTCTTGTTGAGGTGAAGCATGTTGATGCTGAATTGCGTACCCCAGATGAAGTCGAAGAAGACATAGAAGATGTTTTCGAAGATGAGGAGATTGATAATGACTACCTGCTAGCAAGAGATAGGTCGAGGAGAGTCATCAAGCCACCTTAGAGACTTGGGTATGCAAATCTTATAACTTATGCCTTAATTTCTGCAAGTGAAGTTCTAGATGAAGAACCTAGAAACTATAAGGAAGTTATGAGGAGTTGAAAGAATACTGAACGGCTGAAGGTCATGGATGATGAGATGAAATCTCTTCATGATAACAACACCTGGGAACTGATCAAGAAACCTGCTGGAGCCAAGTTAGTCAGTTGTAAATGGATTTTCAAAGTTAAGGAAGGAATCAACGGAGTGGCGTCAAAGAGATACAAGGCAATATTGGTTGCTAGGGGTTCACTCAGAAAGAAGGTGTCGACTTTAATGATGTGTTCTCTCCTATTGTGAAGCACAGGTCCATTCGAATGTTGCTTGCCACAGAGGCACAGTTCGACCTTGAACTGGAACAGATGAATGTGAAGATTGCGTTCTTGTATGGTGACTTAGATGAAACAATCCTGATGAGACAACCTGAAGGGTATGTCGAAAAAGGGAAGGAAAATTATGTGTGCAAGATAAATAGATCCTTATATGAACTGAAACAATCTCCTCTACAGTGGAATAGGAGATTCGACAAGTTCATGGCACGCATAAGTTTCATCAGAAGTCAGTTCGACCACTGTGTTTACTTCAAATTTTAACCTGGTAATTCATTTGTTATTTTGTTGCTCTATGTGGATGATATTCTAATAGCAAGCAACTATGCCGAAGAGGTAATGAGGGTGAAGGCTGAACTCAATAAGGAGTTCGACATGAAGGATCTGGGAGCTGTGTCCAGGATTCTTGAGATTGACATCCAAAGAGATAGAAAGCAGTCGAGATTATGCTTATCTCAAGAGGCATACCTACGGAAGATTCTCGAAAAGTATGGTATGTCGAATTCAAATCCTGTTGTGACTCCGACAAACCCTCAATTCAAGCTGAGTATATATAAGTGTCCCAACATTGATGTTGAAAGAACTTATATGAATAACATTCCATATGCTAATATAGTGGGTTCTTTGATGTACGTTATGGTCTGTACTAGTCCCGACATAGCATATGCAGTAAGTCTTGTAAGCGGGTACATGGTGAATCCTGGAAAGACTCACTGGAAATCATTGAAGTGGATTCTAAGGTACATAAATAGGTCTCTGAATAGAGTCCTAATTTATGGTTGAGCCTCGGGTGAAGATTGTAAAGCAACAATCGAAAAATATATCGGTTCTGATTATGTAGGTTGTATGGATTCCAGAAAATCTATTTCTAGATATGCGTTCACTATGTTTGGGACAACAATCAATTGGAAAGCAACACTTCAGAAGGTCGTTGCCTTATCAACCACTGAAGCAGAATATATTGCTCTAACTGAAGCTGTGAAGGAAGCATTGTGGCTTGAAGGTTTTGCAAAGGAGCTAAAACTTCAAGGTTGAGTTATCACTGTTAAATGTGATAGTCAAAGTGCAATACACCTGTAGAAGAATTCAACCTATCATGAGCGAACCAAGCACATTAATGTGAGGTTGCATTTTGTCAGAGGGGTAATCGAGCATGGAGAAGTCCAAGTGCTGAAGGTTACGGCAAATCATAATGTTGCTGATATGATCACTAAGACGTTGCTCAGTTGCAAGTTTTCCCACTATATGCAGTTGATAAATCTGCATGAAGAAAGTTATTTTCTTGATGTTATAAAGTTAGATCCAAGGTGGATATTTGTGAAATGTTAGATCGAACTCTAGTATGGTCGAAGGGTAGCTTCTGGTTCGGCAGGAATTAAGCATGAGGTCGAAGTCTGTTCGCATGCTGCTGTCGAAGATAATGCGTGTTGTAGTCGAAGTTTGTTCTAACATGCATTAGTCAACATTGCTAGGTTGTTAGCATATTGGATTGGGGCTTTCTTGTAAGCTCAATTGTTTAAGTTATCTTGTACCCTAAGTTAACTTGTAATGGGTAATTGTTAAAAAGTCCATTAAGTTAGTGTGCTATTTTTTATTATAAATAGGATGTTAGTTTCTCAATCTTGGCATAAGGAAAAATAGGAAGATAAAATCCTAATTTCAAGAGAGAGAGGTTATTTTGTTATTCTTGTATACTTGTAATCTTGTTCTAAGAGTAAGAAAAGAATAACAGTTTATAACCAATTCTTGTTGTTCCTTGTTGTTTTACCTTGTTTTCTTTGTTAACCCTAACCCTTGTGTGTTTCTTGATCATAAAGAAACCATTTATACTTTATTAAAAGGTATCTAATTCACAACAGTAAACTATTCATTTAAGTTTATAACAATAATGAATAAAAATACTAGAACGACAGGCTTCCTCTACAAACTTTGATCTAAAATAATAATGGTCGTTAAATCTATAACTCAAGTAAATTTTAATAAATTTCTATTAAAATAGAAAGTAACACAAAGTTTTAATATTTAATTTATATAAAATAATTCAATATAAAATAAAATAATTTGGTAATTATTACTCAAAAAAACAAATATATGTTTTCTTTAAACAAAATCATAGTAAAATAAACTAACACTATAAAAATGGAAAAATATATATTTTAGAACATTCAAATGTTGTCACTTTAAAAAAAAACATTTATGGTATATAATAATTCACAAGGGTTTTAAAGTCCAATGATAAAAATGAATAGTAAAATCAAATCTTTGGCCGCACACTACTTCACTTTGGATGTCCAACCAACTTCGCACACTCTAACATTTGATGACGTCGATTTATTCCATTAATCATAATTTTTCCTAATATCAACAAGAGATTAAGATGGATCAGTCCCTCAAGTTGTCAATATCAGTCAACAATCATAATAATGGTATAGACAATTTTAACGTAATAAGCATAACATTTGTTACAACTTGCACTCAGAGTCCGCTGAGTTTTCCATTAGTCTCTAACATTTTTGATTCACGCTCCCTCAAAATGACATGACTTATCATGGCTAGTATAAATATTTCACTTACTTGTGCCTAAAGCGTACACCATCTCTTGAGGATGAATGTCGAGTTATTTATATCTTACAATCTAGTTGAGTAAGAAAAGATTTCTATAATCTAGTCTTAACTCTGGGTGATCCTAAAGTAAAATTTGACCTCAAATAATCATATTTTTGAAAAAAATAAATAGAAAAGTCAAAGAATCAAACCAACAAGCAATAAGAAATATGCACACAGCATGGAATACAAACGCTCTCACCTCATTTCATATTTCTAACTCTTTTCTGTAAACACATTAGAATGAACTTAATAAATTATACTCAATTACACCCAATCATAATATGTTCACTTTCTTCCAAAAAAGTCTTTATCATAAGTGAGAACTATAATTATATTCTCATTGTCTTCCATATTGATACCCTTCATGTTATTGATATCAGTAGTAACATCCATACTGAATTCCATTGAAGTACATATTGAGGAAGGTACTTTTCATATCCATCTGATAAAGTTTGAGCTTCAAAATACATGACAGTCTTTGTATCAACATGATGGATCCAAGATGGGAAATATGAGCAAAAGTTTCAGCATCATAAAGACTTCCATCTTCTTCAGCAGACAATATAGTGTTTTCTGATTTGTCAGTAACAACTTGCTACACATCAAGACCAATGAGATCAAAATCTTCATCTTCATGGGGAGTCATTTCAGTTCGAACATCATCTATATATTATGAGCCATTGATAAACAATCTATATACCTTGCTATTAGCAACACACCCCAAAAGTGTGTTTTCATCATTACTAACCACATGTTCACACAATGTCTCAACATTTTTCTCTATATCTTCTACGACATGATCCTTCTTTCCTTTTGATGTAGATTTTCTTTTCTCATCATTTTTATTAACAATACCAACATGGTCTACAACAATATCAACCTCAACATCTTCATGGACATGATCATCACCACTCGTGGAATTATTCTCAAGGGTCACATCATCATTCTTCTTATGAATTTGAAACTTTGTCAACATGTCGAACATGATGTCTGACACATCTTTACCAACATCTTAATTTCCCAAATAGGTTTTGGGTCTCATCACCAAAAGACTTTTGAATGAGAAGCTAATTTCTCATAAACCCATACATGAGTGGGACATCAGTCACATTTCCACCAATAAATAGATCATACTTATCAACATGTGGAATGTTCTGGAGAATAAAATCCGGAACATACATCTTATGACTAAGGTTCAAATGACTCAGAGGAACAATAATATCAGCTTCACCAAACATAATATTATGTTTTTATTGATCAAAACTCTAGAGATACGAGAAGGAACTCCAATAGGAAGAATTATGACATAATCACTGTTCTTATTAAGCTTATTATTTTAAACCACTATTTATTGTTCAATGTTTGGAGGACCTCCAACCTGACCATCAGTTTTCCCTTCAATGACAACTCCTTGTCTGAGTCTTATAAAGTCCATATGAGGTAATTCATAAGCATGAGTAAGATGTTAAATCATCTTGTATGACATCTTTATTTACTTCTCAAGTTGGCAAAATTCATATATTACTTCTTCAAATTTGAGATCAGTACACATATGACAACTTTCTCTACAATAACGCACAAGCTTTATGTACCATGACTTAGTTTCAGTTTCTATCATGTTTTCCATGATGTCTAAAACATGATCTTCAATATTCTGCTCTACAGTGGCATCAACCATCTTGATCTTAACAAATTTCTTTCTTTTATGGCTACCACACAATGTAACATAGTTTATTTATCCTAAAAACCATCTATTACATAGGAAAAACACTTAGAAGGGGGGGGGGGTTGAATAAGGGTTTCAAAAAACAATTAAGATGATAGAAAAATAACAAGGTATTTTTATCCTGGTTCGTTTGAACTCAAACTACTCCAGTCCACCCTATCAAGGTGATTTGTCTTTCTCAACAATGACTTAATCTACTAAATCAAACTGATTACAATGTTAACCACTAAGACAAACAGTCTTAGTCTTCTCAAGAAATCTGACCATACTTGGTCTCTTAAGGAACTTTACAACAAGTAAAAATACATTGTGTGTTTAAGAGTTGCTTCTAAAAATCTATATCACAACTGTGATTTTACACAAATGAAGAACGAATTAAATCTTAGTATGAAGTTGAAATATGTTTGAGAATAGTTGTTTGCTTGTTCAGTAATTCGTTAATTCGTCAACTTGAAATGATGCTTGAAGTCTTCTTTAAATAGTACTTCACTTTCATTTCTTAAAGGGCGTGCAACTGATGCATTCTGTCATCTTTGACTTTTCTTTCCCAGAAGAGGAATGTTTAGACAAATCCTTTTTGTCTGAATCCTTGTGTCATGCACGAATGAGGAAAGAGCCATTTGGATAAGGACAAGGAATATGCCAACGGATCTTTATTTGAACAGTATCTTTATCAATCAACTTTGGAGCAGTCTTGCATCAGATCCTCTGATGATGTTCCTTGTTCTTCAGATCAGAGTTACTCTATCAGAGTTTTGCAGCAAAGTGCTTTAGCGTGAATATCTTTATCAGAGCAGACTTGATTCATCAGAGCCTCTGTAGGTTGCAGCGTTAGTTCTCTCAGAGTCTTCTGAATAGCTGAATCTTTACTATGCACTCAGAGTCTTCTGTAGGCGCTTCAGAGTCTTCTGTAGCTTTGCTTCAGAGTCTTCTGCAGCAGCGCTTCTACGCTCAAAGCTCTGCATAAAGTAATGTTCAGAGTAATTTTTGCTTCCAGAGGAATATAAAATTTTGATATCTGAAACAAAAGTACTTGAACAAAATTAGAGTATATAAATTCTCTATACAAAATTTCATTAATGTTATCATCAAAACAATGAGATATATTAAACACCAATCTGTGTTCTAACAATCTCCCCCTTTTTGATGATGACAAAAACTATAGGAAATTTTGTTCAAACAGAAAAAAATATTACTCCCCCTGAGAATATTAATCTCCCCCTGAAATGAATACTTCTGGAAAGAATAAATACTTCCCTTTCAACACTTGTATTCTTTTCAGCATCAGAGCATACTTGTAGATTCTCAGACTTTAGTTCAGAGTTAATTCTTAGAATATTATCAGATGAGAATTATTAGCTCTAAAACACTCAAAAAATATGATTAGATAAGATATATCATGTATGAGTTGCCTTTTGGTATTTTTTTATGTGAATTATCAAATTACCATTTTCTCCCCCTTTTTGTCATATCAAAAAGAAAATCTTTAAGACAAAAAAAATTTAACAGAGGAAAAACAATAAATCATATTAGAGTCAGATGGAAAAAAATAACATTCGCAGATGCATTGAAAACAGATTATCCAAAACAGAAACAAGATAAGCAATTAACACATAAGTGCACAAACAACAAAATAACTAAGAAGAAGGACGAGAAGCCAAAATCTTCAGAAGATTCGTTATCTCAGAAGTTAACTCTTCTTGCTTTGCCATCCAAGTCTTAATCTCAGATGTTAATTGATCTTGCTTAGCCATCCAGTCTTTTATTTCATCTTTTGTTTTCTCTTGTTTTATCATCCATGTCTTGAACTCAGCATTTTCAGCTTCTTGCTTTTCAACCTTAATCTTCAGATCTACAACTTCTTATGTCTTCAACTTAGAAGAATCTGGAGCAGTCACTGAAGCTGATGCATTATTAGTAACCATTGCAGATTCATTCTCTATGTCCATAGGAAAGGGTTGAGCAGATGCAGAAGCGTCTTCAGGATTGGAAGCCTCTGAGATAACTTTCTCAGTCTGAGGTACCACAATCATCTGAAGTGTAGCAGCTTCTTCAGAAGAAGAACACACAACTGTTGGAGGTGTGTTTTCCAGAAGGAGAGTTGGAGTTCTGCTAACACTTAGAAGAGTGAGTCTGACAGCTTCAGCAAATCTCACCTTCGCATTATCAGAGCAAATATCTTGAAGATTCGAAGCCACAGTGTTGAATCTTGTCTTGAATCTTGTCCAGATAGCTTCATAATCAGCAGGATTTATGCTTGTGAGGCATTCCTTCTTAACAGTAGATAACCATATATTCATCTCTTTTTTAAAACCAGAAAACAGTTCACCAACATCTAGCCTAGGTTTGGGTTTCAGGTAGGCTTCTAAAGGTGATGTTTTAATGGTAGCAGAGGTTGAGGGTATAGAAAAAGTAGGAATAATAATGACAGGAGGATATGGTGAAGATGGAATACGAACAGAGGAAGTGGCAGTAACTTTAGGTTCAGAGGGGAGTGAAATATCTGGTTGGGTTGTTACATGAATGTCAGAAGAATAGATTGGGGAGTTGTGTTTGGGTGAGGTAGCATCTGAAGATGAGTCAGAAGAATCAGAGGAATCTGATGAATAACATGATCCAGATGAAACAGGGTGTACGGTCATCAGAGGTTGAATGTCAAGTATCTCTGGTTCAGGATCAGATGGTATAGTTTCAGAGTGTTGTGGTTTATATGGGTTTGGTTCATCTGGTTGTGGAATAGATGATAGGGTTTCAGCAGAGTTTGTTTGCTGATGGATGTTGAAGGAAGGTGTGGATGGTACAGATGTAATGTGTTCAAATGATTGGGGTTGTTGTGGTTCTGGTGGTTGTTGTTGTTCTTGTTCAGAGGTTTGTTGTTATGGTTCAGAAGGTTGAGGTTCTTGAGGTTCAGAGGGAAGTGGTTGAGATTTTTGTGGTTCAGAGGTTTGAACATTTTTAGAAGAAATATGTTCAGATGTAACGTGTGTTAGAGAGGGAGTAGGTATCAGATCATAGGGAGAAGGGGATCTAGGTGTTGATGATTTTGTTACTTGTTCTGAAATAGGAGATAAATTTGCAGAAGGGTTATCTGCCTTCTTTATGCGTTTGACCCTTACAAAAGATGCTTCTTTAGAAGTTTTCCTCTTAATCCTTGTAGATCCTTCCTCTGAGACCTTTCTCTTCTTTCTCTGCTTCTCAGCATAGAAATCTGGTTAAGGTTCATTTGCTCGTTTCAGAATATCTGCTAGAACTGGAGTTCCATCTTCCTTATATAGAGCAATGTACTCAAGTATAGCATCTCTGGGCTCATTAGCAGAAAAAAATGGAAAATCATCTAATGGGATTCTCCTCTGGCTTACTTCTTCAATGTTGATCTGAACTGGTGCAGAAGTAAGTTCTTCCACTATCCTCATCCTCTGTAGACTCTTTTCATTCAGAGACTTTCCAATAATTGAAGCTAACTCTTCTATCTGACCAGCCTCTGTCAGATGAGCCACTAATCCATTCTCAGTCATAATATTTGAGACCAGTCTTCCCATAGGGATCCAGTTTCTGACCTTCTGATGCTTTGTTTTGATTGATTCTCTTGACATTTTTACATGGCTCCACAGATGAGCAAAAATTAAGTGTGGCAGATCCACCTTGATGCCTTTACCCAGACAGTACATGAAATACAACTGATTTGTGTTGATGTAGTCAGGAGAATTAGAGGATTTCCAGTGATGTATGCAGCCTAAGAAGATCTTTGCCCAGATCTTGTAATGAACCTTTAAATCCTTGATCTTGTTTGGAGCTTCCCCAGAAGTGAAAACTTCATTGTAAATCTCAGCCATTTCAATATGACCTACTGGTAGATGAGTAACACCATTTGTTTCTTGATATCCTGTCAACTTGCGAATCAGATCTTTAGTAATAATAATCTCTTTACCCAGAACTGATGAAACAATGAATTTGGGATAAACGATTGCATGGATCCAAAATTCTTTAACCAAGCAAGGATAAACTAGACCTATCAGTCTATCAAAATACTTCACCCAGCTTTGAGAAGTAACAGAGGGACAAAGATCAAAACCATTTTCAGCAATGCAGTCAAAGTTTACCATGAACTCACATAAAACTTCCAGTTGATGAACAGGTGTGAGAAGAGTTCTTACAGGTTCTTTAAACGGAACAATACCCATACTAGAAGACGAAACTGCAGCCATTATTGATTCAAACTATTGAGAGGTTAAAGATGAAGTTGCCATTTTTGAACTTGAGAGATAACGAGTTCTTCTTTTAGATTTGGTTTTGGAAGAGAAGAAACAGTGTAGAAGACAGAAATGCATAAAAGGGTTTTTGTGAGAAGTGAAAAATGTGAGAAGTGTTGTGTTGTGGAATATATAGGGGCAAAAATTAGGGCACACATTCACACGTTCAGCATTTAATTCAACTAATTTAAAACAAAAAGTCACAAAAACGAATAATGATTTAAGAGCATTAAATGGTTCGGACAAGCGTGGGGAGGAAAACGAGGAATTGAGAATTCAAACAGTACCTCTAAACGACGTCTCATTGTTTACACTCCACCTTTTCAGATTTCATGTGACACGTGTTTGATGTTGATGTGCCTATGAATCTCTTTAGAATAAGAAACGTTAATCAACGCTCAGATCTTCTGAGACTTGTTAATTCAGAGTTTCACAAAATAAATAACGTACCAAAAGAAATAATAAGATGAATTACTTCAGAGTATAGACATTAATCATTTTTTATCTGAATAAATTTTCTTCTGAATAATAGTTTTATTTTGGACAAAAATCCATACTAATATTTTTTAGAATAAATTTAAACCTATCTTCAACAAGGGGTTTTGTAAAGATATCAGCCCATTGATGGTCTGTATCAACAAAATTTAAGCTAATAATTCCCTTCTGAACATAGTCTCTGATGAAATGATGTTTAATTTCTATATGCTTTGCCTTAGAATGTAAAATAGGGGTTTTAGAAAGGCAAATAGAAGAAGTATTATCACAGAAGATAGAAATGTTACTCTCATATATCTGATAATCTTCTAGTTGACTCTACATCCAGAGCATCTGTGTGCTACAACCAGCAGCAGCAATATATTATGCTTCTGTTGTTGAAAGTGCTATTGTGGGTTGCTTCTTGCTGAACCATGAGATCAGATGACTTCTCAGAAACTGATAGCTTCCAAAAGTACTTTTACGTTCTATTCTGTCTCCAGCATAATCGGCATCACAGAATCCAACTCATTTGTATTCATCAGATCTTCTGTAACACAAACCCACGTTAGTAGTACCTTTCAGATACCTCAGAATCCTCTTAACAGCTGTTAAATGAGATTCTCTAGGATCTGATTGGAATCTAGCACAAAGACAAACACTAAAGAGAATATCAGGTCTAGAAGCAGGCAAGTATAGAAGAGAACCAATCATACCTCTGTAGAGCTTTTGATCTACCTTTTTACTTACCTCTTCTTTACCTAGAGTGTTTGTTGGATGCATTGGAGTCTTTGCTAGCTTACTTCTGTCATGTTGAATTTCTTCAGAAGCTCCTTTACATACTTTGTCTGATGTATGTAGGTGCCTTCTGGAGTTTGATTCACTTGAATTCCCAGAAAGAATCTGAGTTCTCCCATCATGCTCATTTCAAATTCTGTCTGCATAGATTGAGCAAACTCCTTTCCAAGCGTAATATTTGTAGTTCCAAAAATAATATCATCTACATAAATTTGACAGATTAAAATGCCTTTCTTAATTGATTTATGGAAGAGAGTAGTATCAACCTTTCCTCTGATAAAATTATTTTCCAGAAGAAAATTACTTAGCCTCTCATACCAAGCTCTGGGAGCTTGTTTTAAGCCATAAAGTGATTTCTTCAGTTTAAAAACATGTTCTGGAAATTTTTCATTTTCAAAACTAGGGGGTTGGTGAACATAAACTTCCTCTTCTATGAAGCCATTTAAGAAAGCACTTTTAACATCCATCTGATACAGAGTGGTGTTATTCTGTGCAGCAAAAGAGATAAGCAAGCGAATAGATTCTAACCTTGCCACAAGAGCATATGTCTCTGTGTAATCTATACCTTCTTGCTGACTATATCCTTGAGCAACCACATAGCCTTGTTTTTGATAACTTCTCTTTGCTCGTTCAACTTGTTTTTGAAAACCCATTTTGTTCCAATGACATTGAATCCATTTGGTCTTGGAAACAGATCCCAAACATCATTCCTTGTGAATTGGTTAAGCTCCTCTTGCATAGCAAATATCCAATCATTATCTTACAGAGCCTCATCCACAAAGGTAGGTTCAATGATTGACACCAAACCAAACAATGATGTTCCATATGATCTGAGAAAAGATCTTGTTCTATAGGATCATTCTTCTTTCCAATAATCATCTCCTCTGGGCGAGAAGCTTTGATTCTAGAGGATCCTTTCAGAAGGGGTTCTTCAAAAATGTTTAACTTATCCAGCTGAGCAGATAAAGGAGTAGCATCTGAAGTAGCTTCAGTTGCTTTTGCTTGAGCTTTGTCTGCCTCTGATTCTTCAGAATCTGTGAGAAGCACTTCTCTATCTGCGGAAATTTCAAGTTGCTTTGGCTTTTGATTTCCAAGCTTATCATCAAATCTAACATGAATTGATTCCTTTACAATCTGTGTCTCAGTATTGTATACTCTGTAACCTTTAGAGCGTTCAGAATATCCAAGCATGAAACACTTCTGTGCTTTAGAATCAAACTTTTTCAGATTGTCTTTTGTATTCAAAATAAAGCAAGCACATCCAAAAGGATGAAAATAAGAAATGTTGGGATTTCTATTCCTCCACAATTCATAAGGAGTCTTCTCCAAAAGAGGTCTTACAGACACTCTGTTCTGAATATAACATGTTGTATTATTGCTTCTGCCCAAAAATGTTTTGCCATGTTTGTCTCGTTGATCATGGTTCTGGCCATTTCTTGCAATGTTCTATTTTTCCTTTCTACAACTCCATTATGTTGAGGAGTTCTAGGACAAGAAAAATCACGTGCAATGTCGTTTTCTTTAAAATATTTTTCAAAGTATTTATTTTCAAATTCTCCATCATGACCACTTCTGACTTTAATAATATTGAAATTCTTTTCAGTTTGGACTTGTTTGCAGAAGTCAAAAAATACAGAATGAGACTCATCCTTGTATTTCAGGAATTTTACCCATGTCCATCTGCTGTAGTCGTCAACTATGACTAATCCATACTTCTTGCCTCTGATGGATGCAGTTTTCACTGGTCCAAACAGATCAATATGAAGCAGCTCTAATGGTCTAGAGGTAGAAACAACATTTTTAGCTTTAAAAGAGGATTTTGAAAATTTTCCTTTTTGACATGCTTCACAAAAAGCATCTGAGTTGAACTTCAACTTAGGAAGTCCTCTGACCAGATTGAGCTTATTAATCTAAGATATACGTTTCATACTAATATGACCCAATCTTCTATGCCAGACCCATTGCTCATCATTAACAGACATAAGGCATTTTACATTTTGAACTTTTAGTTCTGAAAGATTAATTTTGTAAATGTTGTTCTTCCTTTTCCCATTAAAGAGGATTGAACCATCTTTTTGACTCACAACTTTACAATATTTTTTATTGAAGATTATATCATAACCATTGTCACTTAATTGACTTATGGACAATAGATTATGTCTTAATCCTTCAACAAGTAAAACATTAGATATGGAAGGGAGGTTACCATTACCTATAGTTCCAGAGCCAATGATTTTTCCCTTCTAGTTCCCTCCAAACTTCACATCACCTCCAGATCTAAGTTCCAGGCTTTGGAAGATAAACCTTCTTCCCGTCATGTGTCGTGAGCAGCCAGAGTCCAGGTACCATGATTGGTGTCTCAACTTTGCTGCTAAGGACATCTGCAACAAAGATAATTTTGTCCTTAGGTACCCATATTTTCTTGGGTCCTCTGGGGTTAGTAGGTTTGAAGTTTTGTCTGAACTTATTTCCCTTAAAAGCTTTAGCGTTCTGATCTGTACGTGTGTGATTTATGTCATTCAGATGACCATATTTAAAGTGGGTGTACAAAGGAGAATACTTAATGATCAGCTTATTAACAGGTTTTGGATTTAAATCCTTCCTAGAGGGTGATTCATACCCAATTCCTTTTTTGTTGTTTCTACTTACGCCATATATCATGGAAGCCATTTTGCTTCTATCCAGGCCTCTGGACAGAAACCTCTGAAAACTATAAGCATACTCTTCTAAAATGTTTTTAGAGCATGACACAGTATCTGAATCAAATTTTTGTTGAGCATTTTCTAAATCAGCTTTTAATTGAAAGTTATTTGCTTTCAGCTTAGCAATTTCTGATTCTATCTGATTACTCTCAGATGCAAGATGCTTCAGAAGCTTCTTGTATTTGAGTTTAATCTTACTGTAGTTTTCACACATTTCAGATAAACTTTCAATAAGTTCAGCTCTGGTTAGTTCAGAAAATACCTCTTCTGAATCTGATTCTGATCCAGATTCAGCTATTTCTTCGTGGTCCTCCATGCCAGCCATCAGCTCCATATTAACACATTCATCTTCTGACTCTGATGAAGATTCAAAAGCATCTGAATCATCCCACGTGGCCATTAGAACTTTCTTCTTCTTTTCAAACTTCTTTCTGGGTTTCTCCTTCAGAAGTTTGGGACATTCATTTTTATAGTGGCCTGGCTCCTTGCACTCGTAGCACACTACATCTTTCTTGCCAGATTTCTTATGTCCAGAAGATTCGCCATGTTGATCAGATCTCTTGAAGTTTCTGAACTTCTTTTGTTTATGCTTCCAGAGTTGGTTTATCCTTCTGGACAGCAAAGACAGTTCATCTTCTTCTGAGGAAGATTCTTCAAAGCTTTCTTCAATTACCTGCAAAGCTTTAGCAGGTTTGTTAGATTTTAGCGCAACAGACTTACCTTTCTTCTAAAGTTCATCTTCTTCCAGCTCAATCTCATGACTCCATAAGGAATTGATAGTTCCTCCAGAGTGATCTTATTCAGATCCTTTGCAAGCTTCAGCGCTGTCACCATTGGTCTCCACCTTATTGGTAAGCTTCTGATTATCTTCTTGACGTGATCAGAAGTGGAGTAACCTTTGTCCAGAACCTTCAGACCAGCAGTTAGAATCTGAAATCTTGAGAACATAGCCTCCACAGATTCAGATTCCTCCATCTTGAAGGCTTCGTATTTCTGAATGAGCGCTAAGGCCTTTGTCTCCTTCACTTAGGAGTTTCCTTCATGCGTCATTTTTAAAGATTCAAACATATCAAATGTTGTTTCTCTATTTGTTATTTTCTCATACCCAGTATGAGATATAGCATTTAATAGAATGGTTCTCGCCTTGTGATGATTTCTAAAATCCTTTTTCTGTTGATCAGTCAATGACTTTCTGTCAACCTTTTTGCCTTCACCATTTGTAGGATGAATATAACCATCAATGACCAAATCCCATAAATCAACGTCATAGCCTAGAAAGAAACTTTCTATTCTATCTTTCCAATAATCAAACTTCCCACCATCAAACATGGGAGGTTTGGTGCTGATTTTGTCTCTATCATCATATTTGTTGTTGTTTGAAGTTGAAGTTTCAGCCATGATAAATCAAGAATAATAAATCAAGAGTTTTTCCCAACAGGATCTTTCTATGTCACGGTTAAGTGATAGCACTACAGAATCGGAGCTCTGATGCCAACTGAAGGTAGGAAAAACACTTAGAAGAGAGAGGGGGGTTGAATAAGGGTTTCAAAAAACAATTAAGATGATAGAAAAATTACAAGGTATTTTTATCCTGGTTCGTTTGAACTCAAACTACTCCAGTCCATCCTATCAAGGTGATTTGCCTTTCTCAACAAGGACTTAATCCACAAAATCAAACTGATTATAGTGTTAACCACTAAGACAAACAATCTTAGTCTTCTCAAGAAATCTGACCACACTTGGTCTCTTAAGGAACTTTACAACAAGTAAAAATACAATGTGTGTTTAAGAGTTACTTCTAAAAAGCTATATCACAACTGTGATTTTACACAAATGAAGAACGAATTAAATCTTAGTATGAAGTTGAAAGATGTTTGAGAATAGTTGTTTGCTTATTCAGTAATTTGTTAATTCGTCAACTTAAAATGATGCTTGAAGTCTTCTTTAAATAGTACTTCACTTTCATTTCTTAAAGGGTGTGCAGCTGATGCATTCTGGCATCTTTGACTTTTCTTTCCCAGAAGAGGAATGTTCAGACAAATTCTTTTTGTTTGAATCCTTGTGTCGCGCACGAATGAGGAAAGAGCCGTTTGGATAAGGACAAGGAATATGCCAACGGATCTTTATTTGAACAGTATCTTTATCAATCAACTTTGGAGCAGTCTTGCATCAGATCCTCTGATGATGTTCCTTGTTCTTCAGATCAGAGTTACTCTATCAGTGTTTTGCAGCAAAGTGCTTTAGCGTGAATATCTTTATCATAGCAGACTTGATTCATCAGAGCCTCTGTAGGTTGCAACGTTAGTTCTCTTAGAGTCTTCTGAATAGTTGAATCTTTACTCTGCACTCAGAGTCTTCTGTAGGCGCTTCAGAGTCTTCTGCAGCAGCGCTTCAACGCTCAGAGCTTTGCATAAAGTAACTTTTAGAGTAACTTTTGCTTCTAGAGGAATATAAAATTTTGATATCTGAGACAAAAGTACTTGAGCAAAATTAGAGTATATACATTATCTATACAAAATTTCATTAATGTTATCATCAAAAAAATGAAATATATTAAACACCAATCTGTGTTCTAACAGAGATCAGTACACATATGACAACTTTCTCTACAATAACCCACAAGCTTTCTGTACCATGACTTAGTTTCAGTTTCTATCATGTTTTCCATGATGTCTAAAACATGATCTTCAACATTCTGCTCTACAGTGGCATCAACCATCTTGATCTTAACAAATTTATTTCTTTTATGGCTACCACACAATGTAACATAGTTTATTTATTCTAAAAACTATCTATTACATCTACCTACAAAATAATAGTCTTCACAAGATAATAACTTATGGGAGGAACAAGCACTATAAACAATAATATTATGCTTGCCATGCCAAACTTGTTAATGATGCCTTTGAAACTTTTCATTCCACTGAGGATACAAATGTTTGTAGTGTGGTTATATACCATAAAACTTACAATAGTACAATCAAATAGAGGTGACACAATTAATGCACTAATAATCATGTTTGACCAGATGTTATGACATGTTATCTGACATTGTGCAATTTGCTTTCTGAAAAACATGTTTGACAGGATGTTGAGTCATGTTACTTGACATTTTGCACTTCAAATTTGATGGCTCACCAGTATGTATAACCTCTTTCATGTCTTTGAAGGTCACAACATTGTTCACTTGATTAGATTCACCTTTTTCATCATTAGTGACATTATAGTTTCTTCTTTGTTTCCTTGGAAAACTCAAGCATTCAAGATGAATATGTTCAAAATCTTTGCATTTAAGATATTTAATCTAGTTGTGATTTGGTACTTCGCCATCTTTTTCTTTATGTTGATTGTTCTTGACAATGGTAAGGACATTATTCCCAGATCTATTGTCTAGTTTTCTCATGACTTTACTAAAGGTCTTAACATGCTTGAGTTTTTTTTTCCACCATCACATTCTACTTGGTCTTCACAATCTTCATAACTTCCTTTGGCTCTATTCTTTGGAGGATGAATAATCTTTGATCTATGAACTACCTCTCATTCTTTGAAACTTTTCATCTTGAGCATAATAAGAACCCTAGAACTTACCCAAACAGGACAAGGTGCCTTCTCTAATACCAATTAAAATTTTATTCTCAAGAGGATAAATATTGGACCAGATACATGGGACAACGTGTACAAATGGTTTATGACAAATAATATATTCTGGGGACAGATGTCAAACACGATGTTTGGGATATTGTATACCATAAAGTAAAAACCGGTTACACAACCAAGTTATGACAAATTAACTTATACAAGATGATGAAGCATAAAAGAAATAAATGACACAATAGAATTGTTAGTCTAGATCGATGAAATCACACCTATGTTTGAGGGGCACTCTACCTAAGAAAGGAAATCCACTATCTTAGATTAGTACAATTAGTCTTATAGGAATATAAATCCCATGATGTACAACGTCTGTTCTTAATCTTAGTGAATTTTTATTTAGGTATCCCCTAAATATGATAATATTTTTCACATTCTTTTAATCACTAGTCCCAAGTGACACACTTCAATAAACAACTTAAATAATGTTGAATTTCAACTCAACTAAATAAACCAACACTAAGCCATGTGACTGAAGCAACATCACGGTGTACAAGTAACATAACCACTTTGCTCTCAAGCTTATAAAACTAGTGTCTTGGAACAAAGCTTTACAACTTAACTAACAAACTAAACTCTATGCCTTAAGATATGAGATCATGCACTAGAGTGGTGCATAACAATAACTCAAATAAAGACTCATAAATAGAAACCACAGTACAAAGAGTCTTCAAAAAATGCGCACCTCAAACTCTAGGTTTGAGTCTCCTTGTATATCAATGCTTCTTATGGGCTTTTTCCAATGGGCAGGATCACGTCCATAATTATAGAAGATTTGGATATGATTCGTTATTCCACAAAAATCTCCAAAAGATATGATTATTTATGATTTAAACTCAATTTTAAATCTCCAATTTCAATTGAATGAATTACGTCCAATCTAATCAAACAAATTCACATATATGCATTGCAAAAATATAGGGGAAAATGAAACAAATCTGATTGAACCAATCAAAAAATTCGCCCTTAAAAACATCCATCATGACTTGCTAACAAGTGTCAGATGTTGCACTACACACATGCTGGAACGTCGTGTTCCCCATGTTGCACCAAAACATCCAAGATAGCTCTCTTCATATAAATCTTCTTTGTAGAGTAAACCTTGGACTAAAAAGATCTTCCTCCAAAGTAAATTCAATCAAATTTCCTTTGACTGAATCAAATCAAAATCTTTTAATTAAATCATATCATCTAGGTTCATGATTTAATAAAAAAATTTCCAAATTGATTTGGACTAACACACTTCTTCCAAAAACAAATTTTTGCATCTTCTAAAGTAATTATTACCACAACAAATCTGAAGACAATTTGAAGACAATCAAAACACAATCCTATGTTAAGATGTTACACAACATATGTTGAACATCTTTCTTACAACCAAATATTTTTATCAAACACTTAAAAGAACCTTGGACAAAATATATCTTCTTAGAAACAAATACAATCACGCTCAGATTTCTCCATGAAATATAGCTAACAGACTGATGTCAGATGCTAGAACACATGCTGGAACATCTTGTTCCACATGTTGCCTCTGCACCAAAATACATGTACATATGTTGTTTTACCTAATGCATTCAGTCACATAAAACAACAAACCCTATAAAAAATATATAAATACGTAATTTTTCAAAATTTCAAGTATACATTCTCATTATTAACAACTCATAAAAGTTTTTCATTTTATTTTTACTAGACTTAAATCGGTTTTTGCAAATTAGTATTGTCATAAATATTAAAAATTAATTTTAAAAAATTCACAAATAAACATTAATACAAATAATTAAGAAAAAACTAAAAACATGTTAGAGAGAGATTGCTTTTAATACATATACGAAAAACTACTTTTTTAAAACATATACAATTAAAAAAATATATATATATACTATTTTAAGACATACACTATTTTTTTAAATATATATTGATTTCAAAAGAATTCAAAATATATTTTATTTTAGTTAGAAAATATTTTATCAAGACAAAAAATTGAAATATTTTATTTTAAAATATATATTTATATTAATTACATAATAATATATTAATACATTTAAAGCAATTAATTAACAATACATCCACAAACATATTCATTCACAACTAATAATATTAATAACATTTTTACTACCAACCTACATTATCATGCATTTATATAGAAAGTTAATTTAAAAAATAAAATCAAAGTGTACATAAAGTAGAGAGTTGATATGAGACGACAAAAAAAAAATGAGAATAATTGATAAAAAATAGAAAAGAGAAATAAAATTGTTAAAGTTATAGAGATGAGAAAAAAATCGAATTGCAAGTAAGGAAGAAAGAGAAATGAGTGTTATATGTGCAAACTAGTATTTTTTTTTTGCGCACTTAAATCCCTCACAATGCCAAAAATTTGTTAGAGATTATCCCTCACAAAATTTTCACGTCGCCTTTCACGCCAACCATTTAATGAAAAGCTGCAACTTTAGGAAAACACTTTTTTTTCTCTCTCTTTTACGAGTGGCGCCCCTCACTAACGTAGACGTAACAATTTGCTTGGGGCTATCCCTCCTAAAGTATCACAATTTTTTATTTTTATTTTTTGTTTTTCCTCCTCAAGTGTTGCGAGGGGTAACCTCTCATACACTTTTTTTTTAAATTTATTTTTTGCTCTTTTGCGAGGGGTATCACCTCATTTATTTATTTATTTTCTGCTTTGCGAGGAGTTAATCTCAACAATGCCATATATTTTGTAAGGTGGTTTACCACATGCAATATTTTATTACTACAATACATGTTTCTTGCAGTGTTGATTTTATCTTAAGCCTGACATTCACAACTCTCAAAGAAGACTTTTACTTTTATTAAGGACCGCATTTGGAAAATAATCAACTCATAGAGAGGTAGATCATTGTCTAAAGAAGGGAAAAAGGTGATGGTAAAATCGGTTTTGCAATCTATATCGTCTTATATTTTAAGTGTGTTTGTTATACCAAATGCGGTGGTGAATGATATTGAGAAGATGTTGATCTCGTTCTGGTGGGGATGTGGTAGTAATAATAAAAGAATTAGATGGTTAGCCTGAGATAAGTTAACTTGTACGAAGAAGGAAGAAGGTATGAGATTCAGAGACTTCAAGTCCTTTAAATTGGCTATGGTGGCTAAACAAGGTTGGTACATGTTGAAAAAAACCCAATCTCTAGTTGCCAGAGTCTTCAAAGCAAGGTATTTTTTTAGATTATCTTTTATTGTTTCCTCTATTAGAAATAATCTTAGTTTTATGTGGAGTAGCCTTTGGAAAGCTAGGGATGTTTTATCGATTGGTTGCAAGTTGTGCATATGTGATGGAAGTCATATTAAAGTGATGAACGAACCTTGGTTAAGAAGGAAATGAGAAGGGTGTTTGGGTGGCCTTCAAGGGCAAGGAGTGTATGATTTTTATGTTAAAAACCTCATGTTAACTAATGCTAAACAATGGGATGCACAAGAAATAAATTCTTTGTTTGATCATAATATGGCTGAAGAGATCTCTAAGGTCCTAGTGGTGGAAAATGTGATAGACGATGGTCTAATTTGGTAAGAGGAACAAAATGGATTGTACAGTGTCAAGTTTGGGTATAGATTGTGGAGAAACTCCCAAACGAATTATTTGAATAGAAGGGTGAAGGGGAATTAGGGAAATCTTTGGAACATTTATGCGCCCCCTAGAGCCAAACACTTGTTATGGAGAATTTATAGGGGTTGCATACAATCTCGATCTAGACTCCGTCATCATTATGTCCAATGTCCTTTTGTTTGTCAGCTTTGCGAGATTGAAGATGAGGATTATTGGCATGTATTTTTTGGATGTACTACTATACTCCAATGTTGACAGGTAGCAGGTTTGTTTTCTATAATTGACCCCCCCCCCCCCCCCCCCCCCCCCCCCCCGTGTTAATATTTTTAATGATGTTAAATCCCTTATTCTTGATATTTGCAATAGAGGGGATATGAGGGATGTTGGTAGATTTGTTGTGATAATTAACGTGCTTTGGAAGAATAGAAATAATGTTGTTTGAAATAATGCTCGAGAGGAGGTATCGAAAATTGAATAGTGTAACATTTGAAAGCGATTTCTAACTAGTAGTTCAAGCAATTCATTCTAAGCAGTTAGGTAGGTCTGAATTCAGTCTTATCTAAAAGTTTGTTGCATCTTTTTCCGAACTTTAAGGTTAAATTCATCAAGTGCCAAACGAATTCGGTTACCCATATGTTAGTTAAGACGACCAACTCTTGAACTTGACGTAGCTTTATTAATGTGATACTTTCATGTATTAAAATTTTTTGAGTAATGAAAATTATTAAGTTTGTTTCTATAAAAAAAAAAAGAAAAAAAAAACTTAGATAAATAAAAATTTAGACCCCATTTAACATGACTTAAACATCCTTTGCATTTAACATCCATGAAAGAAGAGTTGAATAATCGAACAAAACAATTGAGCTTGTACTTTCTTTTCACCAGCTCATCAGAAGGATTTAGTAAATTAGTATCGTTTTGAAGAACCATTTTTGTACAAGATGATTTAATTATAATGACTTCCAATGCTTTCATCTATAAATGTGTTGTGCGACACATTTTAAGAATAGTTTAAAAATAATGTTTTTTTATTTATATGTGGAATATGGTTGTTTTAGATTTTGTATATATTTTCACACTGCTTACATAATTTAAACTAAATTCTCTGGATCTTATAAATAGAAAGGAAGTGATATTGCAATTTCAGAGTTTAATTTGAGATTAAAGATAGGAAAATAATTTTACCCATACAATCAATTAAAATTTTTAAATTTGTTATATCGTATTAATATTCTAAAAATAAAATTGTTAATTTGCGGGATACATGTCTATTAATTGACAGTGGTGAGAATTCCACAATTCTGTTGAAAAACTGTCAAAGAAACAACTACATCTCCCCATTCCCTTTAAATAGTTCACAAACAAAATATTATGAAGTCAAATTTCAAGAAAGCAATTTTATCTCATATAGATTTGTACGGAAAGAACCCCTTATCTAAAGTACAGTCAAGATGTAGATAATAAATGAGTAAGTTTCTACAACCATAGCTAATTAGCTAGAATTGTTTTGAAATTGTGTTTTTGTAACTGGGCTAAAATGTTTATGAAATCCTATTTATCATAACAATTTAGAGCTATGATAATAAATTAAGCCAACAGAAATAATGTTTATGAAAAGTTCTACAATGCTAAAAAACTATCGTTACTATTATTTCATATGAAACCTAAACTCTAATTAGATAGATAAGATATCAAAGATTTTGCTACACATATTCAGAAAATTTTAATTCATTTACCCAACATAGGTCTTCTTTGTTGATTATCAATAGAGATGATTATCAATAGAGATGATAGGAAAGAGAGAAATGGGCCTGTTGGGACTTTTAAAGTTATTGGGCTTTTATTTTGTAGGGCCCGGTTGAATCTGGTAAGTGCTTTCTGCATTCAAGTGTTCGGCAGATTGTGCACGACGTTAAACCTATTATAACCTTAACCGCCCGCGCCGGACCACCGTGAGCACCGCCGCTAGTGCTACCATTTTCACCGTCACTCCCTTTCGCTCCTCAATCCGCGGAAACTTCAATTCACAATAGCATCACTTTTACTTCCACTTTTTTTATTCACTTCAATTACTCCACTGTCTAATAAACTGAGGTAAAAGCGTCAAACTCAAATTCGTTTTATGTAAATACCAATATCAATTTCTTGATAAGTTTTGTTTATTTATACAGTACATAAGAGTTGATTTGTTATTAAAAGATTTGGTTAGGTTAGGTAGTTTTTTTTTCAGTGCATAGAGTTCAAATAACACATTAACAATGAAGGCATGCTTATACTGTTTCTATTATACTTATGATTGCTTATAACTTATATGCAGATAGTTGCTTCTCTTTTAAATAGTGGTTGTTAAGTTATGTTTGACATAGAGAAATTGGAGACTAATTTGGGGTTTTTGATTCCAATTTGGTACTGACATATAAGAGAAAGTATAAAGAAGGATCTTAAGATTATTATGAAGGATCTAGTGTTGTTGTAGCAGTAGCTGAACTCTAGTGCTGTAGTTACTATGATTTAGGGTTAGGGTTGATTGAACTCTTTAAGGAGGAATTTATTCAAAATTCATTCGACTATTGAAATATGAAGCAGTGACAGAAGTGTATTAGGGTTGTTGTAGGTATAATTTGCATATCCTGTGATAGGGAGTCTAATAGCTAGCTAATAAAAATTAAGACTTTTTCATTTCATTTGATGTCTTACAAGAGAGGATAATGCACTTGTTATATAAACAGATACTAACCATCCAAGTGTCTCAATCTTAAAGGTCCTAAGAACATTCTAAAAAACATAATAATATAAAATAATTCCTAATACATCATAATACTAATAAAACCCATTTAACTAATGATAAATTATTCTATTAAACTCCCTATCATCCTGAGTATTAAGGTACAACCTATGAATTTAATTTGGCTATTGTCCATTAATTTGCTGTCATTCTTGTTCAACAAAAACATTGGATGTGGGGTTTTTGGGGAGATTGTTTTGTTAAGCCCAAATCTAATAAGCTATTGGATGCTTCAATTTTCAGATAGTTGCAGTTATGTCATCAGAGAAGGAAGCTTCAAGCTCCAAAGAGAAACGCAGACTATCGTGCACTGCTCACTTTGATGCCCTCTGGTTCTGCTACTGTAATGGCCATTCACCCAAAACTTAAAAAAGTGCCTCTTTTTCAAATGGGTCATCCATCCCAGTACTGATAAAGTTTGTGTGTTTAATGTCTGCAGCCCCAGTTCATCAAATGCAGCAGTATTATAGGCTTGGTGTTCTTGATAACTGTTCTGGTAAATGGAAAGCAATGGTTGACTGCTTAATGCTCAAGACCAAACCCAGTTCTCAAGTCGAGGTTGGTTCCTATTTCTTTCTCATTAATGTGTAATTGTTATATGTTGAAAATCTTTAAATATATTGGGTTAAATATTCTTTGAACATGGTCCTATTTGCTGTATTTGATTTTGAGAGCACCTTTAGTTGTGCTTGGGAAAATTGAAGAGTATAGGTGGTTTTGCTATTTTTGTTTTCCAACTCTATTTGTATGGATATTATAGCCACAGTGCATTTTTTTATGTGGGTTTGGAGGATTTTTTACAATTCTAAAATTCTAAGGTTGAGTTAGGCCCAACCACAATTCTAAAACTATAGTTAGTCAATTTCAGAATTACATATAAATGTAATATGAATCATAATGTACAAGTAGTTGAATGGGAACATCTCTCTTCATTTTCTTCCGCCGTTCACCTTAATGCAGTGATTTGAACTTATTTTCTCTGTGAGCTGGTGCCAGTTTTTTATTCCTTTCTTGAACTTTTTTGTGTGAGCTGGTGTCAGTTTTTTATTCCTTTCTTGAACTTTTTTTTTTATAAGTATTCGTTTCAGTCCATGGCTTTGCATTCAACTGGTGATGCATTCAGTTCTACTACATTCATTCTTATATGATAAACCAAGCCTACTCTTGGTTTCTCAGCCATTGACTAGTGCAAAGTATAGCTCATGGAGTCAGGCCAGCGAAATGGCTATGTTGGCCAAAAGCAAAAATATGGCTTTGTTGATGGCTCAATTCCACAGCAGCCAAAGTAATTTGATCTTCAGTTGTATCTGCTTTGTAGATGAATAATGACCTGTTTCTTCCCTCGTTTTTAAATTCCATTGCCAAATACACCACTTCAAGTGTCATCTACTGAACACTGCAGCACAAACATGATATTTTATTTGGGCATTTTAACAACAGAATGAACCTTGGATCTTTCAACTGATTTTTTTTTAAGAGTTTCAATGAACTTTCCCACAAGTCAGCATTTTTTTGGAGAGGGAAGACTATTTGTATTATTGAGGGTTTATAATTTTGGCTTTATACAAACTCAAGTACATCACCTTTATTTATACAAGTGACATTCCTAAATCAAAGACTAGAATTTTACCACCACAAATTTAATCTAATGGCTATAAATCACTCTCTAGAATTTTCTCTACTATTTTACAAATTTTTTAACTTATCCTTATCTTCTAAAGAGCTCCATGGATCTCTCTAGAATAGACTTCTAGAAGTCGGACCTACTACACCACAAATTTTGGCTTAAAATTCATAAGGTCCAAAAGCTAACAAACCCAAAATCAATTTAAATATTCAACAACCCCCTTAACTTTGATTTTGCTACTCCAAGTAAATATCTTAACTTGACTAAGTCTCCGCGCTTGAGAGGCTTGTTGAAGATATCAACTGCATAGTCATGTGTTTTTTGCCAAAGCTATTGCTAACTTGTTGTCCATGAATATCTTGGTCGGCTCCTTTTGTGGCAAACTCAACTCCTTTAACAGGTTTCGTCACCAGATTGCATGACAAACACATGATATCTTCATCAAGTCTCTCAAGCGTGAAGACTTTGCCAAGTTAAAATATTTACTTTGAGTAGTAAAATCAAATTTACGAGGGGATGTTATATTTAAATTGATTTTGGGTTGGTTAGTTTTTGGACCTTATGAATTTTAAACTCAAACTTGTGTGGTAGTAGGTTCAATTTCTAGAAGCCTATTTTAGAGAGATCCATGGTGCTCTCTAGAAGATAAGGATAAGTTAGGAATTTTGTAGAATAGTAGAGAAAATTTTAAAGAGTGATTTATAGCCTTTAGATTAAGTTTGTGGTGGCAAAATCCTAATCGTTGATTTAGAAATGCCACTAGTATAAATAGAGGTGATGTACTTGAGTTTGTATTAAATTAAACCAAAATTATAAGCATTCAATAATTAAAATAACCTTCCCTTTTAAGAGGTTCGAAGATTCTCCCATACTTCTTTGGCTGGCATTGCTCCCGAGACTTTCTCGAACGTGTCTTCATCTATTCGTTGATAGATTAGACAGAGAGTCTTCTTGTCTCTCTTCCTTAAGCCTCTCAAACTATGCTTTTGAGTTTGAGATGAAGCACCTTAATTCTTCAGGTCGACAAGGCCTTTCTCGACTGACTCCCACACGTCGTTTGTGCCAAGGAGTGTCACCATTTTTAGATTCCAATTGTTATAGTTGCTCTTTACGAGCATGAGGACTTGGAAAGGAACACCGCTATTCGCCAGTTTTAGGAGGATCTTCAAGCTCTGATGCCATTCGGTTGGAAGGAAGTTTTGGATAGGTGGAGAAAATGTGTAAGTATTTGGGAGTGGATAGGAAACTTTTGGGAAAGGAAATGTTACTTGTATTATTGAGTGTTTATAATTTTGACTACATCACCTCTATTTATACTAGTGACATTCCTAAATCAACGACTAGGATTTTGCCACCACAAATTTAATCTAATGACTATAAATCACTATCTAGAATTTTCTCCACTATTCTACAAAAATCTGTATTTATTCTTATCTTCTAGAGAGCTCCATGGATCTCTCTAGAATAGCCTTCTAGAAATTGGACCTACTACAACACAAATTTGGGCTTAAAATTACTAAGGTCCAAAAATTAACAAACCCAAAATCAATGTAAATATTCAACGCATTTTACCTCACTTCATGGTCATTAGAAAGAAATCAAGTGAATATCCATGGTTGTCAAGATCTCGATCTAGATCTTAAAATCGTAAGATTTTACATTCTTAATAACCCAAACAATTGTGATCTTAAGTAGAATTTTGTGTTATATCCATGGTTGTCAAGATCTCGATCTCGATCTTAAAATCGTAAGATTTTACATTCTTAACCACCCAAACGATTGTGATCTTAAGTAGAATCTTGTGTTATAGTCAAATTGTGAAAAAGTCGTAAAACATTGATTTTGTTTGATCTTTGCCAATTTCGGCAATGATTGACCGTTTTCCGGACACCACCATTAAAAGGTGAGAAGGATGACAAGATGCAGAGGCGCGAGAGTTACAAATACCTACAGTCGTCTACCTTTTGAAATGAAGCTTTAGATTTAGGGTTTAGAAAATAAACATCATATCTTCTAATTGACTTATAATAATCCTAATAATTGATCAAATATGTCCCTAATGTCTAACAAATGTTCCATGTGATAGTAATAAATTATAAAAACTCTATCATACATATCTAAAGAATATGAAAAAAGTCATTTTCTCACAAATACACTTGCCTATTAACATATATCATGTAAAAATACTTTAAATGTATACCATTATTTTTTCATTGTAGTAGGGTCTTACGATTTTTATTGCAATCTTATGTTTTACAATTTTGTTAACCCTCTCAATCTTGCAAAAATAATTAGGCAGTATCTTCCGATCTTAACTATGATTTTGTATTTTACGATCTTACTATTCTTTCTCGAAATGTAAGATCTTGATCTTGACAACCTTGTGAATATCATTCAATAGGCCATTGTTTCTGTAGCAAAACACAACCAGTTCTTGAAGACTATCTTGCAGTACAAGATGTGTTTCCTCACAGACCATAATGATCCCGATTCACTAATCAAAGATCAAATCCTATCAATCATCCTGTTCCTCCCATAAAAAAATTATTCTCCTCGAGTATTCAGAAGGAAAAACAAAGTGAAGTTGGTTCCTTCACATCTTAGTCTGGTTCTACAGTTTTTTAATTGTTTTTTTTTTCTTTCTCCAAATCAAATCAATAATTATAAAAGTTTTATTCTGCTATCCTGTTCTGTGATAATCAACCCATTATTCATTTGGTCTCTAGGCCAACATTTGACTGTCATTCATCCAAGTTCACGTCTCCTCAGTTGCAGTCCCAACATCAGCTGGCAGAATCACTCGCCGAACTTCTTCCTTCCAGCTACTCAGTTTCTGCTCTTAGCCTCGTACTGTCTAAGCCGAGAATTTCAGACACTCATTTCCCAACTTGAGGAGAAGTATTCTGGATTAATATATATTATTTTGTTTAATTTACTGTTATGTTAGTTATTAGTTGATATCAGTGGCAGATACGTTTACTGTTGCTTATTCTGTTTTAGAATTACACTGTATATTTGCATCACAAGTAGTTGAATGAAAACAACACTCTTGAATTGTGTTTTTCCTACAACTTTACACATTTTCTTGGAGTAACAAGTTGTATGTCTGCGTGCAGGAAATCCTCGAAGCTCAAGAGAAATCAAAGCCACACATATGGAATTTCAGGACAAGATATGAAGCTTCACAATACTGGCGAAGAAGATATGGTCATTTAGACAGGCCTGAATGAGGAAAATCCTTGTGTGCAGATGAATGCGTTTTGCATTTTGATTTTATTGGTATTTTAGAGAAAGAGACTTTTAGTGACCAAATAAAGTTTATGTCAAATTGAATGACATTATGGTATCATATTTTTTGACCCCTAAAATATTGATCACATGTGGTTAAGGTAAATGACTATCAAATTGAATGACTAAAGTTTCAAATGTTGATGAATAGTTTTAAAATTTACCATGATAGATAAAATCTTAATTATAAGTTTGTGCAATTCGAACTAGATCAATTCATTAGAGCTGATGTTGGTTTAAATAATTATGACACATCAAACAATGATGAAACAAACAGTACCACTGGATGAAGCATCAGGACAAAAATAAATTTATTTCTTCAGGATAGCAGGAGTATCTTTTAAAAGAATTTGGTTGGTTGCAATACAGATTTTCAATCAATTAACACTTTTTCTCTATATTCAAATGTCATTACAACAAAAAGTATAACCTAAAAGAGTATCTGCCAGTGTAGTTTAGCCAAACAACCTATATCGGGCTTATAACAAAATCACATTTATGAGTTGTCAAACATATAGTTACACTATATAAAATCACATTTATGAGTTGTGTAACTAACTTTTTCATTTGAAAATTATGTAACTAAATAAAATCACATTTATGAGTTGTGTAACTAATTTTTTTCATTTGAAAATTATCAAATCATAGAAATGCAAACATTCTCTCTTTGATTTTTCTTTGTAATATGGTATCCATAGTTTGAAATAATCTTTAACCATGTTTGAAGACGATTCATCTTAAAAAGCATTTAGTATCAACTTAAAGAACATCTTCAAGACATTTGCACAACAAATCGCATTCAAACCACATGAAGATAACTTTCATTGATATACAGTAAATCCAACAATTCTTCTGCAGACGATTGCAAGAGTCAAGTAATTTTTTTTTATGTTTATTGAACCTCTTTCAATTAACATTACACAAGGCACTATATCAGCACCTAATGTTGTGTATCAATCTATTTCAGCTCAATTCAATGGAAAATCGTACTAATCGTGATTGAAGGTGTCGATTTAAAGTTCAATATCATATCTGTTTCAAAAAAAAGGTCATGGTACTAGTGTGTGCTATCACATACACTCATCTATGATGCCTTCAACTAGGAATGCGCCTTATTAGTGGAATGAAGCTCTATCACCTGGCTGGAATTAATGGACAAATAGCCAAAATTAATGGATGCCTAATTCTAATCAGTGGCAAGCTTCATCTACACAAGGACAACATGTTTGTGTTTCTAGACTTATTCTCACCCTTCAGCAAGGTTAACATTAACCTTATCTTACATGCACTTGTATTGATAATCACAACACATCTATTGTTAGGAGTATGGTGTCGCAGCATTATGCTGCACCTTCTGTAGGCTATTATTTTAGTGTAACTAGTTCTGTTTTGATATCCTTTTTTAGGTCAGCATCTAGTGCTGACTCATCTTGTATATATCTGTCTAGTGCTGACTCATCTTGTATATATCTGTATTATATTTTACTACTGGATAATGAGAAGATAAGATAATTTTTCTCTTACTGTTACATTCTGTTTTGCATCTTCAGCTTCACAAAGTGAAGCTTTCATTGTAGCACCTCCATCCACACAAAGTTTGTGTGGATGAAGAGAGTAAAACTCTAACATAGTATCATTCGCATGATCGATCGTCTGTGCTTTCTTGCTCAATCAACTCTGTTCTACCTTTCGCTCAATTTCTTCAGCTCGTGATTCATATCCGTCAAAGTTCGTGGTTCAAGTTCAACTATGGCGTTTGAAGAAAATTAAGAATCAATTGCTAAGGATCTTGCGCAATCTCAAGAACATTTCAACAAGTCCTCGAACAAGCTCTCGATCAAGCTACAGGAAAATAATTACCTTCTTTGGAATCAACAAGTTGAAGGTGTTATTCTCTCTCAAAAAATGCACGAGTCCGTTGTCAATCCTCAGATTCCGCAGAAGTTCAAATCTGATCAAGATCATGTCACATGTATGATTTCTGATTATTATGAATCTTGGATTGTGTAAGATCAAACGTTGTTTATTTGGCTGTTGTTAACAATTTCCGAATCAATTCTACCACGTGTTCTTGTGTGTAAACACTCTTATGAGGTTTGGGACAAGATTTACCAATTCTTCAAAGCTATAGCTAATTCATTGTTGGCTGTTGGTGACTCCATTAATGAACAAGATCAGGTTGATTCAATCCTTCAAGGCCATCCTAAGGAGTATAACTCCTTTGTTATGTAGATGTATGGATGTCCTTCACCACCTACGCTTTGTGATGTTGAAGCTCTCCTTTATGTGCAAGAAGCACAATTGGATAAGTTTCGTGAAGAATTAGCAACTACTACTGTTGCAGCCAATGTGTCACATACAACTCAAGCCAATGTGTCACATACAACTCAAGAAGCTCACTGTAACACCCTTTTCTACCCCACAGTTTTAAAGGAAAAATATTCACATTTATCATCAGAGTAAAATATTAAAATCAATAAAAATCACCTCAAAGGGCGTACGTTTCCCAATAAATCAAATATAGGTCAAGGCTCCGTAAACAACGGGTTTTCCCAAAAGATTTCAAAAATTGCTCAAAAGGTAGCGGAACTCAAAAAGGGTATAATCCAAAGTTTTCCTTGTACGGAAACATAATCAAAATAACAAAAATCAAATAAAATATGGTTTAACTCAAAAAACCCAATCCGATGTTACACTATCAGAGTAAGACACTCTAAGTTAACCAAAATGGCCAACAACTCAAAACTCCAAAAAGATCATCGACGGCATCCATGCCTAATCCTGGTCATCTGCACGTTACCCACGTGGAGGCAACATTCAAACAGGCAGGGTGAGTAAAACGATTCATAATAATTAATATAGGAATTCAATATATAAAATGACGTCATTTTCATATTCAACATCATCATAATCATTAGGGAACATCAAAGATAGTAATATCATAATTTATACCAAATTATCTCATAAATGCAAATGCAACAAGACTCATGCATGTGGTACCAATTATAACACCCCGAATTTAATCGGAATATTTGAATTAATTATTTAATTGAGAATATTCATGTTTCAGTGAATTTTCGGTGGTTTTGTGAATATTGGAAAAATGTGCATTTTTTGGGTATTTATTTGATTAATAGCATATAATATTAATTTATTAGTATTATAATTAATTAAATTGAATATAAGTGGAATAAGGGTAAATTGGGCAATTAAGGGAGTTAGTAAGGGTAATGAGGGAAAAGCCCAATTTGTGAGGCCCAAGACTAGGTTTGACAAAATTGAGTTCTGAAAGAAAATTAGAATTCATTTGTGTTAATTGTGAAAGTTTGGTGGCCAGAGCTCTGAAGGAAAGGTTGGAGGCAGAAAATCCCAAAGTTAAGGTATGTGGAGTATCGCTTTTCATGATTTTCTATGTATGTCTTTCGTGTGTTTATGGTGGGGTTAAGATTTAAGGTATTTTGGGTTGATTTGGGAGGATTAGGGAAATTGATGATAAGACTCTGAGATCATGGCTAGTAGTATGTATCACTGAATATCGATATGAGAAAGGAAACCATAGGCCTTTGTGGCCAAAACCTTTGATGGTTATATGTGTGCCCATAGGGAATATAATAGTTGATATTTGAAATTATGATGCCTCCAGAGCAATTGTTAGGGAAATGGTGATTTAGGACATGAATAGGTTCTGGGATTGGCCCAATAAACCGTAGGTTTCATGTCGTTATCACCGTATGACCTTAGGGATGATTTAAGGATGTTTTGGGGCCATTGGGTAAGTGAATCGTATGAGTATTTGGGTAAAAATTAGTTCTGGTCGTAGCAGATTTTTGCTATCATCGCATTGTTCACCTAGCGAGCATGCCAGCGAAGACTCACCACAGACTCACCTAGCGAGCATGCCAGCGAACGTAGCAGAATTTCGCGAATATTGATCATGTGCAGCGATGCCGTGATGTTTGACTCTGGGATTTCAGTGATGAGTTATCATGAGTATGACAATGGATTTTGGAGGATATGTACATGATGCTATGATGGTTTCTATGATGTGTTGATTGAATTAATATGATGAAATTACCATGATTTGATGAATTATGTGATAGCATGAGCTATGATGATTTATGTGACGATGATGAATATGATGAATGATGATGCACCATATGTTGTTATTATGAAGATTATTATTGTGACGTGTGCATCATGCATTCATGTGCATCCGGACTTCGGTTCAGGACCTCAATTGCTTTGGCTTCAATCCCATTGTGTGGATGTGAAGTGTTTTGACGTGCTCCAGTTCTCTAGTAGAATCGATCCTATTGATGGGGATCTATGGAGGGTTGATGACCCAGTGTCCATTGAGTTGTGATGATTGGTACCACATGCATTGAGTTGCGTCACATTGCATTTATGAGTCTTTTTGTATGAATTGTGATGTTGTGGCCTTCGAGGCATATTTGAGGAATATGAATGTGTTGAATATAATTAATATGCCGTTTATGCATTAATTGTTATACATTGATTATTATGAATTGTTTTACTCACCCTGCCTGTTTGAATGTTACCTCCATGTGGGTAACGTGCAGATGAGCAAGTTTAGCCGTGGACGCCGTCGAGGAGTCATTTTTGAAGTTTTGAGTTATTAGCTGATTTAGTTGCTTAGAGGGTCTTGCTCTGATATGTATATTTGGTTGGATTCTTTGAGTTGATTTTATATCAGTGGGATATTTTGCTTATTTTTCCTTTTGATGAGAAACCTTGATTTATGCTTTGAGTTCCGTTGTTTTATGTTGTTTGATGTACTTTGGGAAAACCCGTAGTTACGGAGTATGGACCTATTTTGTTGACTTTGAGAAATGTACGCCCTTTTTGTGGCTTTTTATTGAGACTTATTTATTTACTCTGAAATCCGTGTTATTTTTCCTTAATAATTTTGGGGTAGAAAAGGGTGTTACACCAATCACCACAGCTCGACGGACACTGGGCCATCAACCTTCCATAGATCCCCGTCAATAGGATCGATTCTACTCGAGAACCAGAGCACATCAAAATACTTCACATCCGCACAATGGGACTGAAGCCAAAGAAATCAAGGTCTTGAACCGAAGTCCGGATGCACATGAATGCATGTTGCACACGTCAATAATCATCCTCATAATAACATCATAGGTGCATCATCATTCATCAAAATCATTATCATCAAAATCATCATCATACACCATGTCATCATAGAATCATCTAAACTCATGGAAATATCATCATAGTTCATCAATTACTACATCGTGGGAATTGTCATATAATCATGTACAAATCACATAGAATTCACAGTCATACTTATTAATTCGTCAAAGAAATCACAACATCAAAACATCAAGGCATCACTGCACAAAATCAAAGTTCACGAAACTCTGGTACATTCTCTAGCAAGTTCGTTGTGCGAGTCTAGGGCGAGTTTATTCGCTGTGCGAGTCTAGGGCGAGTTTATTCGCTGTGCGAACACACGATTACAGCAAAACGCTGTTATGCACCAGAACCTAAAATCAACCAAAAAGTCCAACGATTTTCCTTCCCCAATGCCCCCAAAACATCCCTAAATCATTCCTAAGGTATTATGGCAATAAAGGCATAAAATCTACGACTTATTAGGTCAATCCCGTATCATATTCACGCTCTAATTCCCATGATTTCCTTACAACTACACCACTGTCATTAGAGTTTCTCACGATCTAATGACCCAACTTGTCACTTGTGTGGAAAATATGGCCATGAAGTAACTACTTGCTAGCACAGGTTTGATGAAAATTTCATGCCATCTGTAACACCCCAAATTTATTCGAATATTTAATTAATTAATTTAAATATGAATATTCGTATTTTTGGTGATTTTCGGTGGTTGGTGTGAATATTGGGAATTATGGAGTTTTGAGTTATTTATTTAAATAATAGTATATAATATGAATATATTTAGTATTATTATTAATTTAAATAAATATAAGTTAATTTAAGGGCAAAGTGGACATTTGAGGATGAGGTAGTGAGGGTGAAATTGGAAAGCCCATTTTAAAGGCCCAAAGTTAGGTTTAATAAAAAGGAATTTTGAGGAAATTAGGATTCATTCTTGTTAGGCCGTGAAAAGAGAAGAAATAGAGGCCAGAGCTCTGAGGGAAGAGGATAGAGGCAAGATTTCATGAGGTTTCCAAGAAGTCAAAGGAGAAAGGTTTGGAATTGGCAAATTAAGGTATGGGGAGTATTACCTTCATTGTTTTCAATATATGATTCAATGTATTTAAAGCCGATTTAAGGATTTAGGAGGTTTTTGAGTTTGAGGAAATTAGGCCTTCGTGGCCAAATCTGTTTTTGAGGTTGTTTAAGTATGGGGAGTATTACCTTCATTGTTTTCAATACATGATTAAATGTATTTAAAGCCGATTTAAGAATTTATGAGGTCTTTGAGTTTGAGGAAATTAGACCTTCGTGGTCAAATCTGTTTTTGAGATTGTTTAAGTATGGGGAGTATTATCTTCATTATTTTCAATATATGATTCAATATATTTAAAGCCGATTTAAGGATTTAAGAGGTTTTTGAGTTTGAGGAAATTAGGCCTTCACGGCCAAATCTGTTTTTGAGGTTGTTTAAGTATGAGGAGTATTACCTTCATTGTTTTCAATATATGATTCAATGTATTTAAAGCCGATTTAAGAATTTAGGAGGTTTTTGAGTTTGAGGAAATTAGGCATTCGTGGCCAAATCTGTTTTTAAGGTTGTTTAAGTACGGGGAGTATTACCTTCATTATTTTCAATATATGATTTAATGTATTTAAAGTTGACTTATAGGTTTAGGAATTTTTGAGTATTGGATTATTGTTGCATTTCTGGTAATGAGTTCAATGAGTTTGAGGGATTTGAACTGATGTTCTGATAGGTTTAGGGTTGATTTGAGAGTAAGGGAAACTAGGCCTTCATGGCCAAATCTGTTGTTGAGGTTGTTTAACTGTATATCGTAAGTGATTGTGAGAACTTTAATGACTGTGGGGTATTTGTAAGAAATTATGGGAATTAGAAGCGTAAATAGGATACAGGATTGGCCTAATAAGTCGTAGATTTTGTGCCTTTATCGTCGTAATACCTTAGTAATGATTTGGGGATGTTTTGGGGGAATTGGGGAAGGAGATCGTATGGACCTTTGGACTTTTTTTGCTACTGTTGCATAACAGCGATTTGCTGTAATTGTGAGTTCGCACAGCGCACGACGAACACTCGCCCCAGACTCGCACGACAAACTGTTTAGCGAACGTAGCAGAGTTTCGCGTTCTTGTGCAGTGCTGTCTTGATGCGTTGATGCTGTGATTTTTTGGATGAATTACCTTGAGTATGAATGTGATTCATATGTGATTAATACATGATTGTATGATGATTCCTATGAGTAATGATGATGAGTTATGTGTTGATTCCATGAGTTTTTGATGATTATATGATGACATGATTATTATGATAATTTTGATGAATGATGATGCACCTAATGAGTTTATTATGAGGATGATATTGACGTGTGCACCATGCATTCATATGCATTCCGGACTTCGGTCTAGTGTTTGATTCTTGTGGCTTCAGTCCCATTGTGCGGATGTGAAGTATTTTGTTGTGCTCTGGTTCTTATGTAGAATCGATCCTATTGATGGGGATCTATGGAGGGTTAGTGTCCATCTAACTTTAATGAATTGGTACCACATGCACGAGTCTGGTTGCATTTGCATTTATGTGACAATTTGGTGTAATTTATGATATTATGGCTTTTTGATGTTTCCTTGATGATTATGATGATGTTGAATACGAAAATGACGTTATTTTATATATTGATTCTTATATTGATTATTATGAATCGTTTTACTCACCCTGCCTGTTTGAATGTTGCCTCCACATGGGTAACATGCAGATGACCAGGTTTAGCCGTGGATGCCGTCGAGGACTTTTTTTTGGAGTTTTTGACTCTTGGTTTACTTAGAGGGTCTTGCTCTGATAGTGTAACATTGGGTTGAGGTCTTTGAGTTAAACCATGTTTTATTGATTATTGTTATTTTGATTATATTATTGCGCAAGGAAAACTTTGGATTTTTGTCTTTTTGAGTTCCGCCGCCTTTTGAGCAATTTTGGGAAAAACCCGTTGTTTACGGAGCAATGACTTTTATTTGAGTTTTTGAGAAATGTACGCCCTTTGAGGTGATTTTATTGTGTTTAAAATTTTACTCTGATAAATTTGATTATTTTTCCATGATATTCATGGGGTAGAAAAGGGTGTTACACCATCCACCTCAAGCAATGCCTCAAATGGAGCAACCAGCAACAAGAACAATACCTTTCACAAGCAAGAAGCCAGCTCTGAAGGTTCACAGAATTCTCAAACTATTGCAATGATGGCCACCACAAGCAGACCTTCAGCATACACTCAAGAATATCAACTACATCTGAGCTAGAATCCCAGGTTTGATTTGTAGATTCAGGTGCTTCTCATCACCTTACACCTTATGCCTGTCTCTTACAAAACACAAAGCCTTATGCAAGAACCATAGAGTTTATGTAGGGAATGGTCAACCTCTCACTATAAAAGCTATAGGATCCTCTCATTTTTAATCTATAATTAATACATTGTGTGTGCTAACTCTTGCTAATGTCTTGCTTGTTCCCTCCATAACTAGAAACTTACTGTCTGTTTCAAAGTTCTCTAGTAATAATAATGTTATATCTGAGTTTCTACCTGATACATGCCATATCAAATCACATGCTTCTAGACAAGTTATTGTTGAAGGAGTCATAGATTCCAGTGGCTTATATTTCTTTCTTCAGCTACCTATCAATTTCAAAAGATCCCTCACTCATATCAGCAAATATGTTCCTTTTACTGGTGTTCACAGTTATGTTGTTTCTAATTCTAAATCCTATAGTATAGACAATTGAAATACTAGCATCTTGTGGCAACATAGGCTTGGCCATGCCAAATTTTATTCTGTTGCTTCCATACTCAAATTGTGTAACATTGCTTCTACTAATAATACTAGGCAGTCATTTTGTACTTCTTGTAATTTGGCAAAATACATAAATTGCATGCTCCCCTAATTACAACAGTTTACCATAAACCTTTTGATATAATATACACTGATCTACGGGGTCATTCCCCAAATCCTTTTATCTCTGGCTATAGGTATTACATAGCATTTTTTGATGATCACACCAGGTACACATGGTTGTACATGCTTAAACAAAAGTCTGAGGCTTTACATGCCTTCAAATTTTTTCCAGCATTTGTGCAAACACAATTCAATGTTTCAATCAAGTCTGTCCAATATGATTTTGGAGGAGAATTTAGAGGTTTCACTAAGTACCTGACAGAGTTAGGGATCGCACATAGGCTAACTTGCCCTCATACTTCCCATCAAAATGGGACAGTAGAGAGAAAACATAAGCAAATTGTTGAAAAGTGTCTTACCTTACTAGTTCATGCCTCTTTACCTACCGAATATTGTGATTATAGTTTTTCCACCTCAGTTCACCTTATCAATAGGCTTCCTACTTCCACTTTACCAAACTTTCATTCTTCTTTTCATGCTTTGTCTGGCAAAGATCCAGACTATTATACAATGAAAGTATTTGGATGTTCATGTTTTCCCCTTCTTAGACCTTATAACAAACACAAACTACAATTTAGAAGCCAAGAATGTGTGTATCTAGGTCCCTCTCCCCAACATAAAAGTTTTAGGTGTCTGAATAAAGATGGGAAAGTGTATGTTTCCAAGGATGTCACCTTCAATGAAAACACCTTTCCATTTCCTCACTTGTTTCATCCTAATCCCAAGAGTTTCTCTATAGAATCTCAACATACAAGCAATATGTCTTGTCCTACATTAGGCTCCCTTGGACTTGTCAATGTTCCCTCAAGTCATTTCAATACTGGTTCCACTACACACTCGAGTCAAGCTTTAATAGGTGACTCTAGTGAGCATTAGTCATCTCACTCTACAAATCCTCACCACTCAAGCAGCATATGTCATGTTATTGAGTCCTATCACCAAGGACAAAATTCTGAAGTTGTACATCAGTTTGATAATCCATAGTCTAGTCCTATCAAGCCTGTCCAAAGTCATAGGTCTACTGACTCTACTACACAACAGCCTGGCCAAAGCCAAAACCTAACCAAGTCTGCTACAGGACATAATCTTCCTATTTTGTCCACTAGTCACATGTTCAACCTTACTATCCATAATATAGATTCTCCTATAGAAAGCACAACTTGTAAGGGTAGGCAACAAAACTTAATATTAACTGAAACACACAAACCCAGTTCTGAGGCTTCTGGTTATCCTGAGGGTAACTACCAAGAAGTGTCCTCTCCAAATAACTCTCCTGCTATTGAAACTCATTCCATTCCATTACAATCAAGTCCTCTTCGAGAGTCTCCTTCCACTCAAGAGCCAAATACTCCATTATGTTCAAATGAACTCATTTTATCATCATGTATTCCTATTTCTGAGTCCTCCCAATCTCCCTCAATTGGTACAAGTATGCCTAGAGTTCCTCCACCTGAAAATTCTCATCCCATGTTGACTAGAGCCAAAACTGGTAAGTCAAAACCTAAGGCTTTTCTTGTTTATTCCGAATCAGAACCAACCAGTGTCAAATAAACCTTGACCAAGCCTGAGTAGGTTAAGGCCATGACAGATGAATACAATGCCCTCCAAACTAATAACACATGGACACTAACCATACTCCGTCTTGACAGAAAAGTTATAGGTTGTATGTGGGTATTCAAAATCAAAGAAAATGTTGATGGAACCATTCACAAATATAAAGTCAGGCTTGTGGCAAAGGGTTTTCATCAAGATCAAGGTTTTGACTACACTGAAACATTTTCTCCAGTGGTCAAACCTACTACCATTAGGGTGATTCTGACTCTTGATATCACACAAAAATGGAATATCCAACAGATAGGTATGAATAATGCATTTCTCAATGGTATTCTTCATGATGAAGTATACGTGACTCAACCACCTGGATTTGTGAAATATGATAAAAATCTTGTGTGAAAGCTTCATAAATCTATCTATGGTCTTAAACAGGCCCCAAGGACTTGGTATGAGAAACTGACCAAACCCTGCTACAATTTTGTTTTAACACTTCTAAATGTGATAACTCTCTCTTTGTATATTCCAAGCTTGGTGTCACTTTGTATGCTCTGGTTTATGTGGATGATATACTCATCACTGGGTCTAGTACTAATCTTATACACGCATTAATTAATAAGTTACATCATGAGTTTGCTTTAAAAAGGTTGGGGCAACCTAACTACTTTCTAGGTATTGAAGTGGAATTCTACAACAATGGCTATATGTTTCTAAATCAATCTAAATATGTTAAAGATCTTATCATAAGAGAAAGGACATTGGCAATGGTGTTCCTACT